>MU105778.1:0-204566 GCA_012274485.2 Sinapis alba
GGCGGTTCTTGATCCTCCGTACATCAAATCATCCCCGAGAGTATAGATGCCAAGAAGATGTGATTAAGTGATCCATTTGCAAGATGGACTACACAATATGGAGCAATGGGTTATGGTGGTTTTATCTTTGAATTGTATATGTGTGTTGTTGATTCCATATTCGGTCGGTGATGTTTGTATTTATAAGATAATGTGAAGGATGGAAATTTTTGTATTAATGTTCAAGAATAAACAAGCTCAGTCAATTACAAGAACAAAAGATGCTCATCTAAACAGTTCGTCTAAATAAGTATCTTTCTATTTCGGTCTGAGGTCGTTTGGGTCGAGCTCGTCTAGTGGTCGAGGTCGTCCCAAACTGTGTCGGTGATGAAGAGATGATGCTCTTCTTTTAATGTATGTTTTTGTACATTTTTGACTGTCCCATCAATGAATCTTACGCCCTCTATTTATAGCAAAGTTCGTTTTGTCAGCTAGCGAATCCATCATCATTTTGTAATGGGCCAGACCTGATTTTGGGCTTAGCTCTTAATGGGTCCTTTCTAAGCCCATCTCCAACAATTTCCCCCCTCCACAGTTCGCCAACTGTCGAATCTTGGTGAATTTTTCTAGAATCTTCTGTCTGAGAAAATCAGGTCGGGCTCGGGAAATGTCAGAAAATAGGGCAACACTTTACTTCCTCTATATAAGTGGTGGTAGGGTCTTTTTTATCTCTTGTCTTCCTTAGTGAAGCAAGGTAAATTTTTATTTTATATTTTTTTTACAACTCCTCTCTCCTTATCTCTTTCTTTGGTTATTTTGTGTGGTGCTTGCTCTCCTTTTCTTTTATTTATTGTCGACAAAGAGTAAAGGGGTGGAGAGAAAAGGGGATTTTGCTTCTTGGTTAATTTGGGCTGAGATGAGCCGGTGTTGGTCGCTGGAGGAGAATTTGGCGCGCTGCCAGAAGTCGTCAGTGTCGAGTTGCAGTGGAGAATCGTTGGCTCCGACTGTGCGCATTGATGGAGGCGGAGAGCTTCAGCTCGCGGGTGGGTTTCCGGAGTCCATGGGTGGAAGTTCGGAGCTTGCTGGTGAAGGTTCGAAGCTCGTGGGTGGAGGTTTGAAGCTCGTGGTTGGACGTTCGGAGCTCGCGGTTGGAAGTTCGGAGCTCGCGGCTGGAAGTCCTGAGCTGGGGCCTTCGATGATGGGTCCAGGCTCGTACGGAGTTGGGTCGAGCTTGTTACCGGCGGAGGTCGCGGTGGTGCCGATGCCGATGTGATTCCGAGTACCATTGAGAGGGTAGAAGATCATAGAAACTTGAAGCCGGTTATGGGAAGGACTGAGCTTGTTTGTGGTGGTTTGAGCTTGTCTCTCGAAGTGCCGGTCTTGTTGAAGGAAATCCCGAGCTTGCAAATGGAGATCCCGAGCTCGCAAGTGGAGATCTCGAGCTCGCAAGTGGAGATCCCGAGCTTGCAAGTGATGGTCTCGAGTTTGATTTAAAAAGAGGAGGGCAGATCCTCCTGGAGTGTTATTTTTGGTATAACAAGAGTGCGCCGGTCTTCTTCTTGCTTCGTCTTTGATTGATTTTTTTTATAGAAGCAGCTGCACCTCGTGAGAGGTTGCCTACATACCCCACATGCGGGGATCAAGCCGATCGTAGTTCACCTTTACGAGGAAAGTAAATGCTGAAATTAAAAGGTGGGCGGATCCTCTTGGAGTGTTATTTTTGATATAACAGGAGTACGCCGGTCTTTGCTTCGTCTTTTTAATAGTAGTACCGTTTGAGATTCATGGAGTTCCATTATCTCGAGACCTTTTCTACGCTCATCTCGGTAATTTCGAAAACACCTGGTTTGACGAATTTTGAGATCAAGTATGGTCCCTCCCAATTTGCACCGAGCTTGCCTGCCTTCCATTCGCGAGTGTTCTCGAAAACCTTGTGAAGGACGAGGTCGCCTTCTTGAAAGAATCTTCCCCTGACCTTCTTGTTGTAATATTGAGCAGCCAGATGCTGATAGTTTTGTATGCGGAGGAGAGCTTGGTCCCTTTTTTCTTCGAACTGGTCTAGGCTGTCGATGATCATTGCGCTGTTGAGTTCTTCGTTTTCGGTGAGTGTGAGCTGACAAAGGATTGGGGTGCTGACGGAGGCTTGGGATGCTGACTTCGGCGGGTGACATAGCTTCTATTCCGTGGGATAGGGAGAAAGGTGTCATGTTGGTTGATCGTCGTGGTGTCGTGCGGTGTGACCAACGAACGCCATCAAGCTCGTCGGCCCAGACCCCCTTCTTTTCTTCTAAGCGCTTTTTGATCCCGTCGAGGATTGTCTTGTTTGTTGGTTCAGCCTGTCCGTTTCCTTGAGGGTTTCTTGGTGTGGATTTACTTAGCCTGATTTTCCAGAGTGCGCAGAAGTTTTCGAAGGTTGCGGAGATGAACTGGGAGCCGTTGTCGATGACGATCTTATAAGGGAGACCAAGACGACATATGATATTTTCCAAATAAACTTTTGGACTTCAGGGGCACGTATGGTTGCATATGACTAGGACTCGACCCACTTGGTAAAGTAATCGGTCATGATGAGTATGTAGCGCTTCTGTTTGGATGCTGGCAATGGACCGACGATGTCCATTGCCCATCTCATGAAAGGGTATGGCGCGGTGGTGGTTGTGAGGAGCTCTGTTGGAAGATGAATCATCGGAGAGTGACGCTGACACTTTTCACATCTAGCGACAGGATGCTTAACGCCACTTCGCCAACTAGCGTTGGCCAGAAGTATCCGTGTTTTTTGATTTTGACAGCTAGTGCTCGTCCTCCTGAATGGTTTCACCTGCTCCCTCGTGTGTCTCCTCAAGAACCCACTTAACTTCTTGACCATGTATGCATCGGAGTAGGGCTTTGTCCGAGCTCCACATAAATAGTTTACCGTCGTACAAGACATAATACGCAGCTCGAGCTTTTAGACGATGTGCTGCCCATCGATCGGTTGGTGTTATCCCGTCAAAGATGTAAAGTTTAATCTTGTCGCGCCAGTCAACTTTATCTGGGATTTCTTCTTCGGAGATTGGTTCGCTTGCCTCGTTGGTGTCATCCATCTCTTCGTTGAGTTCTTCGATGCTGTTGATTCCCATCACGAGCTGTATGCTTGGTCTGTCAATGCTTTCTACAGGGATCATCTTTCTGAGTGACGGGTCTGAGGTTGATGCTAATGCGGCAAGGGCGTCAGCAGAAGAGTTGTCGCTTCGAGGTATCATGGTGAGGGTGAAGTTGGCAAACTCTTGGGAGAGTTCTTGGATGACTTGGAGGTAGGCGTTCATCCGGTCATTTCTTGTTTCATATTTACCGCTGAACTGGTTGGCGACGAGCTAAGAATCACAAAATGTTTCTATTTTGTTTACTCCTACTGCTTTAGCGAGGCGAAGGCCGGCGATGAGAGTCTCGTACTCGTCCTCGTTGTTGGAGGCTGGAAAAGCGAGACAGAAGGATTGCTTGATGATCTCGCTGGTGGGAGATATACGACGTATGCCGACTCCTGACCCGTTTCTTGATGAGGAGCCGTCGACGTAGAGACACCAGTTCTTAGTGTCGAGGTCGTCATTGTTTTGGGACAGAGGTAGCTCGGTCAGAAAGTCAGCTAACACCTGGGACTTCGCGCTTGTTCGACTTTAAATTCGATGTCGTACTCGCTCAGCTCGACTGCCCATTTGGCCATTCTCGCTGACTGACTTGGACTGTGGAGTATCAACCGTAGCGGATGGTTAGTCAGCACATGTATGGTGTGAGATTGGAAATATGGCCTGAGTTTGCGAGATGCGACCACCACAGCAAGAGCAAGTTTTTCGAGGGGAGAATATCGTGTTTCAGCATCGTCGAAAATCTTGCTAGTGTAGAAGATTGGGCGCTGCTCTCCTCGATCTTCACGAACTAGGACGCTGCTAACAGCGGAAGTGGACACAAATATGTATAGATACAAGGTTTCTCTGTCTTCAGGTTTTGCCAGTATCGGTGGAGTTGATAGATATTCTTTTAGATCTTGGAATGCGTCCTCATACCTTGCGTCCCACTCGAAACGTTTGTTATTGCGCAACAGTTGGTAGAATGGGAGGCATTTGTGTGTGGACCGTGAAATGAACCTGTTGAGCGCAGCAATGCGTCCTATCAACCGCTGGACTTCTCTGGTGGTTTTGGGATATGGGAGCTCTGCAATGGCTGTGTAGCCTATGTAGCCTAATAATTCGCCAGAGGTGACAGCAAATGTGCATTTTGTTGGGTTCAACTTCATTCCGTACTCATTCAGGCTTTTAAAGCAAGCAGTCAAGTGTTTGATGTGATCACCGGCAACGAGAGACTTAACGAGCATGTCGTTGATGTATACTTCCATCGTATCTCCAAGTTAATCGGCGAACATTCGATTGACCAGCCGTTGGTAGGTAGATCCAGCGTTCTTGAGCCCAAAAGGCATGACCTTGTAGCAGTACGTACCCCGGTCTGTGATGAACGCGGTTTTTTCTCTGTCGTCGGGATGCATCATGATTTGGTTATACCCAGAGAAAGCATTCATGAAATATAGGAGCTTGTTTCTTGTTGTTGCCTCGACCAGTCGGTCGATGTGATGGAGAGGGAAACTATCCTTGGCGCATGCCTTGTTAAAGTCAGTGAAATCAACGCATACACGCCATTTTCCATTCTTCTTTGTTAGACTTTCGACTTCGTCGTTCACAGCTTTTGCGCGCTCTGGACAGAGTTTGCGTCTCTTTTGTTTGACTGGCTTGTAGATGGGATCAACGTGCAGCTCATGGCATGTGACAGAAGGGTCAATTCCCGGCATGTCTTTAGTTGTCCAAGCAAATGTTGACGCGTTGGATTGAAGGAAGCTGATGAGTTGGTCCTTGATCTCTTCCTTGAGGTCTGCTCCTACTCCCACGCACCGTGTTGGATCTCGAATATCGATATTCACTTGTATGACCAACTCTCGTGCATGGTTGTCTTCTATGACCTGCTCTCCGCTTTGTTTTGATATTAAGCATGTCTGTAACGAATTCCTTAGCTTGTGCTCGGTGACGAAGCATGTTCGTGATAGTCGTTGATTTCCTTTGAGGGTTTAGGTCCCTGTTGGTGTGGGAAACTTGATACATTGGTGATACATCAATGGGATCACTTTCATTGAGTGTATCCATGGAGTACCGAGTATGGCGTTGTAAATCGCCGGGCTTTCAATTACGACGAACTTAACAATTTTGGTGATCCCTGCCACGTAGACTGGGAGCTTGACTGTTCCGATCGTCATTGTTGTATCTCCGGCAAAGCTCGTAAGCGGCTTCTTTCAGGGCTTGAGCTCGTAGTCCTTAACGTCCATACGCTGGAGTGTTTTTGAGAAGATCAAATCGACCGAGCTTCCTGTGTCGATCAACACCCGTGTAACTTCGCAATCACCAATTCGCAGTTCGACAACGCGGGGATCATTGTGTGGTTTGTCTAATCCCTTGGTGTCTTTCTCGGTGAAGTTGATTTTGTAGCTCTCGTCTGGTGTGTCTTCAATGCTGCTGCTGCTCCCCCATTTTTGTGAGGTAAGGGTCTTGCGCTTGTATTCCTTGATTGATCGAACTGAATCCTTGCAAGTTTGCAGTCCTCCCATGATGACGTTGATTACGCGGCGAGGTGGTGGAGTCCGTTCGTGCCTTTGCTCGTTGTTTCGGTCGTCGCGTGCGTTTTTAGATTTCTCTGTCTCCGCGTTTTCACGCTCGCTGGATAGTTTTTGCTTACGCTCGCGCTCTTCCTGCACTTTTCGAAAACGCTCTCCTTCATTCTTTGGGGTTGTTTTGTTTTGCTGATCTTTGGACGACGAGTCGATATCGTTACGGTATTGACTTAACAACATTGCTTGCAGGTGACGGCATTCTTCTGTGTTGTGAGTCATTGTTTTATAGTAGCTGCAGTATGTGCGAGCATCTGCTGAGCCTCGATCGTCATGAGCACGTTTGCCGGTGGACCGATTAGTTGGTTTTTCGCTGATTTGGTAAGTTCCTGCCTTCCTGTTTTTGTTATCCTTGTATGCCTTGTCGTAGTGCTGCCGAGGTCCAGAATATTCGTTTGACTCTTTGTCCTTTGAAGAGGATTTTTTGGTGGTGGCGTACTTTTTGGCAAAGACAGCTTTATCTTTTTCGATTTCAATGAAGGTTACTGCTCGGTGGAGCGCGTCCTCCAGAGTTTGTGGTTTATTTTTGAAGAGCTCCTTTCGAAATGGCGATTCATGCCAGAGACCATTTCAGAGTGCGAGGACTGCTGCCTCATCGAGTACGGTAATGCGAGAAACGATAGCTCTGAATTTGTCAATGAACGAGCGGAGTGTCTTTGTGGGTCCTTTCTCGAGTGTCCAGAGGTCGGCGTTGGATGCGCTCTGCTGGATAAACATTGAGTAATGTTTCAGGAAGGCTGTTGAGAGTTGGTTGTAATTGTCGATGGAATTGGCCTCGAGATGTGAGAACCAACCAAGGGCGAGTCCGCTCAAATTTTCTACGAACAGCTGGCACAGACCTCATCACACTCCTCTGGTGGAAAGTTTGCTCTTCCCATCGAGATACTGAAGGCAGTGAGGTATTCTATTGGATCAGATGTACCGCTGTAAGTAGGGATTTTGATTTTTCCTGGATGTCGAACAGGAATGTTGAGGAGACAAGGTGTGAACGGCGTGTTCTGAGTTTCTCGGAGCACTCGATCAATCTCTGGGGCTGCGCTGATTGCCTGATGGACCTTGGATGTCATGCACTGCAACTGGGCTTCATTTTCTCGATTTCCTCGTCTCTGTGTTGAGCTTCTTTATTGGCAGTTTCTGGATGATTGATGATCTGGGCGTGCTGGTCGCCGAGGTGAGCTGGTTGTTGGTATTTGGGGACGTTCATCGGTGTTGGTAAGTTGTCAACTTGGACTGGGCGCTGCTGTCCCGAACTTGTGACTGGTGTAGGGAAATCGCTGAAGAGAGCTCGCTGGAGCCGTGGAGTGATATCAATTTGCCGAGACCTGGATGGATTAACTTCGACAGACTGCAGTTCGTTGATGCGGTTGTTGCACGCGATCTGGGAATGCGCGAGGTCGTCTAAATGAGAAGCAGTTCCTCAAGCGACCTCGTCAATCTTCCCAAAGAGAGTCTGAAAGATCAGGGACATGTCTGGCTGGTTGGAATGTATTGTTCCTGTGCTGGGAAGTTGTGTTGAGGTCTCTGCATAAATCTATCGCCAAGAACATCGCACTGTCCGTTGGAAGGCTCGAAGTTGTCATCACCGTCGGCTGGTTCAAGGTTGTAGCTGCTGCTAAGTGGTCCGAGCGTGTCACCATTGCCGGTTGGCCCAAGTTTATTGCGGCTGTTGGATGGCCCGAAGTCGTCACTGCAGCTGAATGGCCTGAGGTCGTCAAAGGCATGACGGTGCTAGCTGGTTGGCCCGAGGTCGTCAAAGGAATGACGGTACTGGCTGGAAGGCCCGAGGTCGTCAAAGGCATGAGGGTGCTAGCTGGTTGGCCCGAGATCGCTAGAGACATGACAGTGCTGGCTGGAAGGTCTGAGGTTGTCAAAGGCATGATGGTGCTAGCTGGTTGGCCCGAGGTCATCATGCTTATCATTCCTGGGTTGTCGGTGATTGCGGAAGTCAGGGTGCTTGGTTGCGCCGTGAGTTCTGTAACTGCCGAGCTATCTTGAAGTGGTGAAGAATCTCATGCCCCACGGTGGGCGCCAATTGTTAATTCCATATTCGGTCGGTGATGTTTGTATTTATAAGATGATGTAAAGGGTGGAGATTTTCGTATTAATGTTCAAGAATAAACAAGCTCGGTCAATTACAAGAACAAAAGATGCTCATCTAAACAGTTCGTCTAAACAAGTATCTTTTTATTTTGGTCTGAGGTCGTTTGGGTCGAGCTCGTCTAGTGGTCCAGGTCGTCCCAAACTGTGTCGGTGATGAAGAGATGATGCTCTTCTTTTTATGTACGTTTTTGTACCTTTTTGACTGTCTCATCAATAAATCTGACTTTTTATAGCAAAGTTCGTTTTGTCAGCTAGCGAATCCATCATCATTTCGTAATGGGTCATGCCTGATTTTGGGATTAGTTCTTAATGGGCCGTGCTAAGCCCATCTCCAACATGTGTCTTCCTGAAGTGTGTGTTTGTGTACTAGAAGAGGAGTCCTGATCATTTGACATCCTAAAATATATGTAAAGAAAAAAAAATCATTTCCTTCTCTTCACGGGCATCTTTTTCTTCTATTTCATATTTTATTTGTTACTTACTACACAAGCGATCTCTTGTGTAGATATTTTTGGCTTATTTTGTACTTTCTGTTTTTACAAATGGGAAGAGAAAATTACTAATGAGATGCTGGCTAGTAATATTATACCAGTTTTATAAGTGTTCGATGAAATTCCCTAGAGTGACAATAAACCGGTGGATCATCATAATTGGAGGTTGATATGCCTACGAATCTCGTATGGGTTTCTCAGTGCAGTGTTGTAAAACGCAACTTAGGCGACCGTTTGGGTTTAGGTGACGCCTGAGTACTATGCGGTGATATAGGTAGTTTGTATAACTTTATCGATCGACACTCATATCAAAAGCAGATATACTGTTTCTCTTTGTTAATTTTGTCCGATTTATTTTTCTACTAATTTTAGACTGTATAACATTGAAGACATTGTTTTTTAAATTTAGGGGAGGTTATACTAATGGTGTGTTTTCTTTTGAGTTATGTTATTGAGTTTTTATTGAGTCAAGAAAGGAATTATGATCAGAACTTATTATTGACTAACCACACTATAGCATCATTCTTAGATATGTTGATTGCAAAGATTATTAGAGATACCAAAGTGGATCTTCCTGCCATTAGATAACGCTTACTTAGAAAATTTGAAGGGACCGAAGCTCATCTCCAACATAATACTAACTAATTTGCTTCCTTTGGGGCTTGAGATACATTGGACAAATTCTTTCTGCAGATTTGTAAGGTACAAGTATATTCACTTTTGTTTCCCTTCTCTCTCTTCATCGTCTAAATAAAGTAAAAAGATTGAAATGATTTCCTGGAAAATGCAGAGGGCTAGGTAAATTATCTATGACTCTGTTATTCTAATTCATAAAGGAATGATCACACATTGTTGGAAGCGAGGGAAATGT
This sequence comes from Sinapis alba, assembly GCA_012274485.2. Lineage (NCBI taxonomy): Eukaryota > Viridiplantae > Streptophyta > Magnoliopsida > Brassicales > Brassicaceae > Sinapis > Sinapis alba. The sequence continues at coordinate 9,125 of MU105778.1, forward strand.
AAATTATCTGTGATCCCATTATTCACCTACAACTTTGCCAAAAAAAAATCAAAAATAAAAGATGGCAAGATGGATTGTATCAACATCATTGTCCATTCAATTTGAGATTTAGAAAAAGATTCAGAGAATAAAGAACTGAGGGAATAAAATGATCGAGAAAGACTTTGTACTTATGTATGCTGGTTTGCAGGAGTTGAGTCCATGTGTATTTTGATCGATACTACCAAAGTAAAGCCTACAATTTATTTTTATGCTAAGAAATGAGATCAGTAGGGGGTGAGTCAAATTAGTATTTGTTGAGTTGCTAACAAATGGGTTTGGTTGCTACACTAGGATAAGGCATATAAAGTTTCCCTTGATAAACATTATTTGATGTGGTTGCAATATAGTAGGGATGATAGTTATCTTTACACATTATGGGAATCCCTACTTTTCAAACCTCTTTCACATAGCTACCTTTGTTTTGCTTGAAGACAAGTAAAAGGTTAAGTCTGAGAAAGTTGATATACCATGGATTTTTCCTCATGTAGACCATTGTATATGTCCTATTTAGAGTCTATTATATGGGTTTGGAGTATGTTTTAGAGTGTTTTCAGATACGTTTTGAAGAACTTTGGTGATTTTGGAGTCTTTTGAGGTGCATAACTGCACATATGCGTCATATGTTTAGCTAAGGATGGAGACCTTCCCATGAGGCTATGAGCTGAAGTTATCTTTCATATGCCGCCAGTTTGAGGTCAATCTATCGGTTAGATCTAAAGTTATTCCCGTTTTACTGAAGAGTGGTACATCTGCCTCGGAAGAGAAAGTTGCCTAGAAGATGAAGGAATGTCGATCGACGGTACACCCTTGATGTCGATCGACGGTGATTCCAGGACGCGGGCCAAACCTATTTTATGACCGACTGAAGCCCAGAAGCCATCACAAGTTATGAGAATATCTCTGGACGACTTAAACCTTATTTATATGTTTTTAAGCCATTGTTGACGGCTAAGCTTTCTTTTATTAATTGTTCTTAAGTTAGGAGAGAAGAGAGGAACTCCTTCGAAGTATTATTGGAACTCCTTTGGTTTCTTATTTGGTTGTATCTTTTTTATATCTATTCATATATGATTTATGTGACAACTATCATGCTTGAGTAGGTTCATCTGCTAGGGTTAGGTTTTCTAGGGTTTTGATATTCTTCAGATTTATAGAACTACTAGGGGCATTTATTGTGTCCTTCAAAGGATTGTTCTTACTACTTGTTTCTAGAGTAATTAACTAGAAACCTGATCATAGGATAGTTAGGCGCATGCAAGAGCATGGTCTATTTCTGAACTGAATCTTGTTGAGCTAGGTTGTTAGATACATGTGAGAGCTGGTCAAGGCATCTAGTGAACATATCGATTAGGGCGATAACGCTTGCCGTAGGAAGCGTCGAACGACGCTCGTACCATAGCATCTATCGACACTTGATCCGTGTTGACATGCGAGAGCTAAAACACTGGACTTAGTCAATAGATTAGACTTACAGTGAGAGCTGGTAGTCTTTTGCATTAGATATCGAGTTCTAGGATCAAACCCTTAGCATCTATATATTGAGTTCTAATACCTGAATAAAACTCTAGGTCTAGCAACCATCCTTCCATCACAAACAAACTCCTCTATTTACTGCTTTGCTTAATTTACTACTTTCATACCTGTTTACCTAGCTTGATCGTGAATGGATTGAGTTTATTGTGTGTCCACGCTCCCTGTGGATTTTATCACTAAGTTCTACAACTGAACCTCTTATTTGAAAGAGTAAAGTCACTACTTAGGATAATTTGAGTGATATCAACGGCTTTCCTCCATGGACAACTAAAAGGAGTTGTTTATATTTCACAACCAAAAGGATTCGAGAAGAACGAACATGAATCAAAGTCTATAAACTCAACAAGGCGTTGTATGGACTGCGACAAGCACCAAGGTCCTGGAATACAATGCTTAACAATATTCTTATCGAGATGAGCTTCACAAATGTACGAAGGATCCGCCGGTATATCGAAAAATTGTTAAAGATCATCTTCTTGTAGTTGTTGTGTATGTAGACTATTTGTTCGTCACTGCAACAAACAAAGCAGTTATCGAAGAATTTAAGCAGATGATGGCATCGAAGTTTGACATGAGCGATCTCGGAAAGCTGACGTATTAGTTGGCAAATGAAGTTCATCAGCATAAATAAGGTATAACCTTAAATCAAAAGTGGTATGCACTTAAAATATTGGAAGAGGCAGGGATGAGTCGATGCAACTTGGTATATACACCAATGGAAACGGGCCTGAAGTTGTCAAAAGCCGAGGAAGATAGAGAGATCAACACCACTGAATTTAGAAGAAACATTGGCTGCCTGAGATACTTGCTGCACACGAGACCGGACTTTCCGTATAGCGTGGGAGTATTGAGCCGGTATATGCATACACCAAAGGAGTCTCATGGTGCTTCAATGAAGCAATGCTTAAGATACCTACAAGGAACAACTAGTCTTGGTCTAAGCTTCAATCGCGCCACCGCAAAGATACCAAGGATCATTGGCTATAGTGACAGCTGATTTAACACCGATCTCGACGATGGCAAAAGTACGACATGCCATATCTTCTACCTTGGAGAGAGTCCAATTACCTGGTGCTCACAAAAACAAGATGTTGTTGCATTATCATCTTGTGAAGCAGAGTTTATGGCTGGAACTGAAGCTGCGAGACAAGCGTTATGGCTTCAAGAATTGTTAAGCAAAGTCACCAGACATGCATGCGTGAAGGTCACCATACGAATCGACAACCAGTCCACCATTTCCCTTACCAAGAACCTGTATTTCAAGGAAAAAGTAAGCACATACACTCTACATATCATTTCATAAGAGAATGTGTGGAGAAATGACAAACTGAAGTTGAACACGTTCCGGAAGATAAGCAAAAGGCGGACATCCAAACAAAAGCATTAGAAAGGATCAAGTTTCAAGAAATGAGAGACTTCATTGGCATGGATGATTTGGAGAAAAGAGACTTCAAGCTTAAGGGGGAGAATGTTGAGATAAGTTTGAAATAGCATAAGGTGCAAGCTTCCTAATCCTATTAAGATGTAGTTTACTAAAAGGATTAGGAAATTGTTAGTTGTGTTATTCCTAATAAGGTTAGGATAAATTATGTGTTATATAAGGAGATGCAAAGTGTGTTGCATTATTATGAGTTGTGAGCTTTATGTTTGAACCGAGTTAGTCTAAACAAGTGAGTGAGACGGAAGTCGTCGGTTGGTCTTGATGGAAAGCGTTTATTCGATAGATGATTTACAAGAGGGGGAAGGTATCTGAACAAAGGAGGCCAATGATCGGCGAGTAGATCAGAAAAGTACAAAGCGGTAATACAAAGTGGTGGTATTCAGTATGGAAAACCCTAGTCCCATGGTGTTTGTCACCCTCTCTTCCTCTTTATTTCTGATGCTCGTATGCTGGCATCCCGAGTCGGTCGCCCTAATGGGATTTTTGCTCGATGGGCCGAGCAAGTCACTTGTTCAATCGAGCTGCTTTGGCTAAGCCGTTTTTGGTCGCTTTGGCGACTAAAAGTAATCTGGAGCCGAGCCGAGTAGCCTTCAACGGCTAGGGATAGTCAGAAGCTGAGCCGAGTAACAACTTTCTAATCACTTAGTGGGCCTTAGGTAGCGGGTTGGGCCAGCTTTTCGATGGTTCCTGCGGGGATGCAATCCATCTCCTACAATAAGCCCCCCCCCCAGTTCACTAGTGGTGAGTGTAACAAAATCCTGGTGGACTGATGGTTTGTGCTTGAAGAAAAGATGGCTCGGCAGCAACTGGCGGGTAAACCTCGGGTGCGCGTCTTTATCCGCAAAATAGCTCTCTCGGTTGTTTACTCGCGTGAGAGGATAGCGAGTTAACGGCATAGCTCGCATCATTTGTGCATGTTCTTCTCGATGCTCTGTTTACTAATTAACTCTTTTTGCGACGAGATCGTTCCTCAGGGTTCCCGTATTGGCTCTCCACTGCGTCTTGAGATTTTCATACCGGTCTGCACTCTTCGTGTAATTGGGCTTGATTTTGGATCGGTTTAGATGTCGATCAGCTTCTGGTTTACGGTGGGAAGTCGAAACGTCGTGAGGATGTTGTCGGTTTGAAGCGGGAGAGGAACCGTCGCGATAAGATTTGTGGGTCTCATGGGTTGCCGAGGCCCATCTTAGGCCCAGCTAGACCTAATCATTGCTGTTTGGGAATCGCGCCCCTCCTTTTCTTATAAATATCGGGTGTTGTGAGGACTTCGTCATTCTTCCTCCTCATTCACATGTACTTTCTCTCTCTTCTTTTCTCTCCAACTTCTCTCCCTAAGTCCTCCTCTCTAGGTCTAGCGTTCGTATTTGTTGGATCACCATGCCTCCGAGAGAAAGTTTAACTAGTGAGCAGAAAGGAAAGGCGGTCAATACTTGGTCTGATCCTCCAGGTAGCAGTGTTGCGCCTTCCGACGACTCCGGGAGACTGCATCGTGAGGCACTCGCGGATACGGAGGGGTTGAATCTGTCACAGCGTCTTTTAGTCGGCGACGCTGAGAGATTGTTCCAGGGGGAGCATGACAGTGATTCAAGAGAAAGCGAGACGCGGGATTCAGAGGGGAACTCCGCAGATGCGTAGACGGACGAGTTAGACTTTTACCCGATGTGTTACTTGCCCGACGGGTTCTTCGAGAGACTTTCGGCTATACCCGCTGAGTTATTGCATTCTCCTTTCGTGGAAGGGCAGGAGTGGGGCAAGGTCGGGGAGACAGATTCGACTCCTGGTAGCATGCACCTGAGGGATTGCGGAGCCAGAGGGGTAATGTTTCTTATCCCGACGTACGAAGAACGACCATAGTCGCCTCCAGTAGGGTACCAATGCGTTTACGAGTCGTACTTCCAGCCTGACACCAGGCTTTGGTTCCCGATTCTCCGACTAATTACCTCATACGTCTTCAAGCGATACGTGGCGCTCAGTCAGTTCATGAACGGTTCCTACCGGATAGTTGTTGCGTTGACGGTGTTGGCTGCTGAGATAGACGTCTCGATGAATGTTCAAGCCTTTGAGGAGTTAACCTCCCTGAGAGCGCAGCCTCATGGCCTTTTCTCGGTGAAGATGCGGCCGAACTACAACATACTGACCGACCATCCGAACATGACTCCAGGGTGGAATCGCCGCTACTTCTTCATCAAGTCGGACAAGGCTGCATTTTACGATCTATCCCGAGAAGAGTTTTGAGTGCTCTGGAATTCTAGAAGCGGTAGATAGAGCTCGATGATAAGCTTGTCCTACTCTCGATTCTAACATTGTTTTTTTGCCTATTTTGTGTTTTTTGTAGTTGACCACCCAAAGGTTCTTGACTAGCCACACGGTTTCTTTGATAACGCACGGGCAGTCGCTGCACTCAGCCATCAACGTTGGCCAGATATCAGCGAGGAAAAGATCCACAGGGCATTAGCACGTATCTCGAGAGGTTTTTCTCTCGCTTCCCTCCTTTTTATAATTCTGATTTCTCTCGCTGATCCATTCTTTCTTCTTCCTTTTCTCTTCTGCAGATGACTGGACCGCTAACCTTCCTTGTTCGGCAGATTCCGGGAAGAAGCATTTGCATTTATTCTCGAAGAAAGAGCAGGTGTGCATAAAGAGGTCCAAAAAGATGAAAGAGCTTCCAGATTTGAGTGCTCTTCTCGGCGACGAGTTGGATCTCGTTGGATCCAACCCCATATCGATTCTCGATGGCATGGATCTTAGAGGAGGCGGGGACTTCGGAGAGTCAGGCTCTGGTGGCCTTCTTCTTGATTCTTTTGCCGAGGTCTGCTTCAATCCAGTCGAGGAGGATAAGCCCCTTGAGGCTGAGATTGTCTGTCCGAAGAGGCATGGCAAGAAGAGGTCCAGGAGTGAAGGGCACAACCCGGACACTGGTTAGGACTCTGCTCCAGAGGGCCCCGAGGATGCGTGAACCGAGAAACGCCCGAAAAAGAAGAAGAAAAAAAAGAGATCTGCTGAGAAGGCTCAGAAAGGTCCTGTCTCAGGAGGAGAGCCGATTGCTCATTCCGAGAGGGTCTGAACAAGTCTGTGGTGATGGATCGGGATATTTCTTCCGACGAGCCTCTTCTTCGTAAAAACAGGAAGGGTATGACTGAAGAGAAGGCTGACAAGGAGACCCCTGCGGGGGACGATAGGCTCCTAATGGTCATGGTCCCTAGCGAGGGACGAGATTCCCTTTCTGGTGGGGAGCCTACTCGCTGCGTGTCTCCGCAGAAATCAAGGGACAGAGATCCTCCTTTTCCTGCAGGAACGCGGGCCCCGATCCAAGACTGCGTGGAGTTCAGCTACGCGGGGGACTTGTTGCTTATCCGCGATCCCGTTCAATGCACAGAGTTGATTCATCAGATGAGAAGCGGATCTGAATCCCTACCTCCTGTCTAAGATTTGATGTTCAGGGAGGCCTACGCACGTGCCGCACATGCGAGACTGATGATAAGTTCCCAAACGTTTTTGTTTGTGTTTTTTTTTTGCTTCTCAGTTACTCGCCGAGAGTTCAAGTTTAATTCAATATTTCTTTCGCCTTACAGAGTGATGGGAGGATGAAACTTGTCGTTCAGAAATACGACAGATCGCTGAAGGACACGCTCATCCAGCTGGGCCGATCGGAGGATCTCCAGAAAGAGAAAGAAGCTGAATTTGCCCGAAAGGACAAGGAACTGCGAGAGGAACTGAGTGTCGCTCTGGCTGACAGGGATCGGGCGGTTGCACGCAGGGAGGTCCGGAAGAGGAAGATGGAGGCAATGGGGGCTGAGTTAGCCTCCGTCCGTGCTGCAGCGACAGAGCTTGAGCAAAAGAATGCCGCTGTGGAGTGAGAGAAAGCCGCGCTTGAGAAAGAAAAGGCTGAACTAGAACAAGAGAGGTCTGTCGCAGCCCTGAGGTTCCTGAAGGAGACCACTCGGCTCAAGGAGTCTAGGAGCTTCAAGGTTACGCATGAGTGAGTTAGGGTGGAGACCGAGATGATCGCCAAGTGCAACCGGCGTTTCGAGAAGATCCGTGATTACCAGACTCGCCGGGATGCCTATGAAACAGCCTGTAACTTGTATGGACAAGCGTCGGGTACGAAGAAGTGTCTCCAGAAGTTGATCGAGAAGGGTGCGGCAATTCCTCATTCGATGGTGGATCTCTTCGCGGTACAGGAGAGGCGGCTAGAGAGTGAAGCCGCTGCCCTTGAAATCGGGGAGATCCCCGAAGAGGACCTCTCCCTATCTCCACTCGTTCTTCCCTCGAGGTTCCTCGAAGAACATATTTTGGCCGGGCTGGATCCGCACGGATCGAACGTCGATCTGGTCGACTCGGCGAAGATCGTTAACCTGCAGGTTCCACTCAACCCTACGGATCCTGGCGCGACAAATCTCACACAGTGGTTGGGGACACTTCATATCGGGTCGAAGAAGAGATCAAAGAAGGAGGTGAGGGGAGAGTCGCTGTGAGTGACTTTCAGGAGACCGAAGTGCATGTCCCTTCAGAGAATGCAGACTAGGGAGCTTCTCCTTTGCTTTGTTTGTAATATTGTAGTCGAAAAAACTGTTGTTCGTTTTCTATCTTTTACTGTTTGTAAGGATATTGTTGTTGTTGTTCGACTATTTGCTTCGCGTATTCGTTCCTTCGTCCAATTCTCCCATTGTTTTCCTGTTATTTCCCTTCTCTTCTTTTTTACTCTTCGGGAATTTCCGAATGTTCAAAAGAATATCTTAAGTTACGGGCTTGTTTTCTCAATCACAATGTTTCTGTCGATCCGAAATAGTCCATAATAAGAAACAAGCCGAAAAATTCCACAAATATTGTTGAAGACAAAGGTTTTCTATCGACTAGAAAGTAATTCTGAAAATATCCAGTTGGCTACACTGTTCGAGACTTTTTTGAGGATAGAAAATCGTATTTTAGTCGGTCTGTGTTTGACGCAACACAAGTGACTCGCGACTTGTTGGATCCCCTTGCCGACTACATGTCTGATCAGGATGCAGTCGACCGATTGGGGTCGAGTGTCAGTGCGTTGTTCGTGGGGGAGACGCTAACATCGACGGTATCGAGTAAAAGTGGCATTTGCTCGATAAGTTTTTTTTTTTTTAGGTTGCAGCTGAGCCAGTCAAGGCTGCCTACGTACCTCCAAAGAGGATCAAGCCGCTTCATAGTTCATTTTATCGAGTAAAAGTGGCGTAGCGCATTTACTCGACCGTTCGTTTTTCTTTATTGAGCAAAATTGGCATCAACGCATTTACTTGACAAGTTTTTGGTTGCAGAAAAGCCGGATAAGGCTGCATACGTACCTCCGAAGAGGATCAAGCTGCTTCGTAGTTTGTTTTGTCGAGTAAAAGTTGCGTTAGCGCATTTACTCGACAGTTGTTTTTCTTCATCGAGTAAAAGTGGCGTCAGCCCATTTACTCGACAAGATTTTTTTTTTACTCGTGTGCGTAGTACTTTCGCAAGTGCTTGGAGTTCCATGACCGTGGGACGTCATCTACTTACGATGTCTCGAGCCGATAGACGCCTGGTTGGACGACGTGTGTGATCTTATAGGGACCTTCCCAATTGGTCCCGAGTTTTTCCGCTATCCATTCATTCATGTTCTCAAACACCTTTCGAAGAACAAAATTGCCCAGGGCGAGGGGACGCGATTTGACGTTCTTGTGGTAGTATCCCCGATCTGGTGTTGAATCCTGAGTAGGGCTTGGTCGCGTCGTTCCTCAAGTTGGTCCAAGGTGTCGAGCAACATGTCTCGGTTGAGGCTGTCGAATTGCGGCATCTTGGATCGTCGTTGGCTGGTTACATTTACTTCTGCTGGGGCCATTGCTTCGACTCCGTAGGCTAGCAAGAAAGGTGTAGTCTTGGTCGATACTCGGGGCGTTGTTTGGTGCGACCATAGAACCCCGTCGAGTTTGTTAGCCCATGCGCCTTTCTTCAAGTCGGGACGTTTCTTGATGCCATCGATTATTAACTTGTTTGATGACTCGGCCTGACTGTTACCTTGCGGATGCCGTGGCGTTGATACGCTCTGACCGATCCTCCACCTTTCGCATAATCCTTTAAAGTTTCCCGACATTAACTAAGCCCCATTGTCGGTGATGATCTTGTAGGGTAGTATGTGTCAGCAGATGATATTCTTCCACACGAACACCTGAACTTCTTTATTGGTTACTCGTATGAATGAGTCCGCTTCTATCCATTTGGTAAAATAGTCGGTGAGGACTAAAACGAACCGTCGTTGGCGAGACGCTGGCATCGGGCCAATGATATCCATCCCCCATCGCATGAATGGGTAAGGAGCGGTTTGTCATTCAAAGAAACTCTGTCGAGCGATGGATATTGGAGGCATGTCGCTGGCACATATCACAGTTCTTCGCGTATGCTTCACAGTCAGTATTCATTGTCGGGCAATAGAAACCGAGGTGCTTAATTTTGAGAGCCAAAGCTCGTCTTTCTGAGTGGTTACCCGCTGCGTCTTCGTGTGTTTCAGCCATAACGAGCCTTGTCTTGTTGTTGGCGATACACTTATGCAGCACTTTATTCGCGGTCCATCAATGCGATTCGCCATCGATGACGAGGTAACGCAAGATTCGTGCTTTTAGTCGCCGTGCTGCCCACTTTTCGACGGGCAGCTTGTCGTCCCCGGGATAAACGATGAATTCGGTCCTCCAGTCCAGGTCTTGTTGTTTGGGCGTTTGCTCGAGATCCTGTGCCTCGTCATCTGTAGCCGTGATGGGTAATACTAACAGCTTTCTATCGGGATGGAGGTCAATGCTCGGTTTGTCGATTCAATTAATAGGGATCGTTCATTTGACTTGATCCCGAAGTCTGCTTCCCAGTGCTGCGAGAGCGTCCGCACATACATTCTCTCCGCGGGGGTCTATGCGTTCGTTTCAGGTGTCGTACTCACCGCTGATTTGACTCCTGACGAGCTGCGAGTCACAGTAGGCACTTAATCGTTTGGCTTTGACGGCTTTGGCCAATCTGAGTCTCGCAATGAGGGACTCATACTCGGCCTCATTTTTGGATGCCGTGAAACCGAAGTTGAAGGATTGCCCGATCAATTCTCCAGTCGGAGATTGGAACTGAACTCCGGCTCCTGATCCTTTTGTCTTCGAGGATCCGTTCATTTCTGAGGTGTGGTGAGGTACTGCTTAAGCTGAGTAAATGCTTCTTCGCATTTCTCGTCCCATGCAAACTTTTTATTCCCCCACAACAACTCGTATAATGGGAGGCATTTGTCTGTCGAACGCGAGATGAACCGATTAAGTGTTGCGATCCTTCCGGTTAGTCATTGGACCTCTTTGCTATTTTTTGGACTGGGTAAGTCGAGTATGGCGGATATTTGTTTCGGATTAGCCTTTATCCCTCTTTGGGTGACGATATACCCGAGGAATTCTCTCGACATGACAACGAAGGTGCATTTCGCCGGGTTAAGTTTCATTTCATACTCGTTGAGCGTTTTGAAGCATTCTCACAGGTGGCTAAGGTGATCATCTGCTCGCAATGACTTTACTAGCATATCATTGATGCAAACTTCCATAGAATTTCCTAGTTTGTCGCGAACATGCGGTTTACTAGTCGTTGATATGTGGCACCTGCGTTTTTCAGTCTGAAAGGCGTCACCTTATAGCAGTAGGTCCCGCGATCTGTGATGAAGGATGTTTTTTCTCGGTCGCCGGGGCGCATCATGATTTTTTTGTAGCCTAAGAAGGCATCCATGAAGGTCAGGAGCTCGTTGCCCGCTGTTGAATCGACTAGACAATCGATGTGAGGGAGTGGATAATTGTCCTTCGGACAGGCATTGTTTAGGTCGGGGAAGTCAACGCAGAAGTGCCACTTCCCGTTCTTCTTTTTTACTACAACCGAATTTGCTAGCTACTCCAGGTAGCGTACTTTGGTTATCGATCCTGCAGCGAACAATCGTTTGACTTCTTCGTTCACTGATTTTGACCTCTCTGGCCGGAGTTTTGGTCGTTTTTGTCGGATGGGCTTAAAGGTTGGATCTACGTTCAGCTCGTGCGAAACGATGGAGGGATCGATGCCTTACATGTCCGTTGTCGTCCAGGCAAAAGTTAGCATATTATGTTTCAGAAAGGCGATGATCTCTTCTCGCAGATTACCGAGCAGGTTAGCGCCGACTCTGACGACTTTGCTCAGGTCAGTTTCATCGATCGATACTTCGAGGATATCTTCTGCTCCCGGGGCGATTTTTTGGATCGGCTCAGCTATCGAGTGGACGTGAGATATGGACTGCTTTAGCTTGACAGTGGCGATTAGAAGATCTCGGGTGGCTTGCTGATCACCGCGTAACGTCTTCATTTGACCATCAGGGTTTGGAAACTTGAGGCACTGGTGGTAGGTTGAAGTGATTGCTTTCATTGAATGTATCCACGGGGTGGTGAGAATGACGTTGTACGGGGCCTTCGTGCTTATGACCGAGAAATTGACGGTACGAGTAACTCTGCATGCGTAGACGGTGAGGTGTATCGTACTGAGCATTGTCTCGGAAGATGCTTTGAAACCGGTGAGGGATCGAGAGGAAGGTTTCATGTCGCGCAGATCGATTCCCATTTTGTCGAGAGTATCGTGGAAGATGAGATCAACCAAACTGCTGGTATCGACCAGTACTTTGGTTACTTTGCAATTCCTGATGCCAAGCTCGACTAGAAGCGGGTTGTTGTGTGGCATATGGACGTCCACGGCATCGTCGGCTGAGAACATGATCGGCGGGATCATTTCTCAGGCCGAACGGGCCATTTTTGCAAAGTTTCGCCTTCCGGCGATAATCCTTGATGGACCGCACAAAGTAGCCACATGGAGGGGACCCGCCCATGATCACGTTAAGTTGTAGGCGCTTTTCAATCCTCTTGGATCGTATTTGCGCTCGCAAATCGTTCGGCGAACCCTCTGGGAATGTGTCCTTTGTCTCGGAGGGCTTGGAGGATTTCGATCTTTCGAGCTGCCTACGCAAGTCGGAGTCTTTTCGTGGATTGAGACTGATTCGTAGATCATCGCTGTTAGCATTTAGCTGATTGCAGAGGTTGTCTTGTCCGAGATTTACTCGCTGTTCGGCTGAGAGGCGTTGAGGGTCTGTCAGAGGTCGATCTTGTCATCTGGGATGTGCTCGGAGATGGTCAACTTTCGCTTTAATCGACATCGTAGGTCGCAAACGCTCAGGTCGGCTTTTGGGGACGATTGTCGTGCTGACTCAGTTTGCAAGTCGTTTTGGGGGGAGGGCGCTTTGTCGTCCAAAGAGATCACTGGTTAGGCGAGGATTCCTTCAACTCGCCGGCAGTTTATGGGTTGTTCCTCTTCAAAGTTTATGTCGTTGTTTTCGCTGTATGGGGGTGCTGTCGCTCCTCCTTTTTCTCGCAACTCGCTAGGCGGAGTCTTTCCTCGCGCCTTTTGTGCCATCTTGTCCTTGTTCTTACTCCAGCCTTGGTTATTCTTCGGTCGTTGCCTTGGCGGCTCGACTTTCGCGCCGCCACTGCTGAAGGATGCGAGAAAGACCTCGTGGAGCTGCTTACACTCCTTTGTGTCGTGGCCTTTAACTTTATGGTACTCACAGTACTTTCTGAGGTCTACCGAGCTGAAAGAGTTGGAGTGATTTTGGCCTTTTTGATCGGTATCCCATTCCAAATGATTCCATCTTTTTCTCGAAACACGACTGTTGAAGCGGGGAGATCGTTTTCGTCGATGACGTATACAAAGCCTTTCTTCTGATCCCCTCTCTCGCTTGGCGTATGCTGGCGTGGCTCTTGGCGAGTATCAGTCACTTTGGGTGGAGCCTGCTTCGATGCGTTTTGCTTGTTCAGGATTGCCCGAATGTCCTCCTCCATTCGGATGAAGTTGTTAGACCGAGCAATTGCGTCTTGAAGAGACGTGGTCGGGTGCCGATACAAATCGTCTCTGAATTTTGAATGAACTCACAGGGTGTTAATCCGGGCATCGACGACAATATTGTCTGGAATGTCTATGGTAGAAACGACTGCCTTGAATTTCTCCATAAAATCGCGAAGGCTTTGGTTTGTACTTTTGGATAGCTGCCATAGGTCGGAAGCAGTCGCCCCCTGTCTAGTGAACATGATGTAGTGCTTTAGAAAAGCCGTTGACAGGTCGCGGAAGCTGGCGACTGAAATCTCTGGGAGGCTAGAGAACCAAGTGAGGGATGGTCCGGTGAGACTTTCGACGAACAGCTGGCAGAAACCGGCCTCTTTCTCGTCGTCGGCGAAATTGGCTCTTACCATCACTATATTGAATGTCGTCATATGGTCAGTGGGATCTGACCCGCTAGAATAGGATGGGAGGCAAAAAATTTCGGCCGAACGGAGTCGTATGTCGCTGATATGACGTGTGAAGGGGGTCCTTGACGTTGCGGCGAGAACTCAATCTATTTGCGGGGTGGACGTTGCTACGTGATGGATCTGTGAACTGATCTCTTGGAGGGAGAGTTTGAGTGCAGCGATTTCTCGCACCGTCGTTGGATCTATGGTGTCGGCGGTGTGTTCTTCAGCTATGACTGTTTGGTCGGGGTGGAACAGCTGACGACGGAATGGCTGAGGGTTACTAGTAGTGTCGATAGGTACGACAAGAGCGGCAACCAAGGCGGCGAGTTGAGCGTTGGTCACTTTTTGAATCTCTTCTTTCTGCGCAAGGCGCGCCATGACGGTGTCCATGAAGCTGGAAGTGGTCTGCGGTGCGACTTCTGGGGAAGGTTTCGGGTCGTCTCCGGAAGTTGAGCCGGTGAGTGTCATCCTAGGTCTTTGTGATGCTTATTTCGTCATGTCCCACGGTGGGCGCCAACTGTTTGAATCGAGTTAGTCTAAACAAGTGAGTGAGACGGAACTCGTCGGTGAGTCTTGACGGAAAGCGTTTATTCGATAGATGATTTACAAAAGGGGGGGAAGGTATCTGAACAAAGGAGGCCGATGATCGGCGAGTAGATCAGAAAAGTACAAACCGGTAATACAAAATAGTGGTATTCAGTATGAAAAACCCTAGCCCCCTGGTGCTTGTCCCCTTCTCTTCCTCTTTATAGCTGATGCTCGTATGCTGGCATCCCGAGTCGGTCGCCCTAATGGGCTTTTTGCTCGATGGGCCGAGCAAGTCACTTGTTCAATCGAACTGCTTTGGCTTAGCCATTTTTGGTCGCTTTGGCGACTAAAAGTAGTCAGTAGCTGAGCCGAGTAACCAACTTTCTAGTCACTTAATCGGCCTTAGGTAGCGGGTTGGGCCGGGTTTTCGATGGGCTCTGCGGGGATGCAATCCATCTCCTACACTTTAGTTTTGACATTATTTTCTAAAGCAATAAGAGTTGAGTCCTTATTAAACTTGTGTGTGATCTTAGCGTGATACATGTGTGTGATCTCGTCTTGAGACAATACGAGTTGCTCGACCTATTGATGTTAAGTTTCTTTTAGCAAAGCTTCTTGATGATGATGGTGATGAGGGCAAGCGATATATTAACTCGATATTTGGCATGGGAGGTCTTGGAAAGACTGCTATTGCTAGAAAGCTCTACAATTTAGGGGATGTGAAGAGAAGATTTGACTGCCGAACGTTGGCCTATGTTTCTCAAGAGTATAATACACGAGATATGCTTTTAAGAATCATAAGATCTCTCGGAGTTGCTTCTGGGTAAGAGCTTGCAAGGATAAAGATGTTTACAGAGGAGGAGGAGCTAGAGGTTTACCTTCATGATCTTCTAGACGGAAAAAAGTACTTGGTAGTGGTAGATGATATATGGAAGCAGGACGCGTGGGAGAGCCTTACCGTGCAGTCATGGAGGAAGTAGAGTCATCATCACTACGCGTATCAAAGCTGTGGCTGAAGGCGTGGATGGGAGAGTCTATGTTCATAAGTTAACGTTTTTGACGTTTGAAGAAAGCTGGAAACTGTTTGACCAGAAAGCATTCATGAATATGCAATGGGTCGTCGATGAGGATCTCCATAGAACTGGCAAAGAAATGGTTCAAAAATGCGATGGGTTACTGATACAGGAAAAGAGATGCCACGTCATAAGGTTGTTATACGGAAACAGAGCTATAAAAGATGGAAGAGCAAAAGAATAGAATCAATCAAGAAAATTGTATCGTGAGTTTGTTAGAGTCACCTTCCTCATTTTTCTCTGAGTTCTTGAGACTTCTTCAATGGAGTTTCTCTCTATGTTGTTCTAGAGTTGTTTCTTCAATCTAAACTCTTCACACATTGAGATTGGATCCTTGTTTTACGAACATGTATCCATTGGTTTGATTCGTTGTTCTGTGATTTGGTGATATACGGAAATATTGTATCAGTGGTATCAGAGCTCAACGTCCTCGGAATTTGAAGGTGTTTTGATCGGAATTCATGGCGCAGTTTGGAGATTTTCTCAAACCTGGTAGATTCTCACCGGAATCAACGGCAAAAATCAGAGCATTGTTGACAGAAACGATGATGCAAGAGACGAACGAAGCTTTCATAAATCGTTACGGATCGTTGGAGAAGCTCGGAGGTAACCGTACGAGATATGCCAATGATGATCATAGTCTCGAACCAGCTTCACCTTCGATCAATCATCAAGAATCGCAGTTGTTAAAAGAAATGGATCGTTGGGATGCATTAGACGCTCGACAAGCCACTGTTGCCAAAAAGCTATCCGAGCTCGATAAGACAATGGCGGATATATGTGCGTTTATGCCATCAGTCTCACGCGAGGAGAGTTGCGATGTATCAGATTTGATTGTGAAGATGGAGTCGACTGATTCAATTGCGAAGACAGAATCAGAAGCACAAGTTGAGTTGGAGTCAGTTCCAGCCATTCACATTCGAGATGAAGGTGATTCAACTATCAAGATGGAATCGAATGAGTTGATTCTTGATATAGGTGTGAAGCGAGAGGTTGAATCATTAGAAGTAGCTTCAGTTCTTGAGAAAGACAGTGGTAACGCATACGAGATGCTAAAACAGGATTCAGAGCAGATTGAATCGCTAGGAAACGAGGTACCAATCTCTCTTTTGGAACCAAGCCATAAGATAGATGATATGCAGTTTGCTTTGCTTAAGAACAGTAGCTCACAGCTTCTATGCAATGATTCACGTAATGATCATAGACTTGGTGTTTTGATTTCTCCAAAAGTAGAAGAAGCATACATTTTAGATGTAGATGAAGTGGGACACTTGATTCAAAACTCAGTAGAATCGGTTGATCTGGTCGCACACCAGATGTTTGATCAAATGTGTTTTAGAATAAGAAGAGAGAATCAACAGAAGATCGTGAGTAAAATGCTAAAGACCTGGAAATTTAAGTTTAAAAGTAAGGAGTTGACTGGAACCAGGCCACAACTTGACCATGGTATCACATGGGAGCATTGGACAATGGAAAATGTATTGATGGGAAAGGGACTCTTGGGTTTATCTCTTTGTGTTAGAGTGTGGAAACCTGGAGGTGTCTTGATTAATCTAGCTAAGTGGAATTTTCAGGAAGAGAAGTATATTAAGAGCACACAATTTTCTGTGTTGGAAGTTGAGGATCATATGGTGCGAGTTGATATAGAGGAAGAGGAGTTCCATGATAAGCAACCTAACATGCCTGGATCAGATGGAGAGCAGGGGCTTGGAGGTTCTAACTACTGGATCTCCAAGGTCAAGGTTGTGGAGATACATACCCAGCATGTGCTTCTTAAGGATAACATGTACTTCATTGCTGCAGAGGAAGTTTACATGGAGAATGTGGAAGCTGTCGTCCTGAGGGAACTCAAGCTATATCTAAGGGATGAACTACACTCTGTTTTTGGCAGTGATGTTGAGGTTGCTAAGGAAGATGACCAACCATCCATTTTCATTCTCTCTGATGTGGAAACCATAACAGGGCAGAAAACAACAACCTCAGAAACAGAAAATATACATCACTTGTTTGGGAAAGTGCTGTTGAGAAGAAGGAAAATACAGAGGAAAACAAGACAACAAAAACTCTCCTCAAATCTTGGAGATTCAAATTCAAGCACATTGAAGTACTACGAGACAAGAAAGAGAGCCACGTTACGCATCATGTTGCTTTAACAACTTAGTCTCGTACGTGCATGTACATAACAGTAAGGCAGAGAAATCAGTTGCTGTTTTTGGTCAATTGGTGTGAGTTTCGAAAACATTCTTCAATTGTGTGGCACCAATAGAGAACCAAAACAAGTGAGGAAAGTTTGTGCTGCCTGAACCAAATAGTTGCAGGAGAGGACCTTCAACGTTCCTTCTTTATAATAAAGTCCTACATAGGCAAATTAAATGAGTCTATCATAAATCTTTATATTGCCATGTCATTAGACAATTTATATATTATTATATTTTTGTGATTAAGAGAAATGATCCAATATATATCTTATAATAAATACTTAAAAATTACTTATTCTTCAAATAATATTAAAAAATTAAATCAAATGATATATAAACAAATATATGTTACATAAAATATAAATACTTAAATATAATTTTTTGATATTTTAATAAAGAGTTAGACATGATTACTAAAATATTAATAGAAAATAAGAAACTTTAACTATTACATCTAAACTAATATATATTAAAAAAAATTAATATTATTATAAATAAATAAAATATTTATATATTATTATATTTTTTGTTATAAAGAGAAATAATCCAATATATATATCTTATAATAAATACTTACAAATTACTTATTTTCAAATAATATTTAAAAATTAAATCAAATGATATATAAACAAATATACATATTAACATAAAAATAAATACTTAAATATATTTTTTAAACATTTTAATAAAGAGTTAGACATGACTACTAAAATATTAATAAGAAATTAGAAACTTTAACCATTACATCTAAACTAACATATATTAAACTCACAAATTAATGTTATTTTAAATAAAAAAAATATTCCATTCTATTTTTCAAATATTATATTAAAATAAATATATTAATATTTAAAATGATATGACATCTTATAAGTATTTAGTTAGAGAATGTTATACAAACCCTAGAAATTTATTTTTTATGCAAACAAAGTTTCGTGGTAGATCTTTAAACTTAAATAAAATATCACTAAATGTGTTAGTTTGCTCACCCAACCTGAATCCAG
This sequence comes from Sinapis alba, assembly GCA_012274485.2. NCBI lineage: Eukaryota > Viridiplantae > Streptophyta > Magnoliopsida > Brassicales > Brassicaceae > Sinapis > Sinapis alba. The sequence goes on from MU105778.1 coordinate 27,242, forward strand.
AAAGAGTATATTGGATCATTTCTCTTAATCACAAAATAATAATAATGTAGAAATATTTTTTATTTAAAATAATATTAATTTGTGTTTTAATATATATTAGTTTAGATGTAATAGTTAATGTTTCTAATTTTCTATTATTATTTTAGTAATCATGTCTAACTCTTTATTAAAATGTCCAAAAAATCATATTTAAGTATTTATTTTTTATGTAACATATATTTGTTTATATATAATTTTATTTAATTTTTAAATATTTTGGTTAAAGTTTCTAATTTTTATTAGCATATATTTATTTATATATCATTTAATTTAATTTTTAAATATTATTTGAAGAATAAGTATTTTTTAAGTATATGTTATAAGATATATATATTGGATCATTTCTCTTAATCACAAAAATATAATAATGTAGAAATATTTTTTATGGACTGAGTGTATAATTTTTTTTAATGACATGGATGTTTTAAATATTTTAATTGGAGGATTTTTTGTGCCCATGTGGCATAGCTATAAGGACTTTATATTCCCCTTTTAGTATAGTATATATATAGATTATTATGCTAGAGATAATTTTTCAAATAAAAAACCAGTATAATCAATATATTATTTTGGGCTGAAAACCCCAGCTTCTAATGCTTCCTATCGGAGCCGACATTGTTAGTATCTTATTCAGCACTGTAAGTGCTACAAAAACCCAATGCCGAGAAGTTCTTGATCTGACATGGAAGGTAAGCAGAACTATCATTTTTTCTTGAATGAATATTAAATTAATTCAAAAAGTGGTTTGTACAACATAATTGTTTGACTGAAATCAAAACAAGAAAAATTTAAATTTATTTCCTATCCCCTTGTGGTTAACAAAATTTGCATACTTCCTTCGTAGCCTCTATTTTCGTTCCATCGTATAGAAATGATTAGATTCATGACTTGTCTATCGAGTTCTTGGATTAGACTGTTTGGTGTCTTTGGTGACTCCCCATGATGTCGTGCATTCCTTTCCATCCATACCATGTAGGCTGTTACTTGCAAGGAGTAGAGGAGGAGGAAAGACTCTTGTTTCTGATTCGTGTTCAGAGATACTATTGGAAGTATACTCGCCCAGTCAACCACCTCACTTGGTTGACAATGACTGAACTTTCACTAAGTATTTCTCCATCATAACTCTCTCTTTCATCAAAATAGTTTCGATAACTAACATGGGTGGTGTTTATTGTTCTAGCAGGGTATAAATATCCTAAACAATTAACTATCAAATTAACTCTAATCTTAATACACACACAATAATATTATTGCCAAAATAGATCAAATGTAGTACTTAGGGATCAAATCCACAGAGAGCAAAGACACACAATAGATTTCTTATTTTCTAAAGACTAAGCTAGGTATATATATATATTGGTGATAAATAATCAATTTAAAGAAATATTCCTTATCAAGAGGTAAGATGCAATATGGAAATATGCTACTAATGCAAATAGTAGCATTCTGACTTGGGGTTTGATCACTGGTTGTCATCGATCGATGGCAAGTGCGCTACATCGATCGATCTTGGGCTTTAATCATCGGTCGGCGCCAAGTGTATTCCATCGATCAATGGCTTCGTCGACTCCCTAAATGATCAGCTATGGATTCTTCTCCTCTAGATGCTCCTAAAGCTCCAAATATCTTATATGTCTCCAAAACGTTCTTGAACCTGTAAATACTCTGAAACATATCCTAGACACACATAATAGACTCTAAACAGAGCCTATAACATGGTCTAAAACTGGTAATAAATAGTCTATATCAACTCCCCTAGACTTAACATTTTGCTTGTCCTCAAGCAAACAAATCTGTGAAAGAGGTTTTGAAAAGTGGAGATTCACATAATATCTAAGTATAACTATCACCCTATTTTTTTCAACCACATTCTATTAAGTCAATTAGAAAGAAACTTTATGTACCATATCCTAGTATAGCAACCAAATTCATTCTACCAACAACTTAGCAAATACTAGCTTGACTCACCCCGATATTATTTTTTGCATGAAATAAAAGTACATGCTTTACCTTGGGAGTATCGATCAAAGGACACATGGTTCCTTACCTTTGCAAGTATCTGAACAACTAAGCACAAAGTCTTCTTTGATCCCTTTCTTCTCTTTTTTCTCTCTTCTCTGAATCTTTTTAGATTTTTTCTTCTTTTTTTTTTTCTTTTTTTTTTCTTTTTTTTAGGGCAAAGTTGTAGGCGAATAGTAGGATCATTGGTAATTTACCTATCCCTCGCTTCCAATAATGTGTGATCATTCCTCTGAGTGAGAGGAAAAAGATCAGAGATGAATACATGTGTGCTCAGAAACCTGTTTGGGTAAGAGTCCATGTGTTTTATGATCGATTTTCGCAAGATAAAAAGCCTACACATTTATTTCAGAAATGAAGTCAGTAGAGGGGTATGTCAAATGGTATCTTGTGAGCTGTGGGATGAGTGGTCAGGTTACTAAGTTGAGATTAGGTACATGAAAGTGCCTTATAATATTGGTACTGAATTGATGTGGCTTGCAACATTACAAAGATGATGGTGGTTGTTCTAAAGAAAGGTTAGTCCATGTGTTTTCAAGCATCTTCCACAATTTTGTTCTATGTTTTGGTTGAGAAAAGCAAATGATAAGTGTGAGAGAATTGATATACCATGAATTTTATCACTTTTATGCCATGATATATGTCATTTTTAGGGTCTTAATTATGCATTTAAAGTCGTTTTGGTATTGTTTTGTATTATTCATGGTCTATGTACGTTTTTGGCAATTTCAGAAATTATGGAGCTATTTGAGGTGTTGAACTGCACAGATGCATCAGAAGTATAGCAACGGATGGAAGACTTTATACGTTGGGATTGGGCTCATATTTTGACACAATATATTGCTTTGAGTTAGATTTCCAATGCCACTGATATGAGGTCATTCAGGATTCTAGATAAAAATTTATGCTCGTTTTACTAAAGAGTGGTCCATCTAACGCGCGAGCAGAAGTTGTCAAGGATCCAAGTTTATGAACAGCGTCAAGCAATGCAACCTTGGTGTCGAACGAAGCCCCTCCTGACCAAGTTCCCGATAAGTTTTATTAAAGTTTCAAGAATTACAAATTGGCCCTAAATTTTCTCTTATTTAGAAAAGAGCCCAAATGTGTTTTAACATATATTATATGTTTCTAAGCCATTGATGAAGGCTAAGCTTTATTTTATTCTTAGAGAGAAGATCATATCTCTATAGGAGATTGATTGGAACTCATTTGTTTTTTTTTTATTAAATCCTGATTGACTAAATACTTATTTGCAATGAGATTTGGTCTTGGATTTAGTTGAAAAATTTTCTGGATTTGAACCTAATTAAATCTTGAAAAAATTATTAGAATGTTATGGAAAATTTTGGGATATGACTAGAATAACATACATCTTTTAAAAATTACTAGAATGTTTGTAGACCTCTATACAATTACAATTAAGATCCTTGGTTAGTTTTTTTAATTAAAATTATTTTTAAACAATAAATCCACGTCACTAACAATATATCCATATAAGCAAGATAATCAAAGAAACAAAGAAGACTTTTTAATATGACCCGATTTTTACTTTTCAGTCTCTTTAATTACATTATCCTAAAAAAACAACAACACAACCGTTTCTTTCTTCTTCTTTCTTTGTCAAGTCGAGCCGTCGAGGGTTTCTACGTTTGATAAATCATCGACGTTGTGTTTACTAACTCGAACTATCTTTCTTGTCTTCTCGGAATCGTCGTCTCTCCTCTTATCGTTTATACGAAATCTTGTTCGTCTAAATCGTATCAAAGAAATTGTCTTCTCCGGTATGTTGTTCCTGAGTTTGATTTTCATTGCGGCTGAGTTATATATTATGTATTGATTGATTTTCGTTGCGGCTGAGTTATATATTATGTATCATTTGAGTTATATATTATGTATCCATTGATTTTCGTAGCGGCTGAGTTATATATTATGCTGTAGCTGATTTATTTTATGTTGCGGCTGAGTTATATATTATGTTGCGATTGAGTTATATATTAGGTTATGGCAGAGTTATACACCGTCTTGTAATACTCAGCCATAATCCATGACCTCGTCCCTCTGAGTCTTCCCGATCCAGCAAATAAGGGGTTTCCTTGAACCCGCCAGGTACGAGGCTGAGAAAACACTAATCACCCCTAAATAAGCCTAGTATGGGCGGGTTTCACACATACTGTCGGCAACACACACGACATATTATCCTAACAACATTTAAAAATCTATGACACTAACCACTAGCATGAGTAGTCCGATGTATATGGCCTACGACCACTAATACTACTATATAAGATACTAAACAACAATATCAACACTAAATAACTCAACCAGTTAGTCACTCCCTTACCAAGAGCTGACTAACCTCAATCAACAAAATTAATTAAACAAGCAAGCATTTAACTAATTAAGAAGCAATCTACTTAATCAAACAATTACCCATATAGTTCAGCCTCCTGCTATGAAACTATCTTTAAAGATAACATGAACATGTACTTAACCATATCAACAAGCAGGAATAGAAAACATGATGCATCCTAGTCCTAGTCCTAGTCAGGTTATTAACTCAGACTTAATTCCATTTTTTCTCAGCTTAGCCCGTGCTAAACTGAGTCCGGTTCAATAAAATAACCCTAGACTCTACCATGTAATAGCATGAGAATGCTACTCTATATGCAACTCGATCTATCCTAAGTTCCAAGTGGAACTCAAACATAACCAGAAAACTATCATAAATTCTAAGTGGAATTCAAAGAAAACCAACTCACAAAACTAACCTAAATTCCAAGTGGAATTCAAAGAAACCAATTCACAAAACTAACCTAAATTCTAAGTGGAATTCAAAGAAAAACAACTCACAAAACTAACCTAAATTCCAAGTGGAATTCAAAGAAACCAATTCACAAAACTAACCTAATATCCAAGTGAAATTCAAAAAAAAAAACAATTCATAAAACTAACCTAAATTCCAAGTGGAATTCAAAGAAAACCAACTCACAAAACTAACATAAATTCCAAGTGGAATTCAAAGAAACCAATTCATAAAACTAACCTGAATTCCTATTACCTAAATTCCAAGTGGAATTCAAAGAAACCAACTCATAGTGTTCTATGCCGATAAGCAGCTGGTTGATCGGAGAGGACTTGGCCAAAACCCAACCGTGACCTCTACTGAACCAAACCCGTGGAACTGAATTAACCCTGGAAAGCACCTCCAATTGATTATTAAAGAATATGACTGGCTTGGAAGAATTGATTTGGGCAGAGCTTCCGCATAACAATCGCAGAAAATCTTCGATTGGACAGAACTCGACTTCTTGCTGAAATATATGTCTTTAGAAATGATAACACTCTTAAAACGACTTCTTTATTTCTCTCTCTCTCTATCTAGCCCCGTTTTTGGAGTTTCTTTGGTGTGTGATGGATGAATTAAACTGATGGGGGTTCATGGGTATTTATAGAAACCACCGACCAATCATATCAAACCACACCGACGCCTATGTATCAGCCCGCATGCTTCTTGTCGTATGCACGGCAACACACGGGCGTCCACATGCCATCATACATGTCTCAGGGCCATGGAGGAAGACACCTCCACGTACACATGTCTCTCAGCATGCACACACTCCATGCGTTGTGACACAATGTCCTCTGCGTGTTGATCATCATGCTTTGGTTGCATGCACAGCGACACCTCGTGCTCCACATGGCTGGCTGCATGATCAGGATGGCATGCAAGGTGAAACCACGTCCTCCAGATGTCTGATACACATCTTTGCTGCATGCAAAGCAACACCACAACACCCACATGTCGATTAGCATGCTTTGGTTGCATGCGCTGCGACACCTCGTGCTCCGGCATGTCAAGCTGCATGTGATGTTTCCATGCACGGAGACACCTCGAGCTTATGTATACAGGTAGCTTATCAGATGGTTGACACCACGTCCTGAACCCATGCGTTGAGACACCTCGAACTTCTCGGTTCATTTAACTGATTTGGGTCCTTTCGGCAAATTTTTGACCCGCGATCAATTCTGAATATTTTTTCGCTCCCGTTCTGATGCGCCGAATATTTTTAATAAATTCCAAATGAATCCTGACCTTGAGGAAAATATTTCTTGAGCTTCCAGCTTCCCGAGAAATCCGATAATATCAAAACTAGGGTTTTCGCCCAACATCATGTTTTCCGTCTTGCTTTGATCTCGTCGTGCTTGCTTCCCTTCCTGATTAATTCTCGTTCTGCTTAATTCTCGTCCTTCTTCCAACTTATTATGTATCCAAAATATATTTTTTTGATACGAAGCAATTCCCAAAAAGTTGGCTCCAAATTCTAACTTTGTCGATCTCGACCATTTTATCCATTCGGGAGGGTTATTAACCCTCCTTGTTTGGAATACTGTCCACAGATTCGTATTTGGAGCCGTATTAAGTTGTGTTGCTTCGAGATTGGCTTGGGCCAGGGATAAACTATCTGAGGCTATTCATTGGTAGTTGTCTGTTCCGCTGGCATTCTGCTGACTTGTATGACCAAAAAAAAGGGATAATAGATTCTGATTGAATTGTTACCTGAGGTGGTGTAATGTTCAGACCTGTGTTACAGTTACTAGTGCAACGGAGTCTGGATAACATTTTCTGAGAGTGCATACATATATCTAGGTCATTGCGATGTGAGTTTCACGTTGGAATCTTTAGAAGGTTTTATGTTGAATCTCTCTCCTTATAGCGACAAATGATGGTTCTCAAATCCACACATAAAATAGGGTGCAAAACTATGGTAACGTATAAATGAAGTAATCTAAAAAAAGTATATAGACTAGTTGATAATGTGAGCTGATACAGCTATTAGAACCCGAAGGGTATCTAAGAACAAAAAAGTATAAATATATTATATTATAAGTACGATGCCCCATTTCTTCTTCGTGGTTCTCTTTTGTATGTGTTGATGGTGACACGATCTCCAGAGAGTATCATGCGTCTTTGTGGACGTCTTTAATGTCTTGGTATCCTTTGCATTTTTCGTTTGACCATGTTAGCTCGGCAGAGATTACTATGTCAAATCGTGATGATCGATCGATCTTTGTGGGTCCATTGTTTTCTTCGAGATCTTAGTGATACTGGGTCGGATCTCAGACAAAGTGGAAAGGGATGAAACCAGCCTCCAACAATTGAAATGCATAGTGAAAGTTTGATAGACTTCACAATTTCAACCTTTGCATCTACTGATTTCTATTTTATGAACAAGATACCAGGATATCATAGAAAATAACAGTGACACTGGAAAGCGTCTACATAATCCATGAATCTGGAGGTTATAAGAAATAACCAGAAACATAGCTCACAACCATCCTTGTTAAGTTGTTACACCAGTCACCAACACCATTCAATATAACTGCTGTTCTACAAACTCCAACACCACAACAACGTTCTACATCTTTCTTCAACACAATAAGAGCTCTTGACATTTTAATCATCAAAAAAAAGAACCACAAGATCTTACATCAGCAAATACGAAATGAACAAAAATAACACACATGGCAGTTCTTGGAATTAATGTTATTGTGTTCCTTTTGTTATCCCATTAAGAGAGAAGTAATTGACACATGAAAGGAACACATAAACATGAAAAAATGGGATCATTTGGATGATATTGTGGAGTATTTTAATACAAATAGGATTTTAATAATTATAATGCATCAGCTGGATTTTAATAATTATCATTTAGAGCTGTTGTCCAACGAGAGATGACAACAAAGAGAGAGGTCACCAACTTTGTTTACCTTCTTACACTGTGTTAGTTGACCAACTTTGTTTACCTTTTTACACTGTGTTAGCGGCGAAATTAAAAATATTATTAATTTAAATCAAAATATATAAAAATTTAATAATTAAAAATTAGATATGTACATATAAATATAACAAAAATATTTTTTATATAAATTAATGAAGACATATACAAATTTAAACATAAATTAGTAAGATCAAATATGAAATTTTAACTAAATATTATAATATTTTTAAAAAAATATACTGATTTTTCCGCAGTTGTACTGGGGTCACTTGATCCCACAGTCCCCACTTAAAAAAAAAAAATTGACAACTCAAAGGAGCACTGAGCACATGTAAAAATGAGATCATTTGGATGATTTTGTAGTATTTTAATACAAATAAGATTTTAATAATTATAATCGATCAGCTAGATTTTAGTAATTATTATTTACAGTTGTTGTCTAACAAGGAAGGAGAAAAAGAGAGAGGTCACCAATTTCATTGACCTTCTTACATCTACATTGGATCAGTGGCGGAGCTAAAAATATTATTGACTTGAATCAAGATATATTAATTAATAATTAAATTAGATATATATAACAAAAATATTTTTTATATGAATTAATGGGGGCATATACAAATTTAAACATAAATTAGTGAAATCAAATGCCGAATTTTAACTAAATATTATAATATTTTTTTTAAAAAAATACATTAATTTTCCCCCCAATTGTAGTGGGTCACTTGACCCCACAGTCCCCACTTCTTAAATAAATAAAATTTAAAAATTGACAACTCAAAGGAACACTTAACACGTAAAAAATGGGATCATTTGGATGATTGTGGAGTAGTTTAATACAAATAGGATTTTAATAATTATAATTGATCAGTTGGATTTTAATAATTAATATTTAGAGCTGTTGTCGAACGAGAGATGAAAGGAGGGAGAGAAAGAGAAAGAGAAAGGTCACCAACTTCCTGCACTGGCCATGCGTCAGCTCCCACTATTTGGACCAGATCTTGAACTATCTTCAACAAAGAGGTTAAGCAATGGAGAAAAGGCAAGCAAAGAGAAGGATAGTGTTAGTTCCAGTTCCAGCACAAGGACATGTAACTCCCTTTATGCAGCTTGGGAAAGCTCTTAGCTTGAAGGGCTTCTCAATTACAGTTGCTCAGGGACAGTTCAATCGAGTAAGCCCTTCACAAGACTTCCATGGTTTTCAATTTGTCACCATACCAGAAAGCTTACCTGAGTCTGAACTGGAGAGACTCGGGCCAATCAAGTTTGCCATAAAGCACAACAAAACCAACGAAGCAAGCTTCATGGATTGTATAGCTCAGTTGTTGCAACAAGGTAATGATATAGCATGTATCATCTATGACGAGTCCATGTACTCCTGTGAAGCTGCAGCTAGAGAGTATAAGATTCCTAGTGTCATCTACACCACTACAAGTGCTACAAATCATGTATCACGATGCGTTTTCAGCAAACTCAATACCGAAAGGTTTTTCGCCGACATAGAAGGTGCCCTAAACTAAAGCTTAATGACTCATCTAAGATCAATCGTTTCACTAAACATGGTTTCGTTTTACTTTGCAGATCCAGAGGTGCAAGACAAGGTGGTTGAAAATTTGTATCCATTAAGATACAAACACCTACGACCTTCAGGACTTGGGCCATTAGAGCCACATCTGGAGCTGCGTAGGGAACTAGTCAACAAAAGAACAGCTTCCGCTTACATCATAAACACGTCGAGCTGTCTAGAGAGCTTGTCTCTGTCTTGGCTGCAACAAGAACTCAAAATTCCAGTGTACCCCTTAGGGCCTCTTCACGTTACAGTTTCAGCGCCTTCCAGTTTATTGAAAGAAGACAAGAGCTGCATTGAATGGCTGAACAAACAGAAACCGAGGTCAGTCATATACATAAGCATGGGAAGCATGGCTCACATCGAAACCAAGGAAGTTATGGAGATGGCGTGGGGTTTGTCTAATAGCAACCAAGCCTTCTTATGGGTCACCAGAAGTGGCTCATTGCCAGAGGAAGGGATTAAGATGGTGTCAGAAAGAGGATGCATTGTGGAATGGGCACCCCAGAAAGAAGTACTTGCGCATCCTGCAGTGGGAGGCTTCTGGAGCCACTGTGGATGGAACTCAACGCTCGAGAGCATTGCGGAAGGAGTTCCAATGATTTGCAGGCCTTTTCATGTCGAGCAGATGTTAAATGCTATGTATATAGAAAGCGTCTGGAGTGTAGGAATTCAGCTTGAAGGCGAAGTCGAAAGAGTAAAGGTCGAGAGAGCTTTGAAAAGGTTGATTGTGGATGAAGAAGGTGCATGCATGAGGGATAGAGCACTTGTTCTAAAAGAGAAGCTCAAAGCCTCTGTGAGAGCTGGAGGCTCCTCATACAATGCATTGGGTGAGCTCGTCAAGTACTTAAAGACAGACTGAGAAGCTGCATTTCATGTATTTCAACAGATCACTGAGTGTTTTGATCAAATAAAATTCGTGAAGTACATGGTTTTCTTTTAAACACAAAAAAAAAGCAATTCAAATCAAATATGTCTCCTTTGGCAGTTTGCCTATTATGGAATTGTTGCGTTAAAGAAAAGAATAATTTTACATGAAGCCAAAAAAAGACAAGAGGATAAGAAGTAAGAAGCAACGTTGCTTTAGTCTCTCGTTACTCTCTAACAAGATAAAGACATGTAACCGCCTTATCGTACTCGCATACATCAACCACCACACGCTTGCTTCACATGTGGTGAAGAGAGCCAACAAAACGTGACACAAAGTATAAATGCCCACAAGCCTAAAAATATGATATTTACATGGGAAAGATATTTCTTTTATTAAAACTATAGAGGGGATTACGTTTTAGTTGTTCTTGCAGGAAAAATAATGGAGGAAAAGCAAGCGAGACAAAGGCTAGTGTTGGTTCCAGTTCCAGTTCCAGCTCAAGGACATATATCTCCAATGATGCAATTTGCCAATACTCTTCACTTGAAGGGTTTCTCAATCACTGTTGCTCAGACCAAGTTCAATTACTTTAACCCTCCAGATAACTCCATTGATTTTCAGTTAGTCACCATTCCAGAAAGCTTGCCGGAGTCTGATTTCAAGAATCTCGGGCCAATACGGTTTCTGCATAAGCTCAACAAAGAGTGTCAGGTGAGCTTCAGGGACTGTTTGGGTCAGTTGTTAGTACAACAAAGTAATGAGATCCCATGTTTCATCTACGACGAGTTCATGTACTTTGCTGAAGCTGCAGCCAAAGAGTTTAACCTCCCAAACGTTACCACAAGTGCCACTGCTTTTGTTTGCCGCTCTGTATTCGAAAAACTCTACGCAGAAAATTCCCTGGTTCCTTTCAGTGGTATTCTGAAACTCCTCTGTTTCTATTTTCACTAGTGTCTATAATCTGTAACCGCATGGTTCTTGACCTATTTTCGCAGAACCCAAAGAAGAATAAAACGAGCTAGTGCCAGAATTTCACCCCCTGAGATAAAAAGAGAATTTCCGGTTTCACGTTGGGCATCATTTAGAAAGCATAATGTAGCTATATAGGAATACAGTTGATAAACGGACAGCTTCCTCTGTCATAATCAACACGACAAGCTGTCTAGAGAACTCATCTCTGTTGTGGCTTCAACAACGTCTAGAAATCCAAGTGTACCCTGTAGGCCCTCTTCACATGGTGGCATCAGCTCCTACAAGGTTGAACAAACGAAAGCAAAACTCTGTGACATTTGTAAGCTTGGGAAGCTTAGCTTTGATGGAAATCAATGAAGTGATGGAAACAGCTTTGGGGTTAGTTAGTAGCAACCAACACTTCTTGTGGGTGATTAGGCCAGGGTCAATACGTGGTTCGGAATGGATAGAGTCATTCCCTGAAGAGTTCAATAAGATGGTTTCAGATCGAGGTTACATTGTGAAATGGGCCCCACAGAAGGAAGTACTTGCTCATCTGCAGTAGGAGGTTTTTGGATCCATTGTGGATGGAACTCGACACTAGAGAGCATCGGGGAAGCAGTTCCAATGATCTGCAAGCCGTTTTCTGGTGATCAAAAGGTGGGTGCAAGGTACTTGGAGTGTGTTTGGAAAATTGGATTTTAGGTGGAGGGTGATTTAGACAGGGGAGAGGTGGAGCGAGAGCTGTGGAGAGGTTTGGTGGGCGTGGAAGGAGAGGAGATGAGGAGGAGAGACGTCGGTTTGAAGGAGAAACTAAGAGCCTCTGTCAGAACTGGAGGTTCTTCACACAAATCGCTAGAGGAGTTTGTAAACTTAATCAAGACTGTGAAAAAACTAGTCTCTACATAATTCACCATGTCTTGCCAGTGAAACAGAAGGTTAAAAAAGCTTATGCTGAAGAAAACAATGGATCAGTGACTTGTGTTGTTATTAAGAAATAAATGTACTTTTCTATTCTAGAAGAATCTTACTTTACTTTTCAACCATAAAATCAAACGGGGGAGACTAATGTGATGTGAGGATAAGGTTGTCACTGAATGTCTGATGTGCAAAGAATAGTATATTGCTGGAGATTAATGTTTCTTTATAAAAGTATGATCATCTATTGGAGAGGAAAAGGTCTTAGATTATTATCTAAATCTAAAAGTAGAACCATACGTAGCTAAAACCAATAAGATATGTTAGCCAGTAGACATGCTTTTGTTGTAATGTCACTTTCTCCCTTTTGTTCGAAGTTAATTGGTGTTTGGCTCTCTAATCCAATGAAAGGTTATTACTTAGAAAATAATAGTCGTCTTAAACTGATATATATATATATATATATATATATATATATATATATATATATATATGGAGAGTAGATAAACATAAGACTGTCGGCCCCAAAAGAAATAAACAGTTAACAATGCTGGGAAATACAACAGACGCTATCTTGATTCTCTTCCTAGGGTGTGACGACAAAGCGTAAGGAAAGAGACTTACCTCACATTACAATATAGAAATCAGTACATGAACCTAGTCAGAAGTCTTTAAGTATGCATTGTGCTCCAGGAATACTCATTGGTCTAGTTTCGACATGATGTGTTGTCTGATCTCCTGTGTATGGGGCAATGATGACGATGGGCTTAGAAAAACTCGTAAAAGAACCTGTGTAACAATAATCAAGAAAGATCAAGGCCTGTAAAGATGCAGGAGTATTCCAGAACTGTATACCTAAACCTGACCAAACTACCTGAAGACATGAATTTCGCTGAGAGAAACAAAACATAGGGACGATAAACTCAACTCTTTTGCAGTTACAAATGATTTACACGCAGAAATGGTTTAATTTACCAAAAGCATCGAAAGAACATGAAACTATCAACTATGTTTACTATCAAGAATCAAACTAGAAAAGTACAGTACTTGTGCTAAGAACAGCTTATACTTCCCAAAGATGAATAGACTCTGATCTGATTTATATTAATTCTCAAACTCTCATGAGAGCAGCATTTCGACTTAGTTGATTAGTTCTGTCAAAATTAAAATTGCGGTGAACAAGTGTTTAAAAAGGACCAAAAGACTTTATTGTATACCATTTATAACAAAGACAGAAACTTGATTAGTTTCAATCAAATCGTGTAAGAATATTAACTGTACTTAAAAGACAGAAACTTGATTAGTTCCACGAGCAAAAACAAAGCTCACCTATTCGATTCATTTAATTTTCATTCGCACTTCCACCTCCAACAGGAGGATAAGACGCCATGGATCCGAACTTGTTCTGCTGCGTCATATATGGATTTGCAGGCGCACCACTTCCATGATGATGGTTCTGATGATAAGGATCATGACCGTGACTCTGGTGATGATATCCTTGCATACCCATATGATGCGCATAGACTGGCATCTGCATCATCGACGGCGCTCCGTACGGCACTCCAACATTTCCGGCTGATCCATTCCCTTGGCCGTTACCGAGATCTTGGAAGCTCTGTGGAGGCACAGGGGTTGAGGAGAAGAGCTTATCTGAAGAAGACGGACCTTCCGTTGTCAATCCCTGCATCCTTTTGAGGTACAGCCTGTACTTCTGGAGGTGAGACGCGACGTTCTCTCGAGTCAATCCTTCGACGTTCATAAGCTGCATAATCGTCTTCGGCACAGCGTTTTTAATCCCTAAGTGAGCCACAACATCCACGAATCTCTTGTGCAGCTGCGGCGTCCACACCAAACGCGCCCGTTTCATTGTCTTCCCAGTAAGATCTTCAGTTCCCGAATCTCCTTCCTCCGCCGTAGAGATTTCCACACCGGCGGCGTCCTCCGATATCTTTTGTTTCTTCGAATCCGATCCGGGACTGCTCGATCCTACTCGATCTTCCTCCTCCACCGCGACGTCGATGTTGGTGGACGAAGAGGTGTTGGGACCGGAAGATCCGCCGCGCAGCGACGAGAACGTCGTCTCCGAAGCACGATTCACATCATGGATGGTACGGCTCTTCTCCGGTGTTATGCTGAAAGCCATCGCGAGATTCGACGGAACAAGAGAGTATGAGAGCGACGCCAAATCTTCGTCGCTTGGTAGCCCCATCTCCCACTCCATAACCTTATCACCGTCGCCGGAAACATCGTTCATCCTCACTTCCTCTCCCATCTTCGCTCTTGAAATTCAGGTACAGATCCAAATCTAAAAGCTTCAAATCAGTGAGATCGGAGATAAGCAAGATTGAAAATTTGTGGAGAAGTTTGGTTTGGGCAATTTTCAAAGGAGACGAAATATATTTTCCAGGAAGAAAAGCAAAAGCAAAAAGATAAGAGAAAAGTACAATATTTAATTCCAGACGGGTTTTGTCTTAGCGCCAACGTGGACGAGTTAGCTAGATATTTTTGATCTCCTAATATCTCCGACCGAACACGTCATGAGACCAAGTTTTCTAACACTAGTCGCGACATAGGTGATTAAACACGAAATTACCAATTAACCACGAAGATGACCCCGTTTATTAAGAAGGTAAGCTAACTCCGTGGGTTTTAAAGTAGTTTAATACTGACTTAGCAAGTTGCCTTTGTGGGGCCCAAGAGAGAAAGTGGGAATAGCCGGTGTGCTCGGCCAGCTGGAGAGGGAAAAGAGGAGAAAGATTCGGTGATTAGTGTTGACACGCAATAAGAAATCATAGCCGTTGGATCATGGTTTTAGATATTTATAGAAGCGTCTAAGGATCAATCTAACAGCACAAGTAGGAACTACGTCATGAATTGATAAAATCGAAAAATAGACAAAGGTGGATCTGCGACTCTGTTGGTTTCCACAGCATCTCGGGTTCGATATAAAAAAATCCGTGGAAATGTCCATTTCGTCTTTAACATCTTCCTGTGCAAAGCGTCTTTCATTGGATAGAGCTGTCAAAATGGATGGATTGACCAACGGTTAATTATATTTAAATATAAATGAATTTATTTTGATGATAATTATTTGTTCATGTTGTATTATAAATGGATAGGAATCACAAAACTAATGGAGAATGGACGTTAGTAGATTTGGACTATGTAGACGCGGTCGGTCTAATGATCATAAAAAGCTAAAGATTCTAAAATTTAAGTATTTTTGCTAAAATCCCAAAATAAAGTTTTTTCCCAAAACCATAGAATCAAGTTTCCAGTTAAAACCATAAAATTGAGTTTTCCGTCAAAATCGAGTTTTCTGTCAAAATCGCAAAATCGAGTTTTTCGTCAAAACCGCAAAATCGAGTTTTCCGTCAAAACCGCAAAATTGAGTTTTTCTGCTACAATTGCAAAATCGAGTTTTCCCGCCAAAACCGTAAAATTGAGTTTCCTGCTAAAATCATAAAATTGAATTTTTCTGTCAAAATTAAGTTTTTCCGTCAAAATTGAGTTTTCGCCAAAATCGCAAAATCAAATTTTCCGACAAAACCGTAAAATAAAGTTTTTCCACCAAAACCATAAAATTGAGCTTTCCCGCCAAAACCGTAAAATCGAGTTTTCCCGCCAAAACCGTAAAATAATATTTTCTCGCCAAAACCGTAAAATTGATTTTTTTCCCGCCAAAAATGATTTTTTCGCCAAAATCACAAAATTGAGTTTCTCGTCAAAACTACAGAATAAATTTTTCGCCAAAACAAATTTTCCTCAAAATCTTATTTTTCCATGAAACCATAAAACTTAAACTTAAAATTGAAATTAAATTTTTCTTTATATGGTCCATGAGAGCATCAACATTGGTAAGCTCTAATCAATGCTCTCACTAGTGTTCTCAAAATAAAATAAGAGAAAAATAATAAAAAGGAAAAAAGAGAAGGAGAACATGTTCTTGTGGAAGAACACCATTGAGAACACTTTCTACACATGTCATAATATATGTGGCTCTATTAATATTTTAATAAGAAAACATCCATTAAAACCTTGAACTTTCAAATTAAAGCCAAAAAACCTTCAACTCATGTTTGAGCCAAAAAATCTCAAACTTTCAAATATTGGTCATTTTAACTCTCATATTTCGTTGACTCGGTCATTTAAGAAACTTGAATAGTCAACTAATAAAATTGATTAAAAAATAAGTGTTTGTTAACTTTCTAAACGACATCATTTTAAAAACTGGTTAAAACATTGATCAAACGACGTCCTTTTGCTTCTGTAAATACTTAAAATACATTTTTTGTGAAACCATATTGAAGAAGATGAAGTTGATTTGGGGCTATGGTTTCACGAAAGAGATGTTTTAAGTATTTACATAAACAAAAAGATGTTATTTGATCAATGTTATAATCATTTTCTACAATAATGTCATTTAGAGAGTTGATATATGTTTATTTTTAATCGATTTTAGTAGTTGACTATTCACATTTTTTAAATGGCCGAGTCAACAAAATATGAGAGTTAAAACGGCCAATATTTGAAAGTTGTTTTTTTTTGGCTCAAACATGAATTGAAGATTTTTTTGGCTTTAATTTGAAAGTTCAAGGTTTTAATGGTTATTTTCTCATATTTTAATACACATGTCATGTTATTAAAAATCTCTATTTTTAATATTAGACAAATGGATGTGGGCTAATGGATGTGGGCGAACCCACTTTACAGCTCTATCTTCAAGTGACTGTACTGGCTATGGTTTAATCGTCGCACTTTTTTGAAGAGAGGGGTGATCAATTCTTGTAGTTGTTTTGAGCTCGATTTTGTGTTCTTTCTATCATGGTCAATGACTTCACTACTACTCCTCATAACAGTCCCTCAGTCCCTCTCCTCCGCAACGGTTTTGTCTTATTCGGAAAATCTTTGTGCCATGTTATATCAAATGAAAACAAAGTAGATTGTATATGAATTCATCACGACAACGAGATGTCCTTTGTGTTATCCAGGACATCATTTGGTTATAAAAGGAAACTTTTGCGAACTGAACAAAAGGCCGACTTTCTCCAGAACGACTAGAGTAATCTATTTAGCAATTCAATACTCTTGTAAGAGTGAGCTCGATTCGAATATCAAAGTCACCTCATTTTTCTAATCCCCTTTTCACTTCAATTTACTATTAATATAAATGAGATTTCTAATCCCTGAACTCACATTTCAACATTTGGCTCCGTCTGAAGGGACAAATCAGGAACCTCTCAATTCAAAGAAGTATTTCAAAAATATAAAAAACGAGCAACTAAGATCTTAAATACATAAAACTCGAATAACGTCGTGAAATACGACGTCATGGCCACCAGCGCATAGCACCTCCCGATTCTCCGAGCAGAGTATGACGAGCATGATGGGAAGACAGAAATTGATAACGAGCCGGCAAACCACGCCCTCAGAAATCAATAACAAGCCGACAAACCACACCCTCACAATATCACCCGACAACAAGGGAAATATCTCACGGGAGGAAACCACATCCCCCGCTCAGGAGCAAACAAGTGTTCCTTCGATCCTATAGCTACTATTCAATGGAGAAAACAAACTCGGCGAACTATCTCAAACCAACGAGCCAATATACCCAGACCAGCCCGAGGAACCAACTTACATAGTCCATCACGACGAACGCAACAGACTCAACGAGGTCAATATCCTCCATCCCCTTCTCAGGAACCCAGGCATCCTTAGGAGGACTACCCTGTTCGCAACCCCCAAGCAGAAATTTCGAGTAAAGACAAAACAATTGATCCATAGCGCTACTCCTTTCTTCCTTCATCCGTGCGCTAGTACAAACACTATTCCACCCCGAGGAATAGAACGCAATCAACTGCCACCTCTTTGCCAAACACCTTGAAGGAGAGGCCCTCAGTTGGCTCGTCTTCATCGAGCCAAAGACAATCAAAAACTTTGACCACTAGCAACCGTTTTCTTGCAACAACACAATATACATAGAATTTTCCAAGAACATGTCAGAGGAGGGAAACCCCTAGAGCACTGAACCCACCTAGCAAACGAAACCCAGGTTCAGCTCGAGAACGTCGCTCAAAGAATCAATGAGTTTTCAAAAACTTATCAAGTGTCGTATGCGATCATCCTTTCTTCTCTCCAAAAGGCTCTGTCCAAATCATTTAAGGCGAACTTACCCTTGGAAACTGCAAACCGTGGAGGAAGCACTGGAAAGAACCAAACTTCTCGGCAAGGCCGAAGCATTGAAGCCAGAAAATGGTCCAAATACAAAAGGTGTAGGTTCGAATCCTCAAGCCGCAAAGAACCAATGAAGTTAACTATAGGCAAAAAAAAGAAAATATAAATCCCTGAGATTACTAGATACGTGCCGATGACGCGGAAGAAAAGAACTAATTATGTGAGTATCAATCACCATGTGACATGACACTCAACAAAAAAGTGCATGATGCTTCAGAGGCTCTTCTACAAACAATACTGTAAGGCCCACGTGAACCACCAGGAAGCAAGGCAGCATGACTATCGAACCACGAGCGCAAGACCTCGCCACAACTATAACTGCCCATCCTTGATCCCAAGTCGTTACAAGCGTAACGTGGATGCATAGGCGCACCAGAAGGCTCTAAACCACAAAAGTACAAATCAATTTCAAAACTCTCTCATGGTTCGCCCATTATTAGTATTTAATTTTTGCCTTGTTTTATAAAAAGTATGTGTAGTCGCAACTATTTCGTTCAAACTAAGCTTTTCGATAAAACCTGACGGAATGATTCCCCATAAACGATTAAACGAGAAACATCTTATCAAATAAATTGTCATAGTTAAGCGAACCTGTAGAAAGAGCCTCAATCAAACCCACTAACAACGCTCCCAATGAACAAATCAGACTGATCACCCACTCATTTTATTTTTCTGAGGTAGAGTTGAAAACGAACCTCGAAGCAAATTGGCACAATTGAATCAACACATCGAAAAGTCTCTCACGAATGGCACAATTCATATATAAACAACACTCTTTAAACAAAAATGAACATATAACAAAACGAGCAATATCACACGAGTACAAGAAAAAAGAAAGCCACTACGTCTAAGGTAACAAAGGAATCAGAAACACATCAACAGGCGGTTTGAACGCCACATCATGAGGCATGTCCAGAACCTCGGAATCGAGGAAAGGTTCATCCATAGACTCAACCTTGGCTAAAATCGAGCTCTCTTCTGCCTCAAGACTTCCGACGAAATCTAGAAGAACCGGCACAACATAATCCTCTGTGAGAACACCGAAACAATCAAGAGAACCGAACACATGGTGAAATTCGACCAGATTTTTCTGAACGTCTTCCTGAGCGAAGACAAAATGAAGAATCCTCTAGAAGCAAGGCTAGTTGACCGATTTCACCACTCTTTGAGCAAGGGCCCGCTCAACTGCAAAATAACTATCTCACAACCTTGTTTCTCTCCTTGAAGAACTTTTTAGTTATCTCCAGTGGACCAATCTTGACACACAACTGCTCCCCTTCATACCGAATCTCAGCAAGATATATGTCAGAAATTTGCGCACGATTAATGTTGTCCTGACGAGCGCCTTCTGCCTCGCAAAGTCTCCTTTCCGTGTCTTGAAGAGCTTAAGTTATAGCCCCAATACGAATCTTGATAGGACCGACCTTCAACAGTGATTCATGGGCACTCGATCACTCTCCCTCGACTTCTTCCATCGACTGAATCAGTGACCTACTCAAATCCTTCACCTTCGGTAACGAGCAAAGCATGCTGCCCCTCCAACTAATAAAATAGAAAAAAAAACGAAAAATGAATACAGATTAAAAGAAGTGGCCAACACTGAATTTATCGACCAAATTTAGAAAGAAGACACAAATTTACACGACAAAATTCCCTTGCAAGGACATGTATATACTTTGATAAATACACAATGACTGCTCAAGGGAAATTACAGCCGGCGTCAATTTTCGACATAAACTATCACAACCCTCTCGATCATTAACAAAGCCATCCTCACCATCATATCTAAAAATAAAACCTTGCGAAGAGCTCAAGTGAGCAACCAAATGAGCCTACTCAGCTTCCACCACGTCATTAGCAAAATATGGATATGACACATTCGAAACCTCGCCTCCCACTGTTGAACCACCAATGCGAGGTTCATATTGGTCATGAGAAACCTTACCGACGTCTCTCAACACAACATCCACCTCCTCCGAAGACGTCGAACCAGACAATGGAACTCGGAAAATTATCGTTGGCCAACCCGAAGGTCAATCCTCCTCCTACTTTGTCCCTTAGTCATGTCGTAAACATAACCCCGAACTCACACTTCAACATTTCTCGTGCTTATAACCAAAATTTCTAGGAGATGATTCTCCCGCGGTGGCTATGAACTCAACGCAGCCTATTTGTAAGACCCGATCCTGGTCCAAAGGACCCAACTAGGAACCGAAGCCTTACCATGCTATTCATGTAATTTTTGTTCACTTTTAAGGTCCAATATTTCTCTAAGTCATCTTTCAGTCATATGAGGTGCAAGCATTTCGATTCCTAAGTCGATTCCGATAAGAGAAATTGTATCTTTATTAATATAAAACTTGTGATCCAATACATAGATTCAGTTGCACAATAGGCTATCATAAGTTTATGTGTTCATACTAACTATACTATCCCACAACCCACACATCCATCCACGGCTCAGGTCTTCATGGTTCCTTGGCCTTGCCACGGTCCTGGTCTGATCCTGAAAGCAACATCATCACAAGACATATGTATGAGTACAATCCGATACCCTAACATACCAATTCTACATTGCATGGTTCGGTTCTCCTATTTTATACACTATATCCTATCCATTCAATTCATAAGGCACACGGCCACACCCAGGACATTCCCCAGGGCGTCCTGGACCACTAACCAATACACGGCCTGACTGGTTCCATGTGGACCATTCCCTTTTGTCCACACCAAACCACAATCGACCATGGCTGGTTCCCAAATCTGACCTATCCAAATCAATTCCAAAAACTAAATAAAATTCATGAAAATTCCCTATAAATCCTAACTAAGAATAATCCATAATCAGAATCCAAAGAACCAGCCTCGATCCTATTGATCTCGGCCACAATCGGCCAAATTGGCCATACCTGACCATCCATGAATCAATTAGGTAAAACCTAATAAAACCCATGATAATTCATGATAAATCCCCACTAAGAGGAATCCATGGTCGGAATTCGATGAATCCCACCGGAGCATACAGAACCCGACCAAGACCAGTCCGGCCTAAGGCCAAGGACTATGTTCCTGGATCGGCCAAAGCCTTGGTCCAGTCACACTAGGATGAACTCGCAATCCATATAAAGAATTTACAAGAAGGGAGAGAAATCAAATAAGAAAATGGGAAGAAATGGGTCTGGAATCACCAAACTTACCACAGCCACACAACATCATGCCGCGGCCATGGCCAGATGGATCGATCCATCCCACTCACCTTGGGCGTGCGCTCTGGTGTGCTCAAGCCCCTCTCCAGATCCTTATCCCTGCCTCTGGTTCCCATCCTCAATCGATCTCCACTCTACACAAGCCAACTCTTGATCGGAATCAATCACCAACACACACACACAGCCAAGCCTTGATCTCTCTCTCTCTCTCTCTCTCTCTCTCTCTCTCTTTCTTTCTCTCTGTCACGATTTTGGCAGAGCTTTCCTTAGGGGAAATTGTGGCAATTCTGGACCCCAAGGGTCTGTATTTAAAGAGTGAAACCGACCCCCCAACTGCCTGGACGAACAGGCATGACTTATTGGCCAAATGGGTGCAACTTGTTCCATTCGCACCCTTCGTCCCAACTGCCTCCAACCGCCCAAGACCCCCTTATCCTGTTCGAGTGAGAGCCCCCTGGTCCAGTCCTCTGCCTCGCCTACTTGCCCCCTGACCATAACCATGTCAGACCTTGCTTGGCCGACCAGACCGGTCCCGTAACCGCCCAAGACCCGAGCCCCTTGACCAAGACCCGAACACTCCACCGAGCTGGGGTGAGCTGGTTGCTAGCTGCCCCAGCTGAGTGAGCTAGTGGTCCAGATACCGGAGCTGACCTAAGGTAAGGTGAGCTACACTGAGCTGCACCACGCTTGATCTAGCTGATCGAGCTTCTTTCATGTCTTGTCCAGCTATCTTAAAACCCATCCAGCTCTTCTTTCCTTGTCTCCATCCCATTCCGGTTAAGTCTCAGCCTACTGATGCACTTAACCATCCATCCCAGCCATGATACGCTTGTCTTTGGGTCATGTGACCTGACTGGTGCGTTTCCTCGTACCATGGCTGTGCCCGTGGGCCTTATCCCGAATCAGGGACATGACAAGTCTCCCCCACTTGAGATGGATTCGTCCTCGAATCCAACCCTAGACTTGTCTCCTTGGGAAACTGTCCATACCATTCTCGGAAGTCAGCCTTCATTCTTGCCTCCGTCTCCCAAGTAACTTGTTCTTGGCCATTACACTCCCAAACAACCTTGACCATCTGTATGGTCTTTCTCCTCATGGCTTTTTCCATCCTATCCACAATCCGAACCGGCCTTATCTCTAAGGTGAGGTTCGTGCCTAGATCAGATGGAAGCTCTGGGACAACTATGTCTTGATCTGAAAGACATTTCCTCAGCTGCGAGACATGGAACACATTGTGGAATGCATCCATTTCGGTTGGTAGGTTCAGCTTGTAAGCCACGGCACCAACCCTCTCTATGATCCGGAATGGACCCAAGTACCTTGGATCCAACTTCCTCCGGCCAGATACCCTCTTCCTACCCTTAAAGGTAATCATCTTCAAGTATACCATGTCGCCTACCCCAAACTCCACATGCTTTCTTCTCCTATCCGCATAAGACTTATGGCGGTCCTGTGCCTCCTTCATCCTATCCCTTATAAACTTGATCTTCTTTGTGGTCTCTTCTACAATCTCAGGTCCTATCATGCTGCGCTCCCCCACTTGGGTCCAGCATAATGGTGTCCTGCATGGTCGCCCATATAAAGCCTCATAGGGGGACATCCCTATGCTAGTGTGAAAGCTGTTGTTGTAAGCAAACTCCACTAAAGGCAGATTTCTCTCCCAAGAATCTCCCCAGTCCAAGACACAGGCCCTAAGCATGTCTTCCAACGTCTGGATGGTTCTTTCCGACTGACCATCCGTTTGTGGATGATAAGATGTACTCATGTTCGCTCTTGTTCCCAAGGCTTTTTGAAAAGCCTTCCAGAAGTAAGAAGCAAACCGAGGATCTCTATCCGAAACAATGCTAGCCGGCACTCCATGAAGACGTACTATCTCATCCATATAAACCCTTACCAAGGGTTCTACACCATCAGTCTTCTTGATTGGTATGAAATGAGCTGATTTGGTTAAACGATCCACCACCACCCAGACTGCATCCTTCCTGTTTCTGGTCTTGGGAAATCCAGACACAAAATCCATGGTGATATGGTCCCACTTCCATTCTGGAATGGGTAGGTTCTGAAGTAACCCACTGGGTACTTGGTGCTCAGCCTTGACAAGCTGACAAGTAGGGCACTTAGCCACCCATTCGGCCACATCAGTCTTCATTCGGATCCAATGGTAATACCTCTTGATGTCCTTGTACATCTTGTTCAAGCCAGGATGCACAGAGAACTTAGACTTATGAGACTGACCCATAATCTCCTCCTTAAGTGCTCTCACATTTGGAACACTGATCCTACCATGGACCAAGATGGTTCCATCCTGTGCAACCTGGTACTCCGTCTTATCATTCTGAGCAACCTTTTGAAGGTTCTCATCCAAGCCTTGTGCTTGCCTAATCCTGTTCAGCAAGTCGGCCTGGTTCACTGCCTCTAAACCCAATGGTTCGTCCTCGCTTACCAAAGTGTTCAAATGTAATGACCGGACCATACTTTCCAGTACATCCGCCTCCTTCTCAGCTGACACTTCAGCTCTTCTTCTACTCAGGGCATCAACCACTAGATTTGCCTTACCAGGATCGTAAGCAATCTCAAGATCATAATCGGCCACAAACTCCATCCATCTCCTTTGTCTCAAATTCAACTCAGGCTGAGTGAATATATACTTGAGACTCTTGTGGTCGGTTAAGATCTGAACCTTGGCTCCATACAGATAGGATCGCCATATCTTGAGAGCAAACACTACTGCGGCCATTTCCAGGTCGTGGGTTGGGTAGTTACCCTCATGCTTCTTCAATTGCCGAGATGCGTAGGCAATGACCTTACCGTGTTGAGTCAATACACATACCAATCCAGTGATGGATGCATCCGTGTATACCACATACGGTTGATCAGCCTCTGGCAGAACCAGGATAGGTGCATTTGTCAACATATCCTTTAAGGCAGAGAAACACTTCTCACACTCATCCGACCATACAAACCTCACATCCTTTCCAGTTAGTTGTGTCATTGGTTGAGCCAGGCTGGCAAACCCCTTGACAAACTTCCTGTAGTATCCAGCCAGACCCAAGAAGCTCCTGACCTCTGTGGCATTCTTCGGTCGTGGCAATCCTTGTATGGCCCTAATCTTCTCGGGATCAACTGAGACTCCCTGGTTCGACACAATGTGTCCAAGGAAATCAACATTCCTTTGCCAAAAACTACACTTGCTCAATTTGGCAAATAGTTGTTGTTCCCTCAACCGTCCCAACACAGCCCGTAGATGCTTCTCATGGTCTTCCTTATTCTTGGAGTATACTAATATATCATCTATGAAGATGATTACAAATTCATCCAAGAAGTCCCGGAAGATACCATTCATCATCTTCATGAATGCTGCGGGTGCATTAGTCAATCCGAATGGCATGACCACAAACTCATAGTGGTCGTACCTAGTTCGGAATGCTGTCTTTCTAATGTCATTTGGTTCAATAGGGATCTGGTGATACCCTGAAGCCAAATCAATATTAGAAAACCACTTTGCACCCCTGAGCTGATCCAACAGCTCATCTATCCGAGGTAATGGGTACTTGTTCTTCACAGTGACCCAGTTCAACCCTCGATAGTCAATACACAACCTGAAGCTACCATCCTTCTTTTTCACAAAGAGAACTGGTGCTCCCCATGGTGACACACTAGGTCGTATAAAACCTTTGTCCAGCAACTCTTCAAGTTGCTTCTTAAGCTCGGCCATCTCGGCATGAGCCATTCTATAGGGACTTTTGGATAGTGGGGCCGTCCCTGGTTCCAGTTCTATTATGAATGGGTTTGATCTATCAGGGGGAATGCCCTGTAGGGACCCAAACACATCATGGAACTCGCGGACCAGCGGTATTCCCTCCGGGTCACCACCCCCTACGACCTCCTTAGTGGCGATTGTGGCCAAATAAGCCTCACAACCCTTCCTCAGCATCCTCTCCACATGGATTTCTGACACCACCAAGCATCCAGAGGCCGGACGTATACCTTGGAACCTGATCGGAGACCCACACCCACTCTCAAACAGTACACGCCCCCGGTGACAGTCAAGAGTGGCCCGATTCTTTCCAAGCCAGTCCATACCTAATATCACCTCGTGATTCTTTAGGTGGACTACCACAAGATCCACAGGCATGACCCTGTCTTGGATCACCACTGGGACGTCCTGAATCACCCTTAATGAAATCATAACCTCCCACCGGCCGCGTTCACTACCCCAGGACAATCCCCCGTTCCCAACTGGAACAACCCCTTTCCGAGCATCCCTGTACTCACAAAGCTATGTGTAGCTCCAGTATCGAAAAGTACGTGTGTTTCCACACCACCAATACTTAGGGTCCCTACACATGACCCAATCTAAGTACCTAACCATTCTAATTCCGTACCATGTAATTCTACTGAATTGAAAAAGAACAAGGTCAGTAGTTACCAGTGATCGCTTGGAATGGTCCAGCCTTGTCCTCATCTTTAGACAGCTCATACACACGGGGTGTTGAGGTCTGTCCACGGTTCTGATCTGGCCGACTAGCCTCTCCTCGGCTCTTGCTAGGCCCGGATAACAGCTTAGGACAGTCCTTGCGGAGATGTCCCTTCCTACCACAGTAGTGGCATGTCCTGGTATCACCACCAGCTCCTTGCTCCTGTCTGGGACAGTCCCAAGCTGAGTAGTCCATCTTGCCACAGCGGAGGAAAGCTCCCATTGCTCTCCAGCATTCACCTCCATGGTGTCTTCCACACTTGGGGCACGCAGACCTACCACTTGAAGGTTTACCTTCCTCAGTCTGGTCCCTCTTCCTCTTCCGGTCACTGCTACCACCCGTGGCAGTCGAGTGGCTCAGAATTTTTAGCTTAGCTTCCTCAGCTAGGTTGGTCTCTAACATGGCCATCCTTTCCACCAACTCGGACACGGTGTGGAAAGTGCAGACAGAGCAGTAGGTTCGGAGCTCCACCCTAAGGCCTCTAATGAACCGACGAACCTGAACTGACTCATCCTCCAGTTCCTTACCCACATAGCGCCTGAGTCGGTTGAACTCCTCCTTGTACTCCCTAACCGTCCTGCGACCATGGACCAGGTTCAAGAACTTTGCCTCCAAACGATCCCAAGCCTCAGCCGGGAAGTACTTGTGGTTGAACTCAACCACAAAGTCGGAGAAGCGTTCAATGGTACCATTGGTACGCTTGTCCAGTGCCAACCACCAGTTATGAGTATCGCCCTCCAGGAAATGAACCGCTATGTCCTTTTGATACTCCTCCGGGCATCGAGTTGAGTTGAAGTTGCGGACCAGCCTGCTTCTCCACTCACCAGCCTCCAATGGGTCAACACTTCCAGCAAAGTGTTTGGTGCCTATCTTAGCTATGTGTTCCAGTAGCTTTAGGTAGTCCATTCTCCTGACCGCCCTAGGTGGTGGGTGAATCTCCACCACCTCAGCCACCTGTTCCACTCGCCTACCAGCTAAGGGAACAGCTGTTGGAATGGTTCCAGCTTGACCCACAGACGAGTTCACCAGTGGAGTGAACACTTGGGTCAGAGCTATCATTTGGTTACCCATAGCTTTCATAGCTTCCAGCACATCCTTCATAGATGGTTCCGTAGCTGGGTTAGCTATCCCAACTGTCACATTGCCTGCAGCCTCCACACGCCCATCCTGGCGACCAGCATGTGAGGACTCACCCTCATCTTCCAGCTCCCTGTGCTGATCATCGGCTCCATCAGCTGGCCCCAGCTCCTGTTCCAGCTGAGTTCCAGCTCCATCCACCCGAACCTCGGTCGGGTTGAGCTGGGCAATTGGTAGTCCGGCTCCCACATCGGCCCCATCCGGTTGGATAGGACCTTGGGCGGTTGGGTTTGCCCCATCCGCTTCAACCTGTCCGGAACCACCAACTGCTTCCTTGCCCTTCCGAGACGTTTTAGACTTCCTTGTACCCATGGGTCAAGTCAACACAAAATGTTAGTCCATCAACAGTTATATGATTCAAAACACACAACTACTAATGCTGACAACACATTCAATCAGACCCTTCCATGAGACCCAGCCGGATGTGTGGTGCTTTCCCATAACCCAACACAATCCTAGAACCAACTCCGCTCTGATACCAACTTGTAAGACCCGATCCTGGTCCAAAGGACCCAACTAGGACCCAAAGCCTTACCATGCTATTCATGTAATTTTTGTTCACTTTTAAGGTCCAATATTTCTCTAAGTCATCTTTCAATCATATGAGGTGCAAGCATTTCGATTCCTAAGTCTATTCAGATAAGAGAAATTGTATCTTTATTAATATAAAACTTGTGATCCAATACATAGATTCAGTTGCACAATAGGCTATCATAAGTTTATGTGTTCATACTAACTATACTATCCCACAACCCACACATCCATCCATGGCTCAGGTCTTCATGGTTCCTTGGCCTTGCCACGGTCCTGGTCTGATCCTGAAAGCAACATCATCACAAGACATATGTATGAGTACAATCCGATACCTTAACATACCAATTCTACATTGCATGGTTCGGTTCTCCTATTTTATACACTATATCATATCCATTCAATTCACAAGGCACACGGCCACACCCAGGACATTCCCCAGGGCGTCCTGGACCACTAACCAACATGCGGCCTGACTGGTTCCATGTGGACCATTCCCTTTTGTCCACACCAAACCACAATCGACCGTGGCTGGTTCCCAAATCTGACCTATCCAAATCAATTCCAAAAAACTAAATAAAATTGATGAAAATTCCCTATAAATCCTAACTAAGAATAATCCATAATCAGAATCCAAAGAACCGGCCTCGATCCTATTGATCTCAGCCACAATCGGCCAAATTGGCCATAACTGACCATCCATGAATCAATTAGGTAAAACCTAATAAAACCCATGATAATTCATGATAAATCCCCACTAAGAGGAATCCATGGTCGGAATTCGATGAATCCCACCAGAGCATACATAACCCGACCAAGACCAGTCCAGCCTAAGGCCAAGGACTATGTTCCTGGACCGGCCAAAGCCTTGGTCCAGTCACACTAGGATGAACTCGCCATCCATATAAAGAATGTACAAGAAGGTAGAGAAATCAAATAAGAAAATGGAAAGAAATGGGTCTGGAATCACCAAACTTACCACAGCCACACAGCATCATGCCGCGGCCATGGCCGGATGGATCGATCCATCCCACTCACCCTGGGCGTGCGCTCTGGTGTGCTCAAACCCCTCTCCAGATCCTTATCCCTGCCTCTGGTTCCCATCCTCAATCGATCTCCACTCTACACAAGACAACTCTTGATCGGAATCAATCACCAACACACACACACAGCCAAGCCTTGATCTCTCTCTCTCTCTTTCTTTCTTTCTCTCTGTCACGATTTTGGCAGAGCTTTCCTTAGGGAAAATTGTGGCAATCCTGGACCCCAAGGGTCTGTATTTAATGAGTGAAATCGACTCCCCAACTGCCTGGACGAACAGGCATGACTTGTTGGCCGAATGGGTGCAACTTGTTCCATTCGCACCCCTTCGTCCCAACTTCCTCCAACCGCCCAAGACCCCCTTATCCTGTTCGAGTGAGAGCCCCCTGGTCCAGTCCTCTGCCTCGCCTACTTGCCCCCTGACCATAACCATGTCGGACCTTGCTTGGCCGACCGGACCGGTCCCGTAACCGCCCAAGACCCGAGCCCCTCGACCAAGACCGGAACACTCCACCGAGCTGGGTTGAGCTGGTTGCTAGCTGCCCCAGCTGAGTGAGCTAGTGGTTCAGCTACCGGAGCTGACCTAAGGTAAGGTGAGCTACACTGAGCTGCACCAAGCTTGATCTAGCTGATCGAGCTTCTTTCATGTCTTGTCCAGCTATCTTAAAACCCATCCAGCTCTTCTTTCCTTGTCTCCATCCCATTCCGGTTAAGTCTCAGCCTACTGATGCACTTAACCATCCATCCCAGCCATGATACGCTTGTCTTTGGGTTATGTGACCTGACTGGTGCGTTTGCTCGTACCATGGCTGTGCCCGAGGGCCTTATCCTGAATCAGGGACATGACACTATTGATGAAAACTTGTGGTATAAGGATCATGATTGTTGGAGGTGTGCACCACTATCAATGCCCGGCCCGGTTCTAGGAAAAAGCCCACTGAAGATTAAAGCCAAGAAACAAGATCGGCCCAAATCACTAAGGAAGTTATGAACACCAAAAGCAACGTGACAAGTTCAAGCCCATACCTCCAACAGGCGTGATGACCGGTCAAAGAGGTACATATGACACAGTGATTTACATTAAATTCCTAGGGATGAGACAAGCTAAACCAGCTTTGCAGCGAATATATGACCTCATTCTGACAAGGACCGAATATATGATCTCATCATGAAGAACAACGAGCTGTCTTTTGTCTTATCCAGGGTCGAATATATTCATACACCAAAGTGTCTGATGAACGGCAAGCTGCAAAAATTAAAAAAAAAACATCAACAATGCGAATAAAGGCAACTCAACGAAGATAAACGGGTAAAAAGAACTAACCCGAGCACATATCCTCAATATAACCTTGTAACCGGCCTCAAGGGAAAAAATAAGAAGCCACAAAAGAAAGGAGAACGATTGCACGACTTAACCGGGCACAGCCAGCCTTGTTCACACGAGAGTCACCCTGTGACACCCCCGATCGTAGATGACCGGAAATGACACGGTCGATGCTCCCTGAAAGCCGACCCGAGGTTCCCAAATACCTTCGAGTTCCTTGGACTGGCAATCTGAAAACATCGACGCTCCTATCGGATATCACTTAACGCTTTTCAACCCGACCAAGCAATACCTGATAGTTAGTTCGTCCCAGACAAGGACTAATATCATATGGAACTCGTACTTTTAGAAAAATCTTTATAAATTATATATTTATTCATTCAAAATCATCTTACAAAAATGTTATAGGTCGACCTTGAAGTTATTGGAAAACAAGCTTTATACAAAACCTATATACAAAATGTCTTGCAAGGATAATAAATCTACCGCTGACTAATGATGTTCCTTCCCGTCCTAGAGTAAGGTCTCCCGCCTACTGGTAACCTGCATCACAAATGAGTCATGAGTAACTAGTTTACTCAGTGAGTCTAATCCCGCACCCCAACACATATTAATAATATCCCGAGAAATGAACATTATTTGAATGCAGTGGAAATATATTCCATAACTCATATAATATAAGACCTTTCATTCCATCAATGTGAATCTTATCTTAAACATCACCTCCACGATACCCGCCATTCACTCATACTCATAATATATATATATATATATACTAAACCCGAATAACCACCAAGGCTAACCGAGTCTAGCGGGAAAATAATTATAACTATCATCTCCATCAGATATTCGAAGATTGAACATCTAACGCTGCATGCAATTACACGGCCTCCAGGGAGCGACCCCATCATCGTGTCTTCGTGACCTTGTTCCATATCGCATGACCAATTCACGGTAATGCGGGACTTGGGAGAGTGAGTATACAATAAGGCTTCAGATGATTCATACTTATATACTTAATCATATACTTATATATTAGTACTTGAGAACAAGTACTAAAGCTCGGGATAAACCTCAAATAATAATTCATAATATTTCTTAAGTGTTTACATAAGTAAACACCTCACATTCAATTATATATTAAGATATTTTGCTTATCAATCAACCATATTCAGTATGCAACCATGCATACTCATTCATCATCTATCTAGACTCACCATTGAATCCATGAGATTGGCTAAAGAAGACTAGACTCGAGCTCAAGCTAATCACACTCCACTTCACTTCTGATTCAGAAAGTCCACAAGGAAGATCCGGTTGATCCCACCACTGACCTCGAACATTCAAAATCTAAACCGGTGGATGAACTCAGATAATTCTCCTCTCCAAGGTAAGCTTGGGGCTGGACTTCTGATTTTTCTCACAGCAACAGAGTGATCATGGGATGAAGATAAAATCACCAGCAATTTTCTCTTGATTTTCTTCTGATTTTTCTCTCTCTCTTTCTCTGATTTTTCTCCCAATTTTTCATAATTTTTCTCTGTTTTTTTCTTGCAGGTTATGGACGACCAGAAGAGAGAAGATGGTGTTTTATAACATAGGGGGTTGCTTCATCTCAGGGTTTAAGTCATAACAAGCAAGGTAAAAAAAAAGACATGTGGAAAACTGCTTCATTACAGTCAGCAGCAAGCTGCTGTCCTTTCCCTCCCATGAAGAAAGCTGCAAGCAGCTGGTGACACTCATGTGACTGAATTAATGAGCAAGCACAGCAAGCAGCTTGTGACTTTCATGTGTCAATTACTACAGAAGCAAAGTAAGCAGGAAGGTGCATGACATGTGACTTGATAAGTAAACAAGCAGGCTGGTGCAAGGCATAAGATGGGTCAGCACTTTATGAAGCTTGTCGATATTTCCAAACAGTTTTGAATAAATATTTCTCGTCCTTTGGTTCTTGTCTTGCTTTCAGATATACTCGTCCAGCTTGAAAATAACTCGACCATAATAATTAAATTTCAACCAGATCTATCAAGGGAAGGTCTTTCGACCACACGGCAGTCTCGTCGAGATATTAATTCACCGGGTCAATTTTATTTTAATTCTGATTGAACAACTCCAAACTGGTTGAGCAGAATTTTTCTTGACAAAAAAATCATTGGTTCGTGAGGGTTATTACATTCTTCCCCCCTCAAAAGAATTCGTCCCCGAATTCTCATAACATAGTTGTACACACTTTACTGAACAATGGAGGCTCTGCAAATAGTTCATAATAGTCAGCTCTAAACTTATCCTCATCTTCCCATGTCAAAACAACTGATGGTTGGTTCTCCAAATACTTGTTCTTACCAAGTTTTCTGATCTCAAATCTTCTGATATGGTGCTCAACTATCCGCAAAGGACCTTTAGGCTAGGCGATTTGAGGTTTCAAGTTTTCTGGTCTCAACAGTTCTATCATACTAGGTCTGATATAGGATTACGCAACATCGGCTCATAAACTTTCAAATGCATCATAACTGAAAGATTCTCTGGTCAATGGATAACCTTTCCAACTCTGATAACCACTCAGTACTCGATACAGATCAATATAACAAATTGCCGATTTTTGCAACTTTTCCAAACCGATCATTTCTTTTCTGAGCAAAAACTTTCAGGATAACCAATTCTTTACAGCACATAACTCTCATATACTGCGGTCTGCATACTTATTTTGACAGCTTGAGTCTCTAAATACCATCACTTCTGAAAATTTTCTATTTGTCTTTCTTCCATACCAACCACATGAAAAGGGGAATGATAGGTGATGTGGCATACGTGAAGGTAACATCTTTGATCTGGTTAATGTCAACTTGATTAACCATGCAACAATCAAACAAGAACATGCACGATCAATCACGTAAACATGATTCAAACCAAGGGTGCTACTCTCAAATATACACACTCACCTATTCCAAGAATGATTTCCCTTACAATATTCTATACACTTCTGATATATCTGAGACCCTCTTCATAATCTTCTGAACAACTCAATCTCTCTGATGTTTCCCTTATCCAAGTATGGTTATATTTCTTTCTGATTTCTTCTTTTGTCTAGCAACTGAGGATTCAACAGGTTTGTCTATACCAAGCTTAATTCACCAACTGAGTACTCTTGTACGACAAATTCATATTTTATGTATTGATACATCCTTTGCATTCCCATATGCCTTACGGTCATACCTCTTCTTGCACTCATCAATCTTCTTCAACATTCACTTAACATCTCTTTTCTAATTATCCATTTTAATCTTCTGGTAGAACTTGAGTTCTTTCTCCCACATCTTTTCTTACTAACCTTATGTACATAACACTCCTCATATCATCCACTGAAATTATCTTGATTTTGTCCCTCCTAAGTTTTCTTTAATTTTTCATCCTCCAACTGAATTCCTCAGATATGAATGGATGAGCCATCTTGATTTACTACTTGCAATCTTGAATACTCTCCATTCCTTTCTTATAAGGCAGCCTAATAAATCACTCCAATTTCTGCTTCATGATTCTTCAGATCCTTCTCAATATCGACACCGATTTTTTTTTCCTCCTCAAAGCATAAGCAACATCATTTGCTTTTCCTAAGGTTTCTTTTTTTTTTTTTCAGTAGACACTTGGATTCCTTCCCCATATTGAAATGGTCACCAAATTTGATGTACATCAAAACTGCCGCCAACTCTAGCTCCTGCATTGGATAATTTACCTTATGCTTCTTTAGTTTACTTGATGCATAAACGATTACCCAATCATCTTGCATAAGCATTCACCTAAACCAACACATGATCCATCCATGCAACAGAATATGACTGGTTAGGCTCATGCAAAGCTAAGATGTATGTAGACGTAGAGATTTCCTCTAACTGATTGCATACTTCATCAATACTTTTACTCCATCCGAAGGTAACACCATTATCAGTCAATTAGCTCATCGGTTGACATGGTTTCTAACTCTTGAACAAACTTCTGATGGTAACCGGCCAATCCAAAGAACTTTGAATCTCGATAACAGAGATTGCATACGACCATTCTGCAATAGTAGATACCATTTTTAAATCCGCAGCAGCTCCTAGTTCCAACTTTCTGACTAAAGGATCTAACTTCCCACTTCCCTATATAAGCATTTACTACAACATGAAGCGTCCATCAAACGTCCTTGGAAAACAAACTGCACCTTGCAACCGATCTTTAATAACTCACCAATTTTATAAAATTGATAATTGACCCTAATTGTCATGTCCTTGATTCAACTTTAGTCGATCATAACCACAAACTCTGATTCTTCTTCTTTACCACTGATATGGGTACACTCCGTGGAAAAGAACAACATCAAACGAAAACTTTCTCCAAACATTTCTTTTAACTACTACTTGAACTCGGCTAGAAACATTTGGTAAGATGCCTAGGCTATTGCAGCGAATCTAGGTTCAAGAAGAATACTGAACGGGTCACTTCTAGATATCGACAATCTTTCCAGTTCCTTAAACACATCTCCATGCTCCCTAGTTATAGAATACACCTCTTCATCTTTTCCCAAAAGGTTTTTAACTCTTCCAGACTGATATGAGCAATGCTACAACACTTAGTAGAATACCAATGTAGGGCAACGGTGACTGGTCTTCTCCCAATGACTTCTTTCCTCAACAACATCCTAATTGAGCTTGGTAACTAGATAGCCAATCTCACTCTAGATCGAAACAAACCGCTCTAATGGAAGTACTAAGGAATAGGAAAAGCATACCATACTCAAAATGGCAGCCAGTACTTTCATGAATAAGAACGGTATACTTGAATTCACTAAAGTAAATCCTCTCTAAAACTACGACACTACTTGGGAACTACAACTATGTGCTTTTCCCAAAACAAATACAATATGGGTGGAAAATTCCATCCATAGACAAGGTCTCTTACAACACCTTGATCACACATTTACTTATTTATTAAATCATTCATAACTTTTTTTTAATGCGCACAACACACAATGAGATAAGAAGCAAACCTGTAATTGGACCTTTCAGAAGTTTTGACGGTCCAGGAAAATCTAAAGCGTAGGCTCTACCCAAATAGCCAAACACTTGGTTAGAGACTAATGGTAAGGAAAAGCGAAACAGTTCAACAAGTGGTACCCTAGGTATAGGTAAATGGTATTGGGTAACTTCATGGGCAAGGGTAGAATAACTTCCTTATTCTTCAGAGGAACGACCAAAGTGCGAATGACGTACACGATCCAAGATTTATTCACTTGAAGAAGCACAACCATGACAGAATCATCATAACAACTTGGGGTCCTCGATCTTGATTTAATTAAAAGTCCAACCAAAATAATCTCTGTGACTTTCTTGATTCATTACCTGAAACTGACCTTTGATCTGAACGGGTAGTCTTTAGACGGTCTGAATGGCACAAAGAAACTTCCTTAGACAGTAACAGCTCCCTTAACATTCACAACATATTTTACTATCTCCTCAAAGTTCTTAAGCACTACAGTCCTTTGTTTGCTCCAAAATTATTGGCTAAGTCTCCATAGCACATTTCCATGATCTTTGCCACATCCTCCAAACCATAATGGATGAATCAGATTCACTCGACTTCCACCCTCTGACAGAAACATCTCAATGTACCAACACCATAAGTTTAATCTCCAATTGGTCCCATACTTTGAGTAGAAAACACTCCATCTTGAACTCTTGAAAGAAATCTGTCTAACTTGGACTAACGTTCCCAAAATGATGCTTGACACTTGACGCTTAACGACCAACTCACTGCATCCTTCTTGATGTTGTATGCTTCCATATTCTTCTTGCACTCTCGGAACAATATGCTCTATCAGTCGTTCTTCTCCCAGTATTGCCTTCAAATTTTTTCTCAATCTAAAATCTACATTGAATGGGTTAGCCCTTCTTCGGTATCTTATAATCCCAACTTCTTTATCTTCTTCACAAACTTCAAGATGTCTCGTTGCAACAGAATGGTGCTGGTGCGTCCATCGTCTTGTACTATAGTTGAACTATCTCCGCCACCAACGCTAAGCTTGAAACAATTGCTGAATCAATCAGGCTTGTACGACTCTGGTTCTGGAACGTCTGAGCATAAGATGGATAAACTTGAGCATCTGGAAGAACATATGCATCTGGGTGATAATGTGCAGAAAAATCTCCCGAAACTGAATCATCAAAAACAACATCCGCTTTGACATCGATAACAAATATGTCCATATATGTGTTCGATGTGTCGACTGTCACGTATAATTCTCTAAACATATCCATAGTAGAACCCAACAGCAAGGAAGGAAAAGCATGAAGATACCAAACCCGAGCATGACGATAGCAAACTGAAGCATGACGGGATTACAATCGGTTAATACGCTCCACCCAATCGAGCTTGTTTCAGTACATCTGCTATGAAAGTTAACGGTAAGGTAACTACCCATGACTATCTATCCTAAGATGAAGGAACTAGCCAGCATATCCTAGTTATCCTTGCGACTCATTTTGACTCGAAAAACATTTGAAACGAGTCCCATTCAAGCATCGTATAACCATGCTCTGATACCACCTTTGGGACACCCCCGATCGTAGATGACCGGAAATGACAGGGTCGATGCTCCCTGAAAGCCGACCCGAGGTTCCCAAATACCTTCGAGTTCCTTGGACTGGCAATCTGAGAACATCGACGCTCCTATCGGATATCACTTAAGGCTTTTCAACCCGACCAAGCAATACCTGATAGTTAGTTTGTCCCGGACAAGGACTAATATCATATGGAACCCGTACTTTTAGAAAAATCTTTATAAATTATATATTTATTCATTCAAAATCATCTTACAAAAATGTTATAGGTCGACCTTGAAGTTATTGGAAAACAAGGTTTATACAAACGCTATATACAAAATGTCTTGCAAGGATAATAAATCTACCGCTGACTAATGATGCTCCTTCCCGTCCTAGAGTAAGGTCTCCCACCTACTGGTAACCTGCATCACAAATGAGTCATGAGTAACTAGTTTACTCAGTGAGTCTAATCCCGCACCCCAACACATATTAATAATATCCCGAGCAATGAACATTATTTGAATGCAGTGGAAATATATTCCATAACTCATATAATATAAGACCTTTCATTCCATCAATGTGAATCTTATCTTAAACATCACCTCCACGATACCCGCCATTCACTCATACTTATAATATATATATATATATACTAAACCCGAAAACCACCAAGGCTAACCAAGTCTAGCGGGAAAATAATTATAACTATCATCTCCATCAGATATTCGAAGATTGAACATCTAACGCTGCATGCAGTTACATGGCCTCCAGGGAGCGACCCCATAATCGTGTCTTCATGACCTTGTTCCATATCGCAGGACCAATTCACGGTAATGCGGAACTTGGGAGAGTGAGTATACAATAAGGCTTCAGATGATTCATACTTATATACTTAATCATATACTTATATATTAGTACTTGAGAACAAGTACTAAAGCTCGTGATAAACCTCAAATAATAATTCATAATATTTCTTAAGTGTTTACATAAGTAAACACCTCACATTCAATTATATATTAAGATATTTTGCTTATCAATCAACCATATTCAGTATGCAACCATGCATACTCATTCATAACTTATTCATCATCTATCTAGACTCACCATTGAATCCATGAGATTGGCTAAAGAAGACTAGACTCGAGCTCAAGCTAATCACACTCCACTTCACTTCTGATTCAGAAAGTCCACAAGGAAGATCCGGTTGATCCCACCACTGACCTCGAACATTCAAAATCTAACCGGTGGATGAACTCAGATAATTCTCCTCTCCAAGGTAAGCTTGGGGCTGGACTTCTGATTTTTCTCACAGCAACATAGTGATCATGGGATGAAGATCAAATCACCAGCAATTTTCTCTTGATTTTTCTTCTGATTTTTCTCTCTCTCTCTTTCTCTGATTTTTCTCCCAATCTCTCATAATTTTTCTCTGTTTTTTCCTTGCAGGTTATGAACGACCAGAAGAGAGAATATGGTGTTTTATAACATAGGGGGTTGCTTCATCTCAGGGTTTAAGTCATTACAAGCAAGGTAAAAAAAGACATGTGGAAAGCTGCTTCATTACACTCAGCAGCAAGCTGCTGTCCTTTCCCTCCCATGAAGAAAGCTGCAAGCAGCTGGTGACACTCATGTGACTGAATTAATGAGCAAGCACAGCAAGCAGCTTGTGAATTTCATGTGTCAATTACTACAGAAGCAAAGCAAGCAGGAAGGTGCATGACATGTGACTTGATAAGTAAACAAGCAGGCTGGTGCAAGGCATAAGATGGGTCAGCACTTTATGAAGCTTGTCGATATTTCCAAACAGTTTTGAATAAATATTTCTCGTCCTTGGGTTCTTGTCTTGCTTTCAGATATACTCGTCCAGCTTGAACATATCTCGACCATAATAATTAAATTTCAACCAGATCTATCAAGGGAAGGTCTTTGGACCACACGACAGTCTCGTCGAGATATTATTCACCGGGTCAATTTTATTTTAATTCTGATTGAACAACTCCAAACTGGTTGAGCAGAATTTTTCTTGACCAAAAAATCATTGGTTCGTGAGGGTTATTACACACCTGGACCAAGGTAGGAAAAACAAACCCTTTAGAAGATGTCAAAGGGTTTAGTAAAGCAGGTGTTACACTATCATACCGTTGGAAACCACGGTCAGTAACCACATCAAGCTCCGAGGCAGCTACCACTGTAGGAACCACAACTTGCGAAACAGTTCCTAGGACAGAACCCACATCACCAGACGAGGAAGTGAAGTCTTTGCGCTGCTTCCTCGCTTTTTTCGAACCATGGACAGACGAGGCTACGCGCACCGAGTCAGAAGCCCTCTTTCGGATACCGTAATTAGAGCTGTCAAATGGTCCGTTCAGAGCCCAGTTGAGCTTGCCCGTTTTGACCATTTCAGTTTTGGGCAGTAATGGGCGGTGCATTTGGTCCATTTCAGTTTTACCCGTTATAAACTATATTTTCTCGCCAAAACTATATAACTACGTTTTCCAACCACAATTACATTTTCCACCAAAACAGAAAATTATAGTTTTCTGCCAAAACCAGAAATCAAAATTTTCCGCCTAAACCATAAAATTACTTTTTTTTTGCCAAAACCAAGAAATTACATTTTCCACCAAAACTGAAAAATCACATTTTCCATTAAAACCGTAATATTATGATTTCTGCCAAAATCGTAAAATTACATTTTTCTGCCAAAATCGTAAAATTACATTTTTCCACCAAAATTGTAAAATTATGTTTTCCAGCCAAAACGGTGATACTATGTTTTCCTGCAAAAATGTAAAACTACATTTTCCTGCCAAATTTGTAAAAGCACATTTTCTGCCAAAATTGTAAAATCACATTTTTCCGCCAACCGTAAAGCTACATTCTCTAGCCAAAAAAATGAAACTATATTTTCCCGCCAAAACCATAAAATTACAGTTTCCCGCAAAAATTGCAAAATTACATTTCCCACCAAAACTGAGAAATTATGTTTTCATGTCATATCCGTGAAACTATGTTTTCTGCCTAAACCGTGAAATTACATTTTTCCCGCCAAAACCATAAAATTACATTCTCGCCAAAAACACTAAAATTATGTATTCCCGCCAAAATTGAAAAATTTTGTTATCTCGTCAAAAATGGAAACAACATTTTCTGGCAAAACTGAGAAATTATGTTTTCCTGCTAAGACCGTAAAATTATGTTTTCTTTCCAAAACCGCAAAATTACGTTTTTCGTCAAAATTGAAAAATTACGTTTTTCTATTAAAACCGTGAAACTACGTTTTTCCGCCTAACTGTGAAACTACATTTTCCTGCCAAAATTATAAAATTACATTTTCTGTCAAAATCATAAAATTTTGATTTTCTGCTAAAACCGTGTTTTCTCGCTAAAATTGTAAAACTATGTTCTTTTGGTGAAAATCATGGAAGTATGTTTTTGAAAGACCCATGGACACCCATTGTCTATTTGGTCTTTGCCCAGTTGGACCATGGACCAATTGGTCTTTTGTCCAATTGGACCATGAACCAATTGGTCTTTTGTCTAATTGGACCATTTATTAATTGAGCGCGTTCACAGCCCACCCAAAACAAACTGGATTGGGTTAGCCCATGGACGGCCCACCGAGTTGACACCCCTCGCTGGAATCGGAGCAAAGGGTACCTCCAACTTTGACATCGTCAAAACCTTCACGATCAAGCAACACGTTGCGCATAAGGAAAGACGACGGCCGTTGCATCAGTTCCAAGAAATTAACAATAAACCAAAAAGGAGATTAATACTTCCCAAAAAGGGGTGGGTGGGGGGGGGGGGGGAGAAGATACCATATACAACATACCTGTGCAAAGAGAGACCAGTTGTTCCTCCAACCAACGAGAGCTAATATCCTTCCACGACTGAATCCTGCTACCAAGAAGCTTAGACATTTCTTCCTTATACCCTATCGATAGAGGATAAAACGAAGTTACTCAATCTGAAGACTATGCATAAGATCAAGTCACACACAACCACATCAACAAAGTCCGACCTAATAAATAAAAGGGCCAGAAGGGACAAAGGAAAGAAAACTCACCAAAGTTATGGTTGCAAGACACACGATACTCACGAGATGGATCCGGAACCAGAGCCGCACAAAACATGAACAAAAAAGTAGCGAGACCACCAGCGGTCGATCAGAGTCCAAGTACTTTCAACAACCAACTTTGAACCCGGTTTGTAACTAATATAACAAGTCCCCCTGAAGAACTCGATTCCTAGCAACTCGGGCAAACCAATAGAAAAGAGAAGGGTTCACCTCAATCCCAATCTCCACAGCTAACACTAGAGCACCAGCGAAGACACGAATGGTCGGACCAGTAAACTGTGTAAACGCAATATTGCACTCCTCGCAGTGAGCATCAAGCAAGTTTGGAAAAGGGAACCACAACTCCAAATCAACAAAAAACATATTTATAAAGCACGATAAAACAAGGATGATCATTCAAGGAACGCTCCAAGGCTAGGGGAACTTGAATTTCCAACCCCTTCAAAACACCCATAAGAAAACACAGCCTATGACAAGACTCTTTGGTCAACTCGGCGGCTGACATTGCGTTGATATGACGAGGAACCACTAAACCTCTCGATATGGAAACATGACTCCCCTGACTCAAACGATCACCCAATAAGGAAGACTGATTACATGACGAGCTAGCGTGAGGTCGATGAGATTTCAACTTCACGTCTGGTCGAACCAAACCATGTACTAAGTCTTCCCCAGAAGAAACACCACGGGAAGGAGCAAAACAATATGATTGAGTGATGGAGAGCAAAATCAAAACGATGAATGAAGAAAAACAAAGCCGTCACTACCTACTTATAGGAAGATATCTCAAGCATCACACAAACCTAAACTGCGAAAGAGACCAATCGAGAAGCTGATTGAAAGCCATCAAGGCATAACAAACATGTATTTTTGAAAACCATTCCAAGCATCTAAGACAATTTGTTTGATTTGAGGCCCTCCAACGAACATGGGGGGGGGGGGATTCATTGTTGAGGTGGACTCCCAACCCTATCAATTCCCAACCCGGTTTTAGGAAAAAGGCAACTCAAGATCACAGCCCAAGAAACAAGATTGGCCTAGCTCGTTAAGGAAGTTATGGAGGCCGAAAGCGACGTGACAAGTTCAAGTCCATACCTCCAACAAGCCTGATGACTGGTTAGAGTGGTACGGATGACACAGTGATTCACACCCAATTTCTAGGGATGAGGCGAGTTGAACCCGCGATGTAGAGAATCTATGACCTCATTCTGACAAAGACCGAATATATGATCTCATCACGAAGGACAAAGAGCTGTCTTTTTTCTTATCTCGGGTACCCTTTGGCTATTAAAAAGACTTTTCTAACCGAGCAAAGGACGGCCGACTTTTTCCCAGCGACTAGAGTTAGAATTTACTTATCAATCTCAATCTCAATAGTCTTGTAAGAGCGAGCTCGATTCGAATATCGAACTCGTCTCACTTTTGTAATCCCATTTTTACTTCAAATTACTTCTAATATAAATGAGATTTCCGACCTACTTTGTCCCTTAATCATCCCTCAAATGTAACCCCGAACTCACTCTTTAACACTGATTATCAGAAGTGGAAGAATCTAGAGGCGGAGATACTTGGAGATATTGAACCTATAGCTCTTCTCGTCAAAGATATTTTTCAGTCGGACAGGTAAAATTCATGTTCTGATCAAATATAAAATTCACCTTGATCTCTGTAGGATGGTTTAGTGGTGTTGTAATTGTGGGTCACATATAAGGTTAGATCAGCTGCACAAATCTGATACTTCAATATGTTTTGAATAACAATTCCAGTCGCGATTTAGTTTTGGTTGATTTGAAGTACTTGGAATGAAGTTATAGTCTCATAGCTTGGCCCCGAAGCTTGTTCTTAACAACATAGAGACACCTTTTTGGTTTTTGAGGTGACAGTTTCTACTGAATCCGTAGATTCATTACTTGAGGTTTAATCTACAATTGTTTCAACCAAACTGTTTTGTCGAGAAAGCCAAAGTCTTTATAAAGTGACATTGATACTAGGTTTTTATTGGGTTGTCTATGCAAAACAATATTGTAACACTTGGAAACATATGTCTATGTAACTGACATTTCCCGTGTCCCGTTACAGGTTCCAAGATTTCCAGGTGCTTTTCCTTCTAGAAAATTCCCCCACTCCAACCATTTCTGACACTTCTACTTACAGTCTTGGGCATAAGGGATGGAAAAAGGAGGGTCTGAGTAAATAGAATATTCAGTGAAGCGGTTCTACATCAACCTCCCTGCATGAACCTCTATATTGCTCAATGCGAAATGAGAACTGATTAGCCACTAACAATCAACATTTCATAACAGTCAAACAATATAATGTGCTTAGTTATTATCACACATATAGTTAAGACTCCAATCACCCTAGAACTCTAGGCCCTATCATTCTCTCAAAGAGGTCACCTTCCTATCCCTCCATCAATGGCATCCCTGCATGGGCGCCCCTAACCAGGGTTATGATCCCTTAGCTTCTATGTGACCGCCTGCCCTGGTGTGCTCGACATCCGTTTACCTTGGATGCGGTCCACCTCTGTAGTGTATCACAGTCATTTCTCGTCAAAACTCGATCTTACTGGCGCCTCTAATCTTACCCATTTTTGAACGCTATGGTCTCGCGTTTCCGGACTATCCACCCTCTACTGGTGGCTTAACATTCAATTTCTTTTTCTTTTACTTTCCTTTTCCTTTACTTAGACTCATTCATTCATTTCCAGACGCCACCCGTTCTCGGTGTCACACTCAATTTATTTTACATCCAATAACATAGATCTTATCATTCATCTGTCCAGTCCATTTAACTGTTATCTATTAACCTAAGTTTATTCTTTCTAAGCACCCTAGCTTACACCCATCCATTATTAAACAAGATAAAGATCCAATCATTCAATCATCATCTATGCAGTCTATTAATGTCTTTTAACATTGTTAGCGTTCTTATGCAACATCATCTATATGGCTTAACATTCTATTTCTTTTTCTTTTACTTTCCTTTTCCTTTACTTAGACTAATTCATTCATTTCCAGAAGCCACCCGTTCTCGGTGTCACACTCAATTTATTTCACATCCAATCACATGGATCTTATCATTCATCTGTCCAGTCCATTTAACAGTTATCTATTAACCTAAGTTTATTCTTTCTAAGCACCCTAGCTTACACCCATCCATTATTAAACAAGATAAAGAT
Source organism: Sinapis alba (assembly GCA_012274485.2). Classification (NCBI taxonomy): domain Eukaryota; kingdom Viridiplantae; phylum Streptophyta; class Magnoliopsida; order Brassicales; family Brassicaceae; genus Sinapis; species Sinapis alba. Next base: position 71,175 of record MU105778.1, read on the forward strand.
CCAATCATTCAATCATCATCTATGCAGTCTATTAATGTCTTTTAACAATGTTAGTGTTCTTATGCAACATCATCTATGCAGCTACCATCCTAGCATCCATTTTGATCTAGAAACTTAACCAAAATCAAACTAACTAATTCTAATTCCACACTCCACAATATATAAGAACATGAGAAGAGATCTGGTTTTGAAACACCTCACATGAGTAGATATGAAACAAGGGAAACGAGAGATCAATCAATGGACAACAACACTTGGCCACCACTACCACTCGCTACAACCAGCAAGGAGAGAGCGTTTGAGATGAGAGGGAGTCACGTGAGAGAGAAGAAGAGCTGACGGCTAGGGCTTCTTACCACCAAAATTTCTCTGCAGAGCTTTGCTTCTAACTTTTTGATGGGAGAAAAGAAGGAGGGGGCTTTGTATATATATGGAAACACAAGGTTTTGTGTCTTATGGGCTGCAGTCTTAGCGGGGCTCTCTACAAAAAAAAAGGGGTTGGGTTTGAGATGTCACAATTCTCCCCTCTTTACTTGAAATTTGCCTTGAATTCCAATCTTCAACTTTCAAGCCATGACAACCAAAGCCCGATTGAAGTGGGAGACATACATAATCAAGTGAAGTATACAATACACAAGAAACTTTGCTCCAGGATCTCTTTTAAAAAACAATGAATGATTTTAATAAATGAAATGGAGTATGACTACAATAGTTTATATAAGAAAAGCTCAAGGTATTGCCCAAATCAGCGGATAACCTTACAAGGAGAAAAGAAAACTAACACCAACAAGTAATAAAAGAAAAACCGTGTCCTACTCTTATGAAAGAACCTAGAGTCCCTGCTAGCCACGAAGACGTGGGGAAATGCGTCCGGCCTTGGGGGGAGGGCCATCTGCATAAGCACTCCTAGCTGGCAACTCCCGCACATCATCCCACTAAGAGTCCGCTGATGGGTCTAATTCCACTTCCTCATCAGATCTCGAGACCTCAACGACCCGAAAAACAATTTATCTCTCCGCCTTTACTGCTTAATCGGCCATCCAGATCACTAGAGCGAATTCCCATGGTTCCAACACACCAATCGGCCTGTCTAAAATTTTCACACGGAGTCCGGCCTTATCTCCCCGACACCAAGACTCCGCTGACTCCAGCTTGCATATTTTGGATTTTCTGACTTTGGCTTGCATTTTTTTGCTGTCTCCAGGAACTCCTGGGTGTACTCCAGAACCGAACGAGATCCCTGCTTTTTCTGCAACAGGGTCCTGCACTGGCATGGTCTGGTAATAACCCTTGAGAGGCTAACCTTTTGCTTGTCCTCAAGCAAACAAATTCTGTGAAAGAGGTTTTGAAAAGTGGAGACTCACATAATGTCTAAGTATAACTATCACCCTACTTTGTTGCAACCACATCCTATCATGTCAATCACAGAGAAACTTTATATTCCCTATCCTAGTATAGCAACCAAATCTATTCTACCAACAACTTAGCAAATACTAGCTTGACTCACCCCTCTACTGATCTCATTTCTTTGCATAAAGTAAAGCTGCAGGCTTTACCTTGGGAGTATCGATCAAATGACACATGGACTCTTACCTCTGCAAGTATCTGAACAACTAGGGACAAAGTCTTCTCTGATCCCTTTCTTCTCTCTTTTCTCTCTTCTCTGAATCTTTTTAGATCTCAAACTTAATTGACAATGATGCCGTCTTATTTTTGATTTTTCTCTTCTTTTTTACTTTTTTTTTTCTTTTGCTTTTTGGGCAAAGTTGTAGGCGAATAGTGGGATCATTGGTAATTTACTTACCCCTCGCTTCCAACAATGTATGATCATTCCTCTGAATTAGAATAGTGGGATCATTGGTAATGTAGCTACCCCTCTGCATCTCGAGAAGTCATCTCAATCATTTAAGCTTTTAAGTAGATGCTGAAGAGAGAGAGAGAAGGGAACCAAATGTGCAATGACTTGTACCTATAGACTTGTAGAAGGAATCCGATCCAGTGTATACCAAGCCCCAAAGCAAGCAGATAGTGCCAAGATTAGTGTTGGAAATCAGCTTCATTCCTTCAAACTTTCTAAGCAAGTGTGATATAGTGGCAGGATGATCCACTTTGGTATCTCTAGTAATCTCTGCAAACAACCATCTAAGAATGGTGCTAAAGTGGGGGTTAGTCAATAATAAATCTGGATCATAGTCCCCTTCTTGACTCAATAAAACGTTTTGAAAAACTTATATATATATATATATATATATATATATATATATATATATATATATATATATAGCAAATAAAACTCAAAACAAATCAAATAGCGTTAGCAAACCTCCCCCAGACTTAAATTACACTATCCCCAGTGTAATCCGTCACAGAATTGTTAGGAAAAATTAAATCATAAGTAAATAGTTAAGTAGGAAACTCGATACCTCTCTTTGTAAGAGAGTGTCGATCGATGGTAGGCAGGTGGGGTCGATTGATGTTCACGATCCTTTGTCGACCGATGGTGCCTCTATGGTGTCGATCGATATTGCACCTGTAAGTTTTTGCTTCTTTTTTTTTTTATGTAAATATAAGACTCAAAATAGAACAAAATATCAGTAAACATCCCCAGACTTAAACAACACTATTACAGTGTTATACAGTCTAAGATTGGTGAAAAAAATAAATCAAAAGGACCAAATTTAATCAAGGAAAAAAGATATACTTGTTTGTTGATGGTGACCATCGATCAACACAGTTAAGTGGCGATCGATCGATACTGGGGTTGCTCTGTCGATCGACAGTGATCAAGTGTCGGTCGATGCTCTGTGCAGACTATCTTCCTTCTTCTTTAAAAACTTACTAAATAGTGGGTTACCTCCCACTCAGCGCTTGGTTATAATCTTAGGCTCGACGTTGTGAACTTTTTGACTAGTATGGAGGTGGACCAACACCTGGAAAACAAGTGTCTACATCTGCTCTGCTCTTCTGAAACCATGTACCAATGAAGCTACTCATTGCCTCATCCCTTATGGTTTTCTCATTCTTTATAACTTCTCTAACAACCTCCATTGAATGCATTCTCCTTTGTAGGTTCTCAATACTGGGCTGTAGCATTCTAAGTCTGGCAGATGTAGTCTCTGATATATCTTCCAACTGTTGAGAAATATCTACCTTCATTAGGCTCTGAGAAAAGGCAATCTCATCGAACCTATCTTCTAATTGTGTTTTCGCTGCTGTCTTCTGTCTATTGGCTTTAGTGTCGATCGATGGTTGTAGGGTACCATCGATCGATGCTCGTTCGTTTGCCCCAATCACATGATGTCTCTGTATAGTATACAAATCTTGCTTCATCTCATCCATGCGTGTACTTAAACCGGTGAGGTACTTGTCTATACGATAGTAGACATCATCAAGCCTCTTGTAGAAATCATCTAGTGACATCTCTTGAGTTTTGTAGATCTCATACACAATATCATCAATATCTGCTCTGATGTATGTCTTTTGATTCTCCATAGACATACTGATCCTAGTTGCATGTTCTAGTAAACATATGTAGCTCTGCTCAAACATAGTAGCTATCTCTAGAACTGCTCTAATGTCTTTAGCTTGCACATTCACTACTCTTCCGTTTGTAGCTTGTGCATTATGATTCTCATCTATGTAGATGCCATACTCATCTTTCTTTTCCCAATAGAAAAATCTTCTGCCCTTAGCATCAAAGGCTCTCACACCTTGCTCGATACAGTCGTCGATCAATGTTGCGTTGATCCCATCGATCGATGCTGAATTCTCTGGATTATAGCAGTGGAAGTACGAAGTTTTTGTACCTTCGGAGGGGTGTTGTCAATAGATGCAAGCTGTCTGTCATCTATTGATCTAGGATGTTGAGAAATGTATGGAATATTATGGATCAGGACGTTCTTCTGCTCCTCAATGTCGATCGACGCTGTAAGAGGTGTGTCGATCGATGGCTGTTGTTGTTGTCAAAATAATATGCCAGATCTGTTAGCCACAATAAGGTATCTTCTACATCCTCCTTGGATATATGTAGGATTCTCCCATAAAGATTCCGTGCACATCCCTCTGGGTCTCGAAAAATTATGAACTCATCTGGTTGTAGATAACCATATGTCTTTTCTAGTTCTGCAGCTGAATCTAGTTCGGACTCTGTTTCTTGGTCAGTATTGATCGATGGCTAATGGTTGTCATCGATCAATGTTGAATCCCCTAGTCGATGGGAAACTTGAAAAACACCAGCCTCTTCCATAGAAATACCACGGTGCTCGATTATCTCTTCTTCTCTGTAATCTTTGTCGTACTCAAGGTAGGTCTGGATGTAACTGCCATCGGCGTGGCAGGTGTTGATCGGTTCTGGAGTAAGTGTGACGATCGATAACGAAGGGTGGGCTTCGACCGATTTCTGAACTGCAAACACGTCGATTGATGCTCTGGGTTGGGTGTCGATTGATGCTCCATCATCAGACTCTTCATTTTTAGTTATTATCGCTTAAGCATGTGGCCACAAGTTCTGCATCATTACACAATTCAATAAGAGTAGGCTTTCTCTTATTTGTGACAGGTTCATAGAAAATGTTTTGATCAATTAAGGATAGATACAATCTGTTTATCTTCATATTGCAAATGGCTCCCACGGTAGCCATAAATGCTCTCCCAAGTAGTAGTGAAGAGTTCCAATCTATCTTGATATCCATCACATGGAAGTCTACTGGGACTAGGGTGTTGTTAATCTGCACTGGAAACATCTTTTACTATCCTCCTGATTTCACTTTTGAGCAGTCTACAAATGTGAAGAAATCATTGGAAGGTTCCACTTTCAGGTTAAGCTCCTCTGCCATAGCTTTTGGCCTGATGCTTACTGATGATCCAATATGACAGAGGGCACTGGGGTATTCGTTGCCTTTGCTGAAGCATGGAACCACGAACTTCCCAGGGTCACTTTCTTTAAACAAGTCCTATGTTTCATCTTTTCTCTAAGATGATTGAATATGATCTCTTTATCCTCTTCTGTCTCCCTTGATTCCTTGAAAAACATTCACAACCTGTGTGTATAATAAGCTTCATCAAAAGGGATATCTAAAGGAATTTTGGAGACTCTTTTAACAAATCTATCCCTCTCTTTTTCATTGGCTTCTTTGCGTTGATGTTTGGGGATCTTTTGCTTCCTCTTGAAATGTCCTTCATCTTCTCTGTCAAGATCCATGGCTTCAGACGTGTTAGTATTCTGGGTCGAAACTGTCATGATTGGACGCACAATCAAATTTGCATTGATGCTTGGTAGTCGAACCGACTTTCTCATCTATCGATCATTGCTCAGATCGCATAGTCGATCAATGCTTCCATCTCTCTGTCGGTCGATTGTCTTGTGTCTGTATCAATCGACGTTAGTCGATTCACACGAAGCTGATACTGCAGGAGTTATTGTCGATCGATGTTCACCACTCGGTGTCGATTGACACCAATGTGAACTGTCAAATCACATAGAACTTTCCACACGAAAATCTCCTTCTTGGAGCCTTTCTCTCTTAACCTCCTGCAAAAAATCATCTTCAATCAATGCGTTGACATGGTGCTTCTGTCCAACCTCCTTGATTCTTTGACCTGCAGCATTACACAGATGACCATGGAGGTCATGCAGGTCTCTATTCTCATCCCTAACCAATATTAAAGTCGCAACCATCTGAACTTGTCTGCTTCGGTCGATCGATGCAGGTAAGTTGCTGTTGATCAATGCTATGTGATCAATATCGGTTGATGGTAGAGTTCAGATGTCTGTCGATACGGTCCGTGAAGAGGTGTTGGTCGACGCGGTACAGGTGCTATTGATAGATGCTTCTCGTCTTTCTTTGTGGATCGTACGTTCAAGTATGTCAAGGTTAGAGAATGCTAGTTCTTTTCCTTTATTGCTCCTGGTGCTTCTTTTCATGTACCTGAAAAACAAAGGAAAAGAAATATTAGCATCTTGTAAAGTAGTAACAAACTAGACTAAATCCTAGAAATTAAATCTAATGGCGATTAATGCTCCCCGACAACAGTGCCAAATTTGACACGAGTGTGTTTATTGTTTTAGCGGGGTAAAAATATCCTAAACAATGAACTATCAAAATAACGTACCCTAATCTTAACACACAAAATAATACTCTTGCCAAGAGAGATCATGTGTAGTACTTAGAGATCGAATCCACAAAGAGCAATGACACACAATAGATTTTTTTATTTCTAAAGACTAAGCTAGGTAAATATATATATATTATTGGTGAACAATCAATTAAGGAAATATTCGTTATCACGAGGTAGGGATGCAATATAGAAATATGCTACTAATGCAAATATATTAATGATGTAAATATGGAAATATGCTATTAATTAACTAAATGTAAATGTAAATGTAAATATGCTAGATCTAGGGTTTCAAGCTAATTGGATTACATGGAATAGGAAACACGGAAATGTAATTATACTAGAACTCAAATGTTAACTATTCTGACCTTTTTAACACTAACTCTCGTATGCGAGCAAAATGAAAGACCATCGATTGACGGCTAAGGCCTGATGTCGATCGACGGTGAAATCAGAAGGAAGTGTGGGGCGAGATTTGATAAGTCCACCAGACTTATTAGACCAGCTCTCGCATGCGCCTAACAGCCTAGTTCAACAAAGTCTATTATGGCACAGAACCTACTCTCGTAGTTGGCCATGTCCTATCATCGATATCCTAGTTAGCTACTCTAGAATGTAAGCATTAAGCACAACTCAATTGATGGATATTAACTTAATCTAGCAATCCTTCTTCTGGGCTAATCCATGATTGTTATCATTCAACCTTAAATCTAATTGATAACTACTCAAACATGATTTTTGTCACAAAAACCTTAGATGATATAGATGCAAAATAGAAATTAAATAAAAACCAAAGGAGTTCCAGGAGGACTCTGAAGGAGTTCCTCCTTTCTATCCTAACCCTAATACAATAGAATAATAGTAATGCAATTCTCTCTTTTTGGTGTCTTTTCTCATAAATATAAAACCCTAAATCTAGTTCAAAACTTGTCAAGAGCATTTTCGTCATTCTTACTTGGGCTTGAAATCTGTTCTCTGCGAGTTGGTCGTCGATTGATGGCAACTGTGTTGCATTGATCAACCTTGGTCTTCAATCATCGGTCGACTCCAAGTTTGTGTTGTCGATCGATGGCTTCTTCGACTCCTTAAATGATCAGCTACAGATTCTTCTCCTCTAAATGCTCCAAAAGCTCCAAGTATCTCATATATCTCCAAAACATTCTTGGACCTATAAATATTTTAAAACATAGTCTAGACACACATAATAAACTCTAAATAGAGCCTATAACATGGCCTACAACTGGTAATAAATAGGGTATATCAATTTTCAAGAAATATCTCCAATATAGAACACCTTTCTCTCTTTTCTTTTTCTTGTTATTGTCAAACATGTCTTCAAAGCGGAGAGCTTCCAAGAGTACTAAGGCTCCACATTCCAGTTCTGAGAGCATTCGTGATGACAATGAAGTCACCCCCAAGGAGAAGCTCTCGCCCCGTTATGTCGATTTTGAGGAGGCCGAGGCGTATTGGGTTGCTACATGCAACGCGACAGTTCCTCTGGCCGAGGCATCGTACCCTTCTAGGCCTCGTCTTCAGCGCGACTCCGGCCTTCCAAGCAAGAGCTTGTATCCCTTCATTGACACTGTATGTGAGTTTTTTCAACTCCCAGATGAGGTAGAGTTTCGGGTTCTGGTGTATGGGAAAAGTGCTGACAACCCTCTGGAGGATTACTTTAGATGCTTTGAGGAACATCTTGTGCACTGTCGTTTGTGGTTCCCCATTTCGAAAGTCATCATCCACACCCTAAATTGCCTTGAGCTGTCGATAAGCCAGATGACTCTCACTGGTTTGCAACATCTTATCGGCATCATGGTTCTAAGCTACGAACGTGGGATGGTCCTTGACTTTGATTACTTCGAGTCCTTCCTGTAGCCTCAGCAGTCATCGGGACCTCTCATGTAGCATTTGACTCCTCGAAGGTTCATATCGATAGTCAAGAAGACGACCTCCAATGGACACGAATGGAGGGAATGCTTTTTTGTCGTTCGTATAAAGGGCACGTCCGTTGTGGAGAGTTTCATCCTCGTTTTCTATAGTGAATGGAAACGTCATGGTACTTCGATTGGATATCTGCCTGTTCTTTATTTCGACAATGTCTGACCTTGTGTTTACATTTTCTTTTTTTGAAGTTGCTAACCCTCTTTGGCCGTGGCCCCGGGATTTGACCACTGTGAGAGATCTTCTCCGAGGTGGCCTGTTCTATTGGTCTTCCTTTTCTCCGCGGAGGGTTCATAGGACGTTGGCATATCATCACTCTCGGGCTGGTCCTGAGACATTCGAAGAAGAGGAAGCTGATCCGGTTATGGACGAGTTTTCTCCCCGCGATGTTCCGGTGACGAGGCACAAAGATAGGTTGCCGAAGAATAAGGGAGTTGCACTTGATGACAGCGATTTTCCCAAGGAAGAGTTTCCACTGCATGGATGGGATTCAAACTTCGTTCCCGGTGACGAGAGTGGTTCCAGCGATGTTCCCTTCCCAGACTGCAATATTGATGAGTTTTTCGCCTCGTTTTCTTTGAACCTTGACTCGTCTCCAGCTCTAGACTAACTTTCAAAGTCAAAGATGTTTGCATATGGTTCTCGACAAATCAATGGGGTTGGTTCCTTATACTTTGTTAATTTTTGATATCAAGTCCTTTTGTTAATATTTCGAGAGATTTGCAGGGCCTGCATGCGTTAAACTCAGCTCTCGAAATGAGCAACCGTGAGGCGCAACTTTGTTGTTTCAAAACAGAGCAGGCAGAGAGAGAGGTCACCCGTATACAGAGATAGGCCGCCGCGCACAATTTTCACGGTCAAGTGCCGGCCGAGGTGCATGCCATAGCCCTTCGTCGCACGGAGAGGGAAGGAAGACGGAGAATGGTTGCAGCGATCGGGAACCTCTCCGCCCAGTTTGCGACTGAGTATGGGAGGCTTAAGGAAGCTCAAGAACTTGTGGGAGATCTACGTGAGTGCTGAGGTTTTGTTGGTACCTTGTGGTGTATGCAGAAGGCTGACTATACTTATGAGTCCAAAGTCACCAAAATGACAGGTTTCATGGGTGACTGTGCCAATGCTGACTCTTTGGTTCCTCCGATCGAGGAGAGAATCTACGGGCTTTAGGACCCAATCCCCATTTCACCTGATACAGAGGAAGTTGGAGTCGATGTTGGGAATGAGGATGGCGTAGTGGATCAGCCCGCGAGCACGTTTAATGTCCAAAATTTTTGAGTGTGACTTGTGAAAAGGTGAAGGGGGCATGTTCCATAATTCTATGTTTAAGCTTTAGTCGTTTTAGGCCGAGTGTGGCCTTATCATGTTTAGGCGGAGGGTGGCCTTTTAACTCTTATTGGGACTGGCCGTAGGTGGCTTTGAATCCTTGCCTTTTTACGGCTTTTATAATGAATCATATTTTAGTGTTTAAAGATCTCGTAAATATTTTCGATAAGTGTAGAGAGAAGAATATGAGTAGCCACTTCATATCTAACTCCTGGTGAGTCGTTCTGTTTGTTGCTCGTTTTAGGATGAGTGTATTCTATTTTTTTTATTAAAAAAATTGCAAAGTTTCGTGATTGCTTAGATATGAACGAGGAGACATGCTTTAGGATCTCATATCAATTTTGATATCATGTCTAGAGATGTTAGATACCAAAGTCATGGGTTTAAGGCAAGACCAAGGTTTACTCTCGGCTTAAGGTTTTGCGATGACTAATCGGCTTTTGTTTCACCTGTTTGCGATTTTAACCTTGTTCATACCGATTTAAAGTCTGTGAATTGTTATCGGCTTATAAGACTTGTCTAGGTAAGAGCCGAGTTACTTCCAAAGATTGTTTGGAGGTGCTAACAAAATTTTTGGATTTCTTGTATAGTGCGCTATGTTATCCTTGTCGGATGTAAGAGAACTATTTTCACAGAAAAGGTCTGACTACGAGTTTTTGTTTATAGAATGTTTTTTTTATTTGTCGGTCAGGGCCAATCAACGGATTTTTTTAAGATGGTGTTGTTCTAGTCGCAGACGGACTATTTTCGAGAATGGAATGATATTTTCGAGGAATCGCGATGTCTCGCTTTTTCTGAAGATATGTCTTTCATTGAAATGTGACTTCCTTCGTATTTCGGCCGCAAGTCTTGGCTATGGCTGGGAATTAAGTTTTTTTTTAGTAGTTTGTACAAAAGAATTTTTATTTTTAAGAAGTTTTCTTTCGTATACCGTGTTGCGGGTTTATGCTGAGTTTCGACTAAGGAATTCTTAGTGAAGTATCCAGGATTCACAAGGCGAATCTATTTTTTGTGTAATGAGACGATAGTTCATTTTTACTTAGGTATTTTTCTAGCAAGTTTCGGATTGCTATTGTAGTTGTAAGTAAGTTATGAGATCAATTAAATTTTGTGGGAAGAGATTTGAGAGACTTTGTAAAAGTTGTATTGCGTTTTCTTATCGAAAAATTTTCAAAAATATTGAGTACAAGTGCACATATTTTAAACTTGTGGGAGTAACGAGTTTACATACCCATTCCCCCCCCTTTTTGAAAGTGGGATAGATGAAATCGTCTTTCAACGATCTGCCTACGTACCCCTTTCGAGGATTAAGCAATCTCGTAGTTCAGTTGGTTGCTGCGGGTGTTTAACTCGCTGGAGGTGACTGCATCGACCGTTTCAGTCGTGATGACTGTTATGGAGTTGGTGGCCGTTTCCAGAGTTGGATTTTCCGCGGTGATAGGAGCGTTGGGCTCGGCGATCTGGTCGTTTTCTGTAGCCGGTGCTTGGGTGGATGATTCTGGATCGTTTTTGGTGGAAGAGTTTTCAGACGCGGCCTGAGTTGTCTTCGCTCGCTTTAGTTTGACCATGGAGGTGTTCGTGATCTGTTGCAGCTTGTGTTCAGCCAGGAAGTAGAGTCATGACTGTTTCTGACAACCCCAGATTATGGCAATTCCGTTAGTGGTTGGGAACTTGATGCCTAGGTGGTATGTCGATGGGACTGCTTTCATGGTGTTTATCCAAGGCGTTCTCATGATCACGTTTTAGATGGACGGGTTATCGACTACTGCAAATTCGATGATCTTAGTGACTTTTTTGCCATGAACGGGAGCTTGATCGATGATGTACTCAGGTTTTAACCACTAAAACCAACCGCAAGTGCACGGTAGTGTGCGGTAGTATATAGGGATCAAATTCTTCAGAGACCAAGGTTACACAATAAATCTTCGAGAGAAAAGTCAAGCTAGAACGATAAGAGTTTGCTTTGATTGTTTCAATTTCAGAAATGTAAATAACAGAATGTAAATACAGTTTCACAGATGAATAAAAACGCTAGGCCATGGGTATTCTCAAGAAAACATAAATCAAGATATGAATGCTATACAGGGGATTCAGATTTAAACCGTTCTCGAACTCAAACAACAAGCATAGTTTAGTTAAGTTTCGGTAAACTAAACCCTATGAATTAGAAATCTAAAGATCAACTTCCGTTTTATCTAGAATTCTAATCATGCAATTTAACAAGTTTGATTTGTTCACAAGTTTCCTAACAATGACTACCGCCGGTTATGAACACTTGTTAATCTAGATTCGTTTCAGGAGTCTAAACAATCATTTTCAGTGAGTTTAAACAACCTAGAGATCATGAACTAGTTGCGCAGTCCAGTTCAAGCAATAAGATACATCTAGATGAAGAACCAATGGGATTAACCCCTATCTAACATATCAGTCTCAATGATTCATGGATCCCTTCGATTCACCCTAGCCTAACTGTAGGATTACTCATACATGAAATGAAGAACACAGAAAATAACAGAATGATTCATTGAATAGAAATATGGAATCAAATAGGGTTCAGAAAAAGCTTCTCTATCAAGAGTATAGATTTATTCTCCCTAGAGCTTACAATCTCCAAAAGCCAAAAGCAATCCAATGTAAAATGAAAATGTACTGAGAAAAACACTCAGCAACTGCAACAAATAGGGTTCAACACGTTTTTCACGAAATCCCTAAACAAAACCGGTTCAAACTTGAAAAAAACGAAAAGTCTGGTTTTCTTGCACGCAGACCGGCTTGGATCAACCACGGGATCGAACGATCCAGGAGTGGATCGGTCGATCTGTATGATGAAGATCAACTCACTTCTTATCTCGGTCTATCAAAATATGTTCTGCAAATCCGTGCAAAAACGGATCAAACAGGAGATCGATCGATCCAGGAGGGATCAATCGATCCATGTTATGCAGATCGACTGGCTTCTTGCTCGGTCGATCGAAATATGTCCCGCATCAAAGAGACGAATTTGCATTTTGGGATCGATCGATCCACTCCCTGGATCGATCGATCGGGCCCCAAATCACACATTCTTCTTTTCCTTGCTCCTTGTGCTCAAAACTCCATCCTAAGGTATCCTGACCTGAAAAGACTCGATAAACAACAACAAGACTCGAAAAATGGTTGAAAACATGGGTTAGAATATGCTAAAAACGCAACATATCGACTCCCCTAGACTTAGTCTTTTGCTTGTCCTCAAGCAAATTACCATGATCCGAGAAAGAGGTTTGAAAACGCGAGAACTCACATATCCTTTAGAACACTGCGTTACCATTGTCAGTTGCAAGCCACATCTAATCGCACCAACCTAAGAAGGTACTCCATGTACTCGACCTCAGCTTAGCAACCCAACCGTTTTCAGCCCACAACTCATGAGAGTTGCCCAAATTCACCATCAACAACCCCATTTAGAGCCGAACGTGCAGTCTCATCGAGGGAATATTGATCATAAGACACATGGATTCTTACTCATTCAAGCTCTTGATCACACATACAGTTTCTTTCCTTTCTCTTTTCTCGCTTCCCTCAATCAATTTCTCCCTACTTTGTAGGGTATCATTTTATTTTTTTATTGACTGAGTTTATTGGACAGGCTTCCATGAGACACAAGCACTAATAGTGGTTGTCACTAAGCACCTGGTTCACTTCTTTTTGACCTTTATTCTTCTTTTTTTGTTTCTCTTCTTTTTTTTTTCTTTTTTTTAGGAAGGGAAGAGAAAGGGAAACTATACTCACAAAAACTAGTCTTTTCAGACTTGAATGAGGAATCCGATCCAATGTATTCCAAGTCCCAAGGTAAGAGAAATCAAGTTTATTAGGTGGGGGTCAGCTTTGGATCCTTCAAACACCCAAACAAGTATGGTTGGTAATTGCAGATCAATCCACTTTGGTGTTTTCCACGTTGTACAGTCTGCAGTCATTAGCTGAAAGAATGGTCACTGAAACATTAGATAGACAGCAGTTCCAAGAAAAGTTCATAATTCCCAACTCTTTTTTTTTGGCTCGATAAAACAAACTGATTTGAAACAAACTGACTCAATAAAACAGACTGATTTGAAACAAACTGACTCAATAGAAACACAAAAGAAACACAAAAGAAACACAAGATAATGTTAGTCCTAGAATGTACTCTCCCCCAGACTTATTTCACACCGTCTCGGCGTGAAAAAAAATTCAAAGGAGAATACGACAAATGCAAAAGTACATAAAGATAAAGAAAATGATATAATACAATGGATAGACAGAGATGATACTGATCACGCATGGTCGTCGGGACTGCAACTCCTGCTCTGTCCTAGTCTCCGCCTGCGCCTAGGAAGGCATGCATCAGGGTCTGAATCGGCTGCATCATCGTCGTCTAAGGTGTCGGTATCTCTGTGTCCAGCAACATCAGGTATGCCTCCAATGTCATCAGCAGGCTCGGAAGGCTCGGAAGTCTGCGGAGCGCGGCAACAAGATGGAGGTGGTGGACATCGGACCTTCGCAAGTGCTCCCCAAATGGTCTGCATCATCGTCGAGAGCTTCCCCAGTGTATCTACAGTCCAAGCGAACTGCTGCTGCGGTGTACCATCCAAGGGTGGCGCTTCAGGGTCATACTGTCCTGTGTAAGCTGGCAGCAAGTACTCCATAGAGGGATGGGCAGTATGATCAGCTGTGAAGTCAGGAGTAGGGTCATGCTCATCTTCTCTCTGAGCTGGACCTGAAGAAGAAGAGTGTCGGCGACGTTTGGGACCTGGTGTAGGAGGTGTGTAGAGAAACTCAGATGGAGGCCTGAAGCGCATGTTCTCCACAGATGTCAGAGATGTAATGGAAGGCTGTGGGAGCTTGCAGAGAAGGACCTCACCGTCAGGAAAGGTAAACCGGTAGACCGTACCAGGGGAGAGAGTCCTGGTGTTAGTGAGGAACTGGGCATCGAACCTCCTAATAGCATCCAAACAAGGAGTCCTCGAGAGATTGATCTCATGATACTTGAAGATCCGAGTGAGGAGACCACCTATGGATTCTTTCAAAGGCTTCTTGAAGTGATCACGCAAGCCTTTGAACTTCCTAGCAAATAGCATCTCATCGAACAGTGCTCCCATGTTAACTGAAAGCTCTGCGGGAGGTTGCTCTCCAAAGTCATAAACCGGCCTGAGAGCTAAAGGCAGCCCGTAATGAATGAGTTGTGCCTCATCTCCTGTGTGTGATCCTGCTTCCTCTTTTCCTAGCAGAAGATGACCCAAATACTTGGCGACCACTTGTAGAACTGGATTCCTAACCATAGAAAGCTTGGTCTCTCTGGAAACGTAGTTGGTCTTGGCGATCTCACTCCATAAGAGACAAGCCTGAGGGAAATCGGGTAGAGAGCACGCCTCATGTTTGGTTTCGAACCCAAACAGTGTACACAGCTGATGAATGGTCAATCTCATAAAGTACTCCTTGGATGAGGAAGGTAAGCTTGCCTTCACTAGCCACCCTATTCGTCTCTGACTTATAGTGCAGCTCGATGGAGGAAACAAGTTGTATAACCAGCTCCAGATAAATGGGTTCAAGATCATAACCAAGAGTTCCAAGCCCCATGTTCTTCCACATCTTCTTGACATCCCGCACTATTCCCAACTCCTTTGTAGTGTAGTCACAAATGAACTTGGTTGGGTTTAGTGTCATCCTCAACAAACCATTGTAGAGAAGGTTATGGTAACTATTCCATCCAGCACTGTAATCGCGGTAAGCGTAGGGAGGAAAACTCTTTAGAATGGTCTTGCTAGTGATGTCCTCTCCCTTGTGTTTCGGAACCTTAGCAAATGGTGTCAACACCGGCCGTGGCCAAGGAGCTGCTGTCTGAATTTTCTCACTATCCGGTTGGACTGAGTTGGATGCACCAGCTGTGTCCACATCCTGAGTGTCCGGTCGTGCTACTGCCTTTTGTTTCTGATTCTTCCTTGAAGTTGACTTACCCATCTTCTGCAATTAAACAAAATTTCAAAAATGAGTTTTCAAAAATATGACAATTAAACACAATTAAACTCATCTCCAATTCTCATTTCTTCCCTTTTTTTTTTCAAAATTATTTTTTTTTATCAAGAACAAAACCTAAATTCCTAAATCAACACTAAAACTATGAATTAAGGCATGGATTATGTCCAAAATCATCCCTAATCAACATCCTAGCACACGATTCAAGCGAAACAACCCTAAGAAACTCAAAAATTTCACCTTTGCACCTTATATTTTCGAACTCAAAAATGGGTTTTGAGTTCCATACCTTTGCAAATCGAAGAAGATAGTGACAGATTCAGAATCAGGTCGCAAAACCGTATGGATTAGACACAAGAATCGTCAAAAACGGAGTGAAATTGAGGAAGTTAGGAATTGTATGTTTGGGAACCCTTTTCTCTCTATGAACTCGATTTTGCAAAGGAGAAATGAAGGTTTTTGATCCCAAAGTTGAGTTAATAGACTCTGAAATCGTGTTTGTCTGGTTCAAATCAAGTGGGAGTAAACCGAAAAAATCGATTTGGTACTTACCCGGGTCGGGATCGATCGATCCCCAAAGAGGATCGATCGATCCGTGCTCGATCGATTGGACTTGTCTCGGTCGATCAAAAATACTTCCGCAATTTTGCGGGTTAAGACACTTCGTGGATCGACCGAGGTGGATCGACCGGTCAGTTAAGGCGATCGATCAATCCCTTCAGATCGATCAGGGGATCGAGTTCGGTGTTGTCCGGTCGATCAAAAACTGTTCCGCAAAAATTGATGCTTCAGGATCGGTCAGCAGATCGATCGGTCCAGGACCGATCGATCGATCTCGGTTCTGGACTTGCCCCAAGTTTTTTTTTTTATTATTATACCTGCAAAACTAAAAACAAAACCAAAATTCAAATTGAAAGAGAAAATATGAAGAAAATATGTACACGTACCAGTGGGTTGCCTCCCACCAAGCGCTTGTTTAACGTCATTAGCTCGACTTTGGCACTCTCTATGCTAAAGGTGGTTCATCAAGAGAGACAACTTCTCCCTTAGGGATCTCTGAATAGGCTAGATATGGTTTCAGGCGTTGACCATTAACCACAAATTCACTACCATCATGATTCCACAGCACAATTGCACCATAAGGCTTCACTTCTTTGATCGTGAATGGACCAGACCATCGAGACCTAAGCTTTACAGGGAACAACTTCATACGAGAGTTGAAAAGTAGAACATGATCGTTGGCAGTGAAAGTCCTTGGAATGATCTTCCTGTCATGATAAGCCTTAGTGCGCTCCTTGTAGATCTTTGAGTTTCTGAAAGCCAAATTTCTAAACTCATCTAAGTCATTGAGTTGAATCATCCTTCTCTCAGCTGCAGATTTCATGTCATAGTTCATTTGCTTGACTGCCCAAGCTGCCTTGTACTCTAACTCCACTAGAAGATGACATGGTTTTCCATAAACCAGGTGAAATGGGGTTGTGCCAATAGGAGTCTTATAGGCGGTTTTGTATGCCCACAAAGCATCATCTAGCTTGGTTGACCAATCCTTTCGAGTTGTTCCAACTGTTTTCTGCAGGATGTTCTTGATCTCTCTGTTAGAAATCTCAACTTGTCCACTCATCTGAGGATGGTATGCAGTTGTCACCTTGTGTCTTACACCATTTTTCTTGAGAAGATTCTCAAACACCTTGTTGATAAAGTGTGTTCCTCCATCACTAATCACCACCCTTGGCACTCCAAATCTTGGAAAAATGATAGACTTGAACATCTTTAAAACCACCTTAGCATCATCTGTAAGACTTGCTATTGCCTCTACCCACTTAGAGACATAGTCTATTGCAACGAGAATGAACTGATTGTTGTGGGAGGATGGAAATGGACCCATAAAATCAATGCCCCATACATCAAACACCTCAACTTCCAAGATAAAGTTCTGAGGCATCTCGTTTCTCTTGCTGATATTTTCTTGTCTCTGACATGCATCACACTTAGAGACAAAGGAATGGGCATCCTTGAACATTTTAGGCCACCAGTAACCAGCCTGTAGAACCTTCGAAACAATCTTGCTCGCAGCAAAGTGTCCAGCGTAGTTGGAACCATGACAGTGGAATAGGATGAATGGAATCTCTTCTTCAGTGACACATCTTCTGAAAACATTGTCAGCACACTGCTTGTACAAAAATGGCTCATCCCAGAAGTAGCGTCTGACATCTTTTAAGAATTTCTTCTTGTTATTTCCAGTAAACTTAAGAGGTTCTTGATCTGCAGCTAGGTAGTTGGCAATCTCTGAAAACCAAGGAACCTTTGGAATGCTTGCTTCTTTTACTGGCACATACCCATCATTGTATTGGACACTTACTGCATAAACAGTTTCTACCGGAAGAGTATCAGCCAAAGGTAACTCTTCTTCCACCTTCAGTCTAGACAGATGATCTGCAACTCCATTTTCAATCCCTTTCTTGTCTTTGATCACAAGGTCAAACTCCTGCAGTAAGAGAATCCATCGCAGCAACCTCAGTTTTGCATCCTTCTTTGAGAGCAGATATCTCAATGCAGCATGATCGGTGTGGACTATGACCTTGGATCCAACAAGATAGGATCTGACCTTCTCAAAATCATAAACAATGGCCAGCAGCTCCTTCTCAGTAGTAGCATAGTTGCATTGTGCATCATCGATTGTCCTGCTTGCGTAGTAAATGACATGAAGCTTCCTCTCTTTCCTCTGCCCCAAGACAGCTCCTACAGCATAATTACTAGCATCACACATCACCTCGAAAGGCAATTGCCAGTCTGGTGGTTGGACAATTGGTGCACTAACTAGTGCTCCCTTCATGGTATGAAAAGCTTCCAAGCACTCGTTGTTGAAGTGAAACTTAGTGTCTTTGCAGAGAAGACGAGTCAAAGGCCTTGCAATCTTGGAGAAGTCCTGAATGAACCTCTTGTAGAACCCCGCATGACCCAGAAAACTTCTGATCCCTTTTACCAAATCAGGTGGCTGTAGACTCGTCATCACCTCGATCTTAGCCTTGTCAACTTCAATGCTCTTTTCTGAAATCTTGTGGCCAAGAACAATGCCATCTCTGACCATGAAGTGGCACTTCTCCCAGTTCAACACCAGATCCTTTTCCTCGCCCCGCCTAAGTACCCTGCACATATTAGAAAGACAAACAGAAAACAAAGATCCATAGACAGAGAAATCGTCCATGAATACTTCCATTATATCCTCAACCATGTGAGTAAAAATAAACATCATACACCTCTGGAACGTGGCTGGCTCATTGCACAAACCGAATGGCATTCTGCAATAAGCAAATGTGCCATAAGGACATGTGAATGTGGTTTTCTCCTGGTCATCTGGATGAATCGGTATCTGGAAAAAAACTGAATAACCATCTAAAAAGCAGTAGTATGGATGGTTAGCCAATCTTTCAAGCATCTGGTCAATAAATGGCAAAGGAAAATGATCTTTCCTAGTTGCAACATTCAACTTTCTATAGTCTATGCACATTCTATGACCAGTGACAGTTCTAGTGGGAATCAACTCGTTCTTATCATTTTTGATTACTGTTACCCCACCTTTCTTTGGTACAACATGCACGGGACTAACCCATTTACTATCAGAGATAGCATAAATTATTCCAGCTTCTAGAAGTTTCATTATCTCCTTCTTAACAACATCTTTTAGATTCGGGTTTAACCTCCTCTGATGTTCTATAGAATTCCTTGATTCATTTTCTAGATATATCCTATGCATACAAAGATCAGGTGATATACCACGAATGTCATCTAGCGGGTAGCCTATTTCTCTACGAAAATTCCTTAACTCACACAAAAATTTAGCAGTTTCAACGTTGTTCAGCTCAGCATTGATGATCACAGGATAAGTAGAGTTGGGACCAAGAAATGCGTACCTTAGCCATGCTGGAAGTGTTTTGAGTTCCACCTTTGGAGCTCTCAGTTCACTCCATGGGTTGAGATGACCGCAATAGCTTTTGGTGTAGGTGATTTCCCTTCTTCAAGACTCAGAAAGGCTACCATATGTGCCATTTGCACCCCAGAATTCAACACCTTAGCAAACCCGGCTATATCCTCATTCAAGTACCCATGCTCACTCTCAGCCAGAGTAAGAGCAATCTGCAGAGGATCATCTCTCAGTAACTCCTCAGTCATTTCCACATCTTCATCATCTTCTGAAGCATGATCAATGGAAAAAGTATGACCATCCAGTGTAGGTCTTTTCAGCATCTTATCCACTTCAAACTTCATGATTATGTCTCTCAAATGGAGATCTATCTTGCCTCTCTTCACATCAATGATAGCTCCTGCTGTAGCTAAGAATGGACGTCCCAAAATGAGAGGATCTTTAGGCTCTTGATCCAGTTCAAGCACTACAAAATCTGTAGGAATCTTGTAGTTTCCAATCACTATGTCAATGTCTAAGACAACACCAACTGGATGTCTCACTGAGCGATCTGCAAAAACTAGCTGGATTTTTGTGGGTTTAAAGTTGGTGAAACCAATCCTCTTAGCCACAGTGTATGGCATCAAGTTCACACTTGATCCCAAATCGCAGAGAGATCTCTTGAAGATAGCATCTTCAATCTCGCATGACAATACAAAGCTCCCTGGATCTTCCATCTTCTCTGGAACTCTGTTCTGAAGCAGTGTGCTACATCTCTTGGAGATAGACATAACACTCTCTTTAGGAGAAGCCTTGTTTGTCACCAAACTCTTCACATACGTCTTCAAAGCAGGCATCATCTCAACAACATCCTCGAATGAGAGTTTCACAGTCAATTCGCTCACCATTTCCTTACACTTAGCTGCCTCTAAATCTCTGCGAGACTTCTTTTGTTTCATTGGATATGGCAGTTTTGGTGTGTACACTCGAACTGGAGGAGGTGTGTCTACAAAAACTTCCACAGTCTCCTTCTCAACACTAGTTTCAACCGGTTCAGCAGCCTCCACAGTTTCTGGCTCAGCAACCTCCACAGTTTCTGTTTCAACATTCACCACTACTGGTTCTTTAGGCTCCACAGTTCTCCTCTCATTATGAGGCAGCTCTTTACCACTCCTAAGGGTGATAGCATTAACAAACTCATTCCTGGGGTTTTGTTCATTTTTCTCAGGAAGAACTCCAGTAGGTCTTTTGACAGCTTCTGGGGTTTGAGCAACTTTTGTGTCAAGCTTCTTCACATGAGCTGAAAGAGATTCCCATTTGTTGTTCAGATCCTGGTACATGCTGTCAACCTTAACGTTGATGTTGTCAACCTTGATGTTTATCTCAGAAGCACTCTTTTGCTGGTTGATCATCAGTTGTTGCATCATCAGCTCAAGTTTAGATTCTTTTGAGCAGCTGGGATTGAGTTTGCAGCATTTGATGTGTTCCTAGGTTGGTAGGAGTTATGTTGTTGCTTCTGCTGGTATCCTTGTTGTTGGTAGTTTTGGTTCTGATTTCGGTTATGTCCTGAGTTTTGTCCACCTTGTTGGTTCTGGTACCCTTGCTGTTGGTAGTTCTGGTTGTACCCCCTATTCTGCCCATTCACATAGTTGACTTCATCTTGCTGGTCCTCAAGCTCCTTATCAGAGAAAACATGCTGAAATGCTCCCTCTCCATTGTCCTCAACAGAGCTGACCATCTTCTGATCTCTTTGCATAAACATGTCAATCTTTGCACTCATCTCCTCAAACTTCTTAGTGTCTACACTGTTGACCTTCCTCGATCTATCATACTCCTCACACTGATTGCTGGAGCTAGCAGCTAGGTTCTCGATCAAAGTGTAAGCTTCTTCTTGAGTTTTTGTCATGAAATCCCAATTGTTGGCTGCATTGAGGTAGTTCTTGACAGTCCAGTTCACTCCATCGTAGAAGATGTTGGGGATGTGCTCATTTGAGTACCCATGATGTGGGCACTCTCTCAGATACTCTCTAAACCTCTCCCATGCTTCATTCAATGGCTCAGAAGCATTCTGCTGGAAGTTTGTGATCTTACTCCTTAGATTAGCTGTCTTGGATTTGGTGTAGAAACTGTCCAAGATCAAAGCTCTGCATTGATCCCAAGTAGTAATAGATCCTGCAGGTTGAGACTTCAGCCATCTCAAAGCTTTATCTCCCAGAGAAAATGCAAACAGTTTGCAACGAAGGTAATCAGCAGGGACCCCATTGGATCTTGTTGTGCTACAGATCTCCTCAAAGTTCTCAATGTGATCCATAGGACTCTCAGAAGGCAGACCATGAAACATGTGCTGCTTGACCAAAGCTATGATCTAAGGTTTGATCTCATAATCCTGCCTGTTGATAGGAGGAGGCTGGATCACAGACTGGTTCTGATAGAAGGCATGTGGAGTATCAATAGCTCCAATAGGACGAAGTTGAGGTCTCCTTTGCTCTTGAGCAGGGTGGCGCGGTGGAATACCACCACCAGCATTTCCAGCAGGATTGTTAACTTCTTACTCATTACCCATGTTGAGATTTTGGTTATCTCCCAATCCTTCTGGCAGATCTTGTTGACCAGCCATGTCTCTTCTTCTAGTTATGTTGTTCTCTCTTTCGATTCTTGCTAGTTCTTCGTTGGAGACAATCACCAGATTGCGAGAATGTTGGCTTCTTGTGCTCATACACCTGAAACACACGCAAGAAAGATAAGAAAGAACGTATTAGTAACAGCGAAAATAAAATTCTAGACTAGACTCTAGTCCTAGATTCAAAGGTAACGCTATTGATCCCCGGCAACGATGCCAAAAACTTGATGTACTTAGGTTTTAACCACTAAAACCAACCGCAAGTGCATGGTAGTGCGCGGTAGTATATAGGGATCGAATTCCTCAGAGACCAAGGTTACACTATAAATCTTCGAGAGAAAAGTCAAGCTAGAACGACAAGAGTTTGCTTTGATTGTTTCAATTTCAAAAATGTAAATAATAGAATGTAAATAAAGTTTCACAGATGAATAAAAACGCTAGGCCATGGGTATTTTTAGGAAAACATAAATCAAGATATGAATGCTATACAGGGGATTCAGATTTAAACCGTTCTCGAACTCAAACAACAAGCATAGTTTAGTTAACTTTCGGTAAACTAAACCCTATGAATTAGAAATCTAAAGATCACCTTCCATTTTATCTAGAATTCTAATCATGCAATTTAACAAGTTTGATTTGTTCACAAGTTTCCTAACAACGACTGCCGCTGGTTATGAACACTTGTTCATCTAGATTCGTTTTAGGAGTTTAAACAATCATTTTTGGTGAGTGTAAACAACCTAGAGATCATGAACTAGGTGCACAGTCCAGTTCAAGCAATAAGATACATCTAGATGAAGAACCAATGGGATTAACCCCTATCTAACATATCAGTCTCAATGATTCATGGATCCCTTCGATTCACCCTAGCCTAACTGTAGGATTACTCAGACATGAAATGAAGAATACATAAAATAACAGAATGATTCATTGAATAGAAATGTGGAATCAAATAGGGTTCAGAAAAGCTTCTCTATCAAGAGTATAGATTTCTTCTCCCTAGAGCTTACAATCTCCAAAAGCCAAAAGCAATCCAATGTAAAATGAAAGCGTACTGAGAAAAACACTCAGCAACTGCAACAAATAGGGTTCAACACGTTTTTCACAAAATCCCTAAACAAAACCGGTTCAAACTCGAATAAAACCGAAAAGTCTGATTTTCTTGTGCGCAAACCGGCTTGGATCGACCATGGGATCGACCGATCCAGGAGTGGATCGGTCGATCTATATGATGATGATCGACTCACTTCTTATCTCGGTCGATCGAAATATGTTCCGCAAATCCCTGCAAAATTGGATCAACCAGGATATCGATCGATCCATGTTATGCGGATTGACTGGCGTCTTGCTCGGTCGATCGAAATCTGTCCCGCATCAAAGAGCCGAATTTGCATTTTGGGATCGATCGATCCACTCCCTGGATCGATCGATCGGGCCCCAAATCACACATTCTTCTTTTCCTTGCTCCTTGTGCTCAAAACTCAATCCTAAGGCATCCTGACCTGAAAAGACTCGATAAACAACAACAAGACTCAAAAAACGGTTGAAAACATGGGTTAGAATACGCTAAAAACGCAACATATCAATCAATCCGAGAGTCATTAATGTTTCCCTCGACAAACCGGTTAAGGGTTTTGGCATTGGTACGATTTCTCCGAGTTTAATGTTCATTCAACGGAGGGTATCGCGAAAGATGAAGTTGACCGTACTTCCGGTTTGACTAAGACCCGGCCAACTTTGAGTTCTCCAATTACGAGATCGATGACGAGTGGGTCGCAGGGAGGTTTGTCGATTCCAGCAGTCTCTTGCTCCTTGAAGATGATCAATTCGTTTGGGAAGTCGTCGGGTGGAGACCAAGTCGGCCAGTCTGAGAATGTTTCAGCCTTTTTCTGGTAAGCCTTGATGGACGAGAGTGAGTTGCAATATAACTGCGACCCCCTGATGATCATGTTTACCCTGCGATTTTTGTTTTTGTTCCCTTTACTGTCTTGGCTCCTTTCGCGTTTCCCACCTGACTGGTTTTCTTGCAATTGTTCCCTGGAGTAGGATTCTTATCAGTTTTCGGCGGTCAGTCAGATTCCAGAGGAGGTCCTTTACGCTGGTTACTTTAGAGAGTTCGCTAGCGAGGAGTTTTGGCCAGTCTTGCGACGAGAACTTTGCAGTTCGTGGTAGAGTGGCCTCTTGTCTGGTGGAATTTACAGAAGGAGTTATCCTTATACTGGTTTCTGGTCCACGTGTTTCCTAACGTCTTACCTGGTTCCGAGTTGATAGCATAGTTGTGCTCGCCCTGGGTGTCCTCGTGTTGGACATACTTGTCGTTATGAGAGGAATTCTTTTTGGTGGATGATTTCTGCGGATTGTGCTTCTACGAGAGGACTTTCATCTCTTCTTCCATGATGATGAAGTCCGCTGCTTTGTGAGGGGCTTCCTGGATCGTACGTGGTTTTTCGAGGGATATCCACTGTCAAAATTTCAACCTGAACCAGAGGGTCTTTCTGAGTGCGTCGACTGCCACCTTATCGCTAATTCCAGTGACTCTTGCCATTACCAGTTTGAACCTGGTCATAGAATCGTGTAGTGGCTTGTCCTCTCTTTGATACAAGCTCCAAAGGTCTACGTCGGAGGTTTCCTTATCCATGAGGATGGAGTACTGTTTGAGGAACTCGGATGCGAGCTGTCAAAAACTTCCTATAGAGTTTCGCTTTAAGCGAGAAAACCATTCGAGCGCAGCACCTTGTAGGTTTTCGACAAAGAGGAGGCAGTAGTCATCATCTCGTTCGCGCTCTCTAGGTTTGCACCTCCCCATTGCGATCTGGAAATTTTGATTTTCCTGGGATCAGAGATGTTTGTCTCCGTGATACGAGCAGTGAATGGAGTTTTCTGCGCTTCTTTGAGGAGTTTATCGATCTTGGGAACTGTGCTTGTCGCGTGGTAAATTTTTTATTTTACTGCTTTTACCTCCACTGCAGTTTTCGTGATGCATCTCGTTGAGATCGCCGCCAGCGGTTTATGTTCTCCTTGAATGTACGTCATCATCTTCCTCTGACTGATCGTACTGGTCACTGATATCTAAGTCAATATGCTCAACGTCGTTTTCTTCGTTTTCCCGAGCAGGAGGTGGAAGATTTTCCGTGTTTGGCTGCTTGGCAGTTGGAGTTACTTCGTCAGAGTTTTGTCCCGATAAATTATTTGTGTGTTTGCAGTCCTGTCTAACGGAGTCTCGAAGTTGAGCCTTCTTCGGCGGGTTCTAGTGGTTCCACGTGGAAGGATACTTATGGTTCTCACAGTTAAGGTCTCAACCTCTTTTGCGAGTGATCCCATTAGTTTGTCCTGCTCGTCCGACCTTTTCTGGGAAGACGCGAACATCTCCTTAATTTGTTCCAATGCCTCAGTGTTTGCATCTTCAGTGACCGTGGAGGCACTCCCAGCTGGAGTTTTCTCAATGTTGGCATCAACGGTATTATCTTTGCCTGTATGCTGAGTGCTGTTGGTGTATGTAGTCATCATTTATCGAACGTGATGTGGTTGCAAGTAAGATAGATCCGTACCCCCCCCCCCTCCTTCTAGCGCCAAACTGTGGGAACCAAAATTCACATCGTCGATTTCTGTGATCAGAGGAAAGCCAAGTAAACCTAACTTTCCCTGAAGGTCCCGGTTATCTGGGGAGCCACACGCTAAGCAATGAATATGTGAAAACATGCGCAAATAATAAATCGAAAAGAACAGAGAGAGCAAAATATTTTATTCCCAATTTGCGTTTAAACGTGAAGAACAACTAAGAGCCTTGACTACAAGTCTAATTGAGTCGCAGCTTTGATAACAAAAACGGAAAAATGACTAAATTGCTCTAAGTGCTTAGTTTGCCGTAAAAAAAATTCTCTCTTGCATCTCCCGCCTCAACTTATCTTATATACTCCTCCTAGGTCGATTTGCACATTCCTTCTCTACCCTTGTGACGAGTTTATCGCTTCGCGAAAATATTCCATTTTCCTTCGATCTTCATGATTATCTTCGAAACTCCACATTTATCCTTGAAACTTGAAATTTATATTCTCCTACGATCAAAAGATAAACCGTCTTACTATTCTTGCGCTAATTCTTGTCTAAAACCGCAAGTGGGCTTTTAGCCGCGCTTTTGACCTCTTTGGGCCATTTTTCGACTTTTAGTGTTTTTACGATTTCTTTGAGAAATCACCTTCGATATGATTCCGGTTTTGTAAAAGAGTTCACATTAATCGTACAGTCAAAGCTTCTGATGTTTTAAGTTAACCATCACCATTTTGTACGATCAATTCGAACTTATACGAGAAAACAAGTCTTTGCCGTTTTTATCGTAAAGTTTTAACGGTAACTCCTATCGAGATGAAACAAGGGACATCATGGTCATGGATTGATGGATATAGATCTGATGATGAGACGAGAGGGCCTGATATTGATTTTATGCAGTCATAGTTGCCATATGGCAAGCTGACCCGAGAGGACCGAGCTTGCCGTATGGCGAGCTGGCTCGAGAGGACTCAGCTCGTCATATGGCGAGCTGGCCTATGAGGACTTAGCTTGCCTAATGGCAAGCTGGCCTGTGTGGACCGAGATCGACATATGGCAAGCTGGCCCTAGAAGACCCAGCTCCGACCTTCCTTGGGCGGTTCGGACGGTTTAAGAAGTATTAGTGAACCCTTTCCCTTTTTCATCGTTATTTCTCGAAAGTCATTTGCTGAAGAGATTGGATCTTCTAATTCGAGAACTCGTCGTATAACCTCTTTAAAAATTATACGACAGTTTCTTTCCCATGAAATATTTCCCGGGGATTTCAGGCGTTGATTTTTTTGTAACCGATTTTGACCCCAACACACTCTGTAGCATCGATCGACACTCGCTCCTTATTCGCAAACAAGAGATGGAATATAACATTTAGACATCTGATTAGACTCTTAGATAAAACTGGATATCTTACTATTGTATTCAAGTCCTAGGATGGTATACCACACAGCCTTAGCATCTAAGATTCCTAATTTGGATCACTTGGAATCCTAAGTCTAGCTTGTTTCCCATATATCTTACAACTGACTATTTACTTATTTAATGCTTTATTACTGCTTTTATATTTATTGCCTAACTTAATCTTGATTTCTCATAGTTTATTGTGTGCACACGCTTCCTGTGGATTTGATCCCTAAGTACTACAATCCGATTTCTTATTTGAGAGAGAAGATAACTCTAGGGTAATTTGAGCTACATTACATAAAAATATTCCTTCTACACATATGGCTTTAAGAAAAGCTTACACTTCCCAAAGATGAATCAACTCTGATCTGAATTATATCAAATCTCAAACTCGCATACAAACATATTGTAGACATCATCAACAAATTCTCATATAAAATCTTCCTTGTACATATAATGAAATCTTCATTCTACACATATAGCTTTAAGAACATCTTACACTTCCAAAAGATGAATCAACTATGATCTAAATTATATCAAGTGTCAAACTCACATAAAGACCTATATTCGAAAGCAACAACAAAGTCTCATATAAAATTGTCTTTCTACACATAACAAAATCTTCTTTCTATACATATGGCTTTAACGACAGAATATACTTCCCAAAGATGACTCGAATGTGAACTGAATTATATCAAGTCTCAAACTCACATACAAACAGATTTTCGACAACAACATCAAATTCTCAAATAAAATCTTCCTCCTACACATATGACTTTAAGAACAGCTTACATTTTTTAAATATGAATCAACTCTGATCTAAATTATATCAAATATCAGAGTCGCATAAGAACATATTTTCGACAGCAACATCAAATTCTCATCAACAACAAATTCTCATATAAATTTCCTTCTACATTTAACAAAATCTTTCTTCTACACATATGGCTTTAAGAACATCTTATACTTCCCAAGATGAATCGACTCTGATCTAAATTATATTAAGTCTCATACTTGCATAAGAACATATTTTCGACAACAAAATCAAATTCTCATATAAAATCTTCCTTGTACATATAATGAAATCTTCCTTCTACACATATGACTGTACGAACAGCTTATACTTCCCAAAGATGAATAGACTCTGATCTGAATTTTATCAACTCCCACACTTGCTTAAGAACACACTGTCGACAACAACAACAAATTCTCATCAACAACAACTTTTGATATAAAATTTTCCTTCTACACATAACGAAATCTTCCTTCTATAAATATGGATTTAAAAACAGCTTATACTTCTCAAAAGTGAATCGACTTTGATCTGACTTATATCAAGTCTAAAAATCGCATAAGGCATACTTTCAACTTAGTTGATGTTAGTACTGTTAAAATTAAGCGTTCTAGTAGCTCATAAGGGCATCATTATCCCTGGTCTCTTAACCGGGGTTCTTAACTCATGATTTGATATTTTTTTGTCTTTTTTTTTACACTTTTCGGCTAAAAGACGGCTCTTATATCTCTTATTTAAGAGATGGTTCTTAGTTTTTCTTAGTTAAAAACTAACAAAAGCTAAAAACCGTCTCTTATCCGAAGCTAAGAACCGCGGTTAAGAGACCAGGGATAATGATGGCCTAACTTTTATAGTATCATCCCATTAACCATCAGCAGGAAATTCTCATAACACATAAGGAAATTTAGGTGTAAGCCTTTTTGTTTGTATAAAATATGGACTGTCTCTATCCAAATTGTAGGCTTTAATCAATTAGAAAAACTAAAACTGGCTACATATAAAATATATATATATATATATATATATCTCACTTTATACCTTTAAGCATAAACTTTTGATTTTTTTTAATATGAAACGAATCCCCTAACCCTAAAATTCTAAGAACATAGTTGTAACAAAGAAAATTTGACACATCATCATATGTGATGCGATAATCAGTATCCTAGATGTGGGGAACCCAATAAATTTGTGACTCATGATATCTTTGAATGCCTCTATCCTTACAAGTATGGGACTTATCGTCCACACCTTCCAATCCAAACACTTTCTTGGTCTGAAGTGTCTACACCAATATAGATTGCCTCTTCTGGAGAAAAGAACAATATTAAAAATCCAAAACTGGATAAAAATTTTGGAATGATAAATTATACGTAAGAATTGATAGAGATCCACTAGAGATGATCAGACATGCAAAAAGAGAATGTCAAGTTTGGTTGACATCAAATGCAGGAAGATCATAGGGACACAACCACCAAATATTATTGCTTCATAAGCCATATACTGACATAACAAATGTTTTGTGGATGGCTTTGGACTTCTACATCACAATTTAGTGGTTGTGGATGAGTTTAGAAAGGCACATCTTAAAAAATCCAACTTGTGGGTACAAAGAACCAAAGGAGAAAAGATTCATTTTTATATTCAAAGCTTGAAGAACTTGCTTGAGCAACACTCTACTTGCCAGAACTTTAAATCTAACTGGAAGGACTTGATTGCCATGATTAAGGATCCTCATGCATGGTCAAATTTCTCAATATAGAATTGAGATAGAGGCCCCACAAAGAAGTTTTTACACCTTCATAATCTCGTATATGCATGAGGACAAAACAAAATTGATGATCCTTTAGCTAGAATTACAAGAGTTTTTCATAGGAATCTTTATCGGTTGTTCTGTTGTGTCATGACTTCATATATTACCTCTTGTTTGAGTAATAAAATAGTATTTGATGTCAAAAAACCGTAAAATTCTAATTTATAAATTACATAAGAAATTAATAGTAAAATGTTTTATATTTGTTAGTTACTAAAAACAAAACAAATTTATAAATTTATAATGTTTATTATTTTATATTTTAAATAATTAAATTTTATAAAATAAGTATTATATTAAAAATGTTAATTTTTACTTTTATTATAATTTAAAAGTAAAAATTATAAATCACCAGACATATTATTTGTAGATATACTTAAATGATTGGATATTTAGTTATTATATAATATATATATAAAAATGTGGGTAAACCTCTTAAATAGTTCTATTTTTTTAGTTTATATTCCCCTAAATAGCCTTTAAAGACAAAGTGAACAAAATATATTTCATTACAAGAGTAAAAGCCAGTATTATTTTCATTTATAATTTATTTAATTAATTAATAAATATATAATATAAGTATATATTAAAATTAAAAATATGAAAATTCTTCTCAGATATTTTAGAATTAGAAAAGGATTAAATTTAGTTTATAATTTTGTTTGTATAACTATTTAAAGTTTTATATTATATTAAGTCTAAATGAAATTATAATTTTTTCACAGACGTTCTCCAATTTAAATACAATAACTGAAAATATGGATTACATATCCTAAACTGGTTAGAACAATAATATAAGGTTAGAATATAAATTTTAACTCATTAGAACATATGATACACTTACGAATTATTTGTTTTATCTAGGACATGGTAGAGTAAATAATAGCATGAGTAATTATTCTTTCCGAATAAACAATTTGAAAGATGAAATTTCACAATTCATAATTATTGCATCTTTGATAAGAAAAAAATAACTAAATAAGTTCTATGAACTTTGAAAATATATTATAATCTGAGTCACTGAGAGTGAGATAATAACGGAGGCACTGAGAGACTGAACCTGCATCGACATGAATTGTGAAGCCTAGTCGCCATCCAACCTTTTCTCAAGTTTACACTGTTATATAGTTCTGGAAAATCTTTATACCAACTCGATCTCATGTCGCATCTGTTATAAAAGTTGTTTTTTTCTTTGGACTTTGAAATATCTTCCATCCATATTGGAAATGGTTTAACTTACACTAAATGTACCAATTACATAAAAATAGAGATCCGTCTCGATCCTTGGATAAAAACTCATTGTCTCATCGAATATACATTACTAATATACTACCCCGTACTGTGTACGGCAATAGAAAATGATTATTTTGTTATGTTAAAGTAGTATGATTTCTTGCAAAATTGATTGTCGGATGTTAATTTTCCATGTATTGTATTGCAATATTTGTAGATGATACTTGAGTTCTATTAGAATTAGGAGGAGTAGTGTGAAGTGAATTTAGGTAGAGTCTGTTGATTTTAAGAAGAGTTATTCTTGGGTTGAACCTACAATAAATGAAAATAATTTTGTTATTTTATATGCAATATCTTTTAAAGAAGGAAACAAAATATTGTCCATAATATAATGATAGTTGCATAAAAAAATAAAAAATTTTAATACCGTCAGTAAAACATTAAACCCTAAACACTAAATCCTAAACCTTAAACCTTTTAATAAATTCTTGGTTAAACTCTAAATCCTTAATTTTTTTAAAAGAATATTTTTAAACTGAATCATAAACTATAAACTCTTGGATAAACCCTAAACCCTTGGATAAATCCTAAACCCTTGGATAAATCATAAACCCTATAATTTAGGATTCATCCAAAGGCTTACGATTTACCCAAAGGTTTAGGGTTTACCTAAGAGTTTAGGGTTTAGGATTTATTGTTTAATGTTTTGTTGATGACGTCAAAAATATTTTTAAAAAATCTTCTCTTTTTGAGATTATTATTATTTTTATTTAATTATTATTTAAAAAATATTTAACTTGACAATATTTTATTTCCTAATTTCAAAAATACTGAATATGAAATAATAAAGTTTACAAAGAATAAGTCTTTCAAGAATCAGCATATTTTAAAAATTTACAAAGAGTTCTAAAAAATGATTATTTTATATATATTTAGAAAGTCAATGAAACTATTTACTATAATTATTTTTAAAATTTTGAAACTATAAGTAATATTTTGAAATGTTTGTTGCAGCAACCAAAATACTTAGGTGGTGTTATTGGTTATATAAGTTGAAATCAACTCTATTAGATTTAAAATAAAGTAGATATTAAATTTTTGATTCATTGTACAATCTAAAGATATATGATTTATTAGATATTTTAAAATCTATGTCAATGTATTTATAAATTCAACAATGATTTGATTTCTATAACAGAATCATAATTTTATTTTAAGGATTCTAAAATTGAATTGTAAGTCCAACGTTTAAAAACTGTAATTATGTATGTTCAAGAAAACAATATTATCATAAGATCGCCATTAATATACAATAAAAACAATATTTTATATTTATTATTATAAGTAGTAAGTACATAGTAAAAGAATCTTAATTTGATCAATGTAATGAAAACAAAATCTGGGTTTTGTCAAACGGTTGAAATTTGTTTTCTAGGTTTTGATCAAATGACCGATATAGATGAATGCCAAATGCTAAAAGATTTGGTTTTATAAACAAAATGGGAGACAATGACTTTATAAAAAAATGTGTTCATATATTTTCTGGTTACAAAGAATTTGATTTGTTAAAGTGAGAAATGTTACCACTAGATGAGTGCTTTTCATCACGTCATTTTTTTTTTCATTTCAGTCTTACTTTTAATTGAAACTGTTTATAAAATCATTAGGTAACATGTTAGATTTTGACTCATAAATTTTGCACGTAAAGTTGTATCCAAATCCACTGAAAATATTTCAAGTCAAAGGAATTGAAATTTTTTATTAAACATGAATAACACAACATTTTAAATCTTGGTTTTAAATCTTAAATTGAATAACAATGGATTTTAAATTCTTTAAATGAAGAGATTGTAAATACAATAACCAATAACACAAGATTTTGAAAAAATATTTAGAATCAATCATCTAACAACACTACATTATAAAACCAAATGAATTAACTTTAAATCCACCAACCAATAACACCCCCTTACTTTGCTGCAGCAACCAAAACACTTACGATTGTAAAATAAAATTGAACGAAGAACCAATCCAATATCTGAAATTGAGGGTAGCGCATCATCTTTAATCTCTTTCTCTAAAGAACAAATTGTTGAGGGAATAATGTTTGTATATCTACTATCTAGGGAAGAAAACATCCTCTTGCTTATATTAAAACATTCAGATATTTTTACCATTATATTCCAGGAGCAGTTTGCTTTGAAATTTAGACCATTTATAATTGTCTAGTAGAGTGATCATGTAATCTTAATTTTGAACCATTTGGTTCTTTTTTTCTGCTCTTGACGGAAATTTTCCTAGCTTTAAAAATGTTGAGTGAGAAATTACATGACTAATATTAATTGGTCAGGCTTAAGTACCTCAGACTGGCTCAGCCGCACTTTCTTCTGAGAATTTACACTCACCATACAAAGCACCTTCTCGTTCTTTTACACTCGATAAAAAGGAAAGAAAGTTTTAAGAAAGATCAGTTTTCTGGTCTGATGTCTCCTCTTCATTAGCACATTTAAAATTTAAAAAAAAATGTGTACATGATGAAAAAAGTATAAGCTTGAGTGTACCGGAGAAAACATTGCTTATGGGTGAAATCTAAAGATTAAGGAGAGTAACATAGGAAGAAGAAAAATATGATATGAATTAACAATTTTTGTCAGAGAAGAAGTGTTGCATGTCCACATCGAGGTTGTGGAATACTGGATTAAGAAGGAGAGAAAGCCTTAATCCATATGCAATAATAGAATAACCTTGCACAAATTTAAATGATAAAATGGAGGTAGTTATTCGGAAACTGCTAGATCGTGGCGGTGCAAGGAGAAGAACCGTTCGTCGAGGTGGATTGAGAAAATATTTTTGTTTTCTAGTAAATTTTTTATACTAACATGTGTTTAGGGTTTTGCATTATTGTTACTTTCTGTTTTTATTATTTTAAATATTTTATTTAAAAATTATGTGGTATAATATAATTGGTTGAGTGATTTGTGCTTTATTATATAAAAGGATATAATATCATCGATCTGGAATATCGTGTATTGTTATTCTAAAACAATAGAAATCTATTAAGGTAGTTTGAAATCTGATGCTTAAGAGTTATCTCC
Source organism: Sinapis alba (assembly GCA_012274485.2). Classification (NCBI taxonomy): domain Eukaryota; kingdom Viridiplantae; phylum Streptophyta; class Magnoliopsida; order Brassicales; family Brassicaceae; genus Sinapis; species Sinapis alba. Next base: position 104,934 of record MU105778.1, read on the forward strand.
CTACATTACTGTTTTTAATATAAAATTAGTAAGTTTTGTATTGTGCATGTAAAACTAGAAGCGAGAATATTTGTATACAGTAGCCCATTCAAACTTATTTTGGACCTAGGTGAACTTCGCGCTGGTAATCGTATGTTCTTTTCCACATTGGTTAAATATTCGATTACTTCATCATATAATATATATTTCTATTACATATGATTAACTGTCTGAAAAATATGCAATAATGATAAACGACTTTATAAACAAGTATATTATGGTGTAGGTCTCTCCGTAATATTATGATCGATAGACGGTTTTATATGTACAATTTTTTGATAAAATGCTCTTTCCACATCATACAATCACAATGAACAGTTCTACCTGCAATACTTTAAAACATTTGATAAACTTGCATTTTGTAATCTGTAACAAAATTACTTCTTCTAAAAATCAAACTCTAGATCTGGTGTAGAAGTTTTTAAACAGTAAACATTACGCCACAATGTTTTCACGGGTAATTATATGTTAAATTGACCTTTAACTTCTACATTTGGTGTTTAAAGGTTTTCCATTTAATGTTTTACAAAACTTTCTGAATTAGTGGCTAAGTAACTCATACATGATGCAAATAAATTTAATGAATTCAAATTGGTGACCCAGGTAAAAATTAAATTGTAAACAATATATAGTCTCAAATACAAGAAAACCGGTCAATTCCGAGAAAAAATCTGTTGGGAATCTGTCGGTAGATATTCTTAGGATGTTCTAGCCCAAGAACGAGAATGGAGAAGAAAAAAATTGGCAGTAAGTTGTAAGCTGTCACAATTGTTGTCCAAAATAAATATTGCATCTCATGCTTTTCAAATGGATTGAAACCATAATTACATACTCAAGGGTAGACATTTCTTCTCTCATATGCAAAGTTTGAATATTTTGATTGGAAATGCTTCTACGCTTTTACATCTGAAGGATGTGTAATCTCACCATCTATGGAGTGTTCCACATGCCATCTTGTTGGCCTTGATGTGCTTTCAGACTGATATAACCTATTTAATCTTTATGTCAATGGCAAAAACCATATATGTTTATATGGAACTTGAACTCTTCCGCTTATCTCTTGAAACTGAGATTTCTAACAAAATTTACATTTCTTCTGGTTCTCATCCTCTCTCCAGTAAATCATGCAGTTGTCGATTCATATATCTATCACCTGATACGGTAAACCAAGACCAACAACCAATTTATGAACCTCATAGTATGAGTCAAGTGCAAAATTATCCTTATGTAGAAAATTTCACACAAAATCAGCAATCACATTCACATATTCTTCAGCCAAATTATAATCTATTTTATTGTCATCAATCTACTTGCAGATGATAAAAGTGTCTCTACATCCTTTATACAATAGATGCTTAGATGCATCTAACATACCAAAAATCTCCTAGCTTCTAAGTTTAGTTCTCATCAATCTCCATCTTCTATAAACGAAGGTACATTTCTCTATATGCATTATTTACTATTTGAACAGTACCTACACCAAAATCTATATCCATGCTAGGTATAACCAATCCGCAGTAGGTTTGCAAATATCAAATCGTGTAACTAGGCATAAGCCCTTTCAAAATATAAATGTTTCCAAACTTTCATCTTCTTAACACTCCTATTATTTCTACAACTAGAACAATGACATATCAACTTACTGGTTATTTCTTATGGTTGCCATTGAGCTAACACCATGAATTCCTGAATTCAATGTGCTTATTCTTCTGTAAGTAAATTTGTATTTAGATCCATATGTGGTTTATCCATCCAGTAATGATTATAAGTAGGAGAAGACATGTTTTTTTTTGGTTTTTTGTGAGTTGTGAATGAATGAGAGGAGAATGTATTTGTGGATAAATCTAGGAGAAATCCTGATGGATTCTAGACAAAGAAAATATTGGTTGGGAATCCATCGGGAATTTTCAACCTTTCAGACAGCTTTATATATACTAAAAATCAGTTGAGAATTCCTTAAAAATCTGTCGTAAATACAATGATCAGGTAACATACATTTTTTCTTCGAGAATCTGTTGGGAATGCTTGACGGATTTCTGACGACTTTTGTTTTATCGGGAATTGCCAACAAATTCCTTATGGTTTATCCGATTTTCATTTTTGACGGGTATTTGTTGGAAATTTTCCGGGAATGAGAATACTCAAAGTATTCCATTAATTATGTATCAACACTCAAACAAAAATATTTGTATGCATCAAAAACCTCAGGTTTGCCGGAGGAAATGCATTAAAAAGGGACAAATTTTAGCGGATGGTGCTGCTACAGTTGGTGGGGAACTCGCTTTGGGGAAAAATATATTAGTGGCTTATATGCCATGGATTACCCTACTTAATGAAATAAAATTAACTCAAAAAAATCGCAAACATAAACTAAAAGAAAAAAAGCAATGTTGTATGAGACTGCTTGTCTTTTTGTAGTTCGATCTCCAAGTTTTTGGAATACCCCAAATTCCACTTGAGCATCCAAATCTGGATAAAGAGCTAGTGGTTTATCTTTCCATCGAATCAAATTTGCCAAAGGTGTACGTTCATGAGCCCATGCTAAAGTTTCAATCAATTCCTGCCAATAACCACATTGTTTTTTATTTACATTTTCGTCTCTTAGAAAGAGCGGCTAAACGATCGGACCAGACAGGTGCATGTAGCTTGACCGCCTTACCCGTCATTGAAACACAAGCTGGAGATGTATCCGCTTATATTCCCACCAAGGTGATCTCCATTACTGATGGACAAATATGTTTGGAAACAAAGCTCTTTTATTGCAGAATTAGACCTGCTATTAAAGCCGACTTATTCCTGACGGATTTCTGATAACTTAAATTTTGTTGGAAATTCTCGATGGATTCTTGAGAGTTTATCTGGTTTTCATTTTTGACGGGTTTTTGTTGGAATTTTTTCAAGAATTCTTAACATATTTTTCACATCAAGAATTGGATAATACGTTGGAATTCAGTCGGGAATCGCCTTGTTTTCTTGTAGTGCTCCAACAATATGCATGTCATGAATTTAGTTTGAGTTATGCCACAACAACGTCATTATCACAATTCACAAGTCATTAGGCTTTATCGAACGGTCATTGGTCATTTGATTTATATTTTAATATCATTTACTTGGTAAGTACTGAAGTACATTATAATTCTTTTGTCTAATTCTTTTGTGTAGGAGTATATTAAACATCAAATGAATACTGAACAAGAACAATAGAGCACAGTTCATTTATTATAGCACGTCTCGGTTATGTCTTTTTCTTCTTATAGTTCCAATGCTCCACATCGATTCTGTCTAGCATCAGACAATAAGCATTTTTATTTTTTGGGTCAACAGCTAATATTTTTATGAAAACTGTTAGTCATGATGTAACATAAGAAAATAAAAACAAACGCATTCTCCAGTATTGAGTTGATTTTGAATTTTACATCACAAAGGTTATCTTTATTAGCTAGTAAAACATCATGTGTACATATCAAGTTTTTGAGTCACCAAAAAGGAGAGTTTTGTCTTCCTCGGGCGGTAGCCAACAAAGACTGTCTTATTACTGAGGATCCGGACAGCATGATTCATCTGGTGAAGCATTTCAAGCAAGCTGGAAGCTCGTTCCTGTCTCTGCCGAACATGATAGAACGCGACGTTTATGTAAAGATGGTGATTGCTCATGCAAGGGTATGGTCATCTTTGATGTATGATTCCCACGTTTAGATCTGATCCTCTAGTTTACTTTAATTATCTTCTTTTTTTTTCTTCTTCAGACCACCATGGAGGCTGATAGAGCCTATTTATTACCAGTTTTAGGCCATATTATAGGTTCTATTTGGAGTCTATTATGTGTATCTAAGCTATGTTTTAGTGTCTTTACAGGTCCAAGAACGTTTTTTGGAGATATATGAGATACTTGGAGCTTTTGGAGCATTTAGAAGAGAAGAATCTGTATATGATCATCTAGGGAGTCGAGGAAGCCATTGATCGATGGATCACATCTACCGTCGACCGATGATCTAAGCTCGAGAGCGATCGATGCAGCACACTTGTCATCGATCGATGATCAAACCCCAAGTCAAAAAGACGAAAATATCTTGGATGAGTTTTGACCTAGAATTAGGGTTTTATATTTATGTCTTGACAGAGACAACAGAGAGAGAGAGAGAGAGAGAGAGAGAGAGAGAGAGAGAGAGAGAGAGAGAGAGAGAGAGAGAGAGAGAGAGAGAGAGAGAGAGAGAGAGAGAGAGTTTTACAAAGAAAACTTTAGTTTCATATTGTATTAGGAGAGAAAGGAGAGACTCCTTCAGAGTCTCCTCGAACTCCTTTGGTTTTTATATTTTATTTCATATTTATTCTATTCATCTATGATTTCTGTGACAAAGACTATGTTTGAGTAGTTACAGTTAGATTTAGGGTTGAATGATAGCATCTATGGACTAGCCCAAAAATAGGATTATTAGGTTAAGTTAATATTCATCAATTGAGTTGTGCTTAATGCTTGCATTCTAGAGTAGCTAACTAGAATCTCAATGATAGGACATGGACAACTACGAGAGTAGGTTCTCTGTCATAATAGATTCTATTGAACTAGGTTGTTAGATACATGCGAGAGCTAGTCTAATGATCGATGCGGGGATACTCCGTTGATCGACAATGATCAAGTGTCGATCGATGTTTTGTGCAAACTCATGTTTCTTTTTCTTAAAAACCTGTAATAATATAATAAAATCTGAAATTATACTAATATAATCAATAAAATAATTAAAACTTACTAAACAGTGTGTTGTCTCCCACTCAGCGCTTGGTTATAGTCTTAAGCTCGATGTTTGAACTTTTTGACTAGTATGGAGGTGGATAAACACTTCGAAAACAAGTGTCTACATCTTCTTTTCTCATCTGAAGCCATGTACCAATGAAGCTCCTCATTGCTTCATCACTTCTAGTTTTCTCATTCTTTGTAACCTCTCTAGCAACTTCCATTGAATGCATTCTTCTTTGTATGTTCTCAATGCTGCGCTGTAGCATTCTCAGTCTTGTAGTTGTGGTTTATGATATATCTTCCAGTTGTTGAGAAATATCTTCCTTCATTAGGCTATGAGAAAAAGAAATCTCATCAAAACGATTTTCCAGTTGTGCTTTAGCTGTTGTCTTCTGCTGGTTGGCTTCAGTGTCGATTGATGGTAGTATAGTGCCGTCGAGCGATGCTCGTTCGTCTGGACTAGTCGCATGCTGTCTTTGTATAGTATCCAAATCTTGCTTCATATCATCTATGCGTGTAGTCAGACTGGTAAGGCATCTGTCTATAGGATAGTAGACATCATCAAACCTTGTGTAGAATTAATCCAGTGACATCTCTTGAGCTTTGTTGACCTTATGCACAATGTCATCAATCTCTGTTATGTTGTATGTCCTTTCATGTTCCATAGACATACTGGTTCTTGCTGCATGTTCCGGTAGACATATGTAGCTCTGCTCAAACATAGTAACTTTCTCTAGAACTGCTTTGATGTCTTCAGCTTGCACATTCACTAGTCTTTCGTCTATAGCTCGTGCATTACTATTCTCATCTATGTAGATGCCATACTCATTTTTCTTTTCCCAATGGAAAATTCTTCTGCCTTTAGCATCAAAAGCTCTCGTTCCATGCTCGATACAGCCGTTGATCGATGCTGGGTGTGTCCAGTCGATCGATGTTGAATGCTCCGGATAGCAGGCAGTTGAAGTACTAAGTTTGTGGAACTTCGGAATGGTACCATCGATCGATGAGTACTATATGTTGTCGATCGATCTGAGATGTGGAGGCGTGTACGAAATATTACGAATCTGCTCGATCTTCTGCTTCTCTATGTCGATCGACGCTGAATGGGGTGCGTCGATCGATACGTGTCTATCCACTTTCACCCAGCTGGCGTCGTCTGATACAAGATCATGATATTCAATCAGCTCTCCGTCGATCGATGGTGTATGGTGTCTTTCGATCGATGCTTGATTACCAAGTTGTTGCCCAAATAGATTTTCAGCTCTGTTGGCAAGCTTGGACTTGACTTCTTGGTCAGTATCGATCGATGGCGTATGGTTGCCGTCGATCGATATCGATTTCCCGAATTGATGGGAAATTTGGAAAACATCAGCCTCTTTGAGTGCGGTACCATGGTACTCGATTTGCTCCTCCTCTCTGTAATCTTTGTCGTACTCGAGGTAGGCTGGGGTGAAATTGCCATCTGCATGGCAGGTGTTGGTCTTGTCGGGGGTGAGGTTGTCGATCGATAACAAATGGTGGGTGTCGACCGATTTATGAGCTGCAAATGCGTCGATCGGTGCTCTGGGTTGGGTGTCGATCGATGCTCCATCCTCAGACTCCTCATTGAACTCATAATTGCATAAGCATGTGACCACAAGTTCTGCATCATTAGACAAGTTTGTGAGGGCAGGTTTATTCTAATAAATCTCATAATTAATATTAGGATCAATCAAGGAGAGGCACAACATGTTAGTTTTCATGTTGCAGATAGCTCCCACGGTGGCCACGAATGCTCTTCTAAGTAGTAGTGAAGAGTTCCAATTGATCTGAATATCCATGACATGGAAGTCTATAGGGATTAGAACATTCTGAATCTGCAGGTGGACATCTCTACAAATACCTCCCGAATCCACAAAAAGAATGAATCACTGGAAGGCTCCACTCTCAGGTTCAGCTTTTCTGCCATAGCTCTGGGTATGATGTTCACTGATGATCCAGTGTCACAGAGGGCATTAGGGAACTCATGCCCTTTAATCAAACATGGAATCACAAACTTCCCAGTATCACTTTTCTTTTTCAGAATGATCCTCTACTCTGAAGTTGTCATATTCATGACTTGCGGTAGATGGATATGTTTTGTCGCGAAAAACCATCAATCGATCCTACAGTCGCTCCGTTGATCAATGGTTGAGGGTTTCCCCGATTTTGCTAGCTCCATGGGTGCCATCGATCGATGCCTATGCGACCTGTCGGACGAACTTGAAATTTCCATATGGAAATCCCTCTCTTGCAGCCTTTCTCTTTTAACTTCTACCCAAAAATTATCATTAGTCAATGCATTGACATGGTGACTCTGTCAAGCCTTTATTTTCTTCTTGATCAGGCTCTCATGTCTCCTAATAGTCTCATTTGTCTGCATCACCTGGTTCTCTAGCTTCTTCACATGGGTGTTGAGATTTTCGAACTTGGTGTTGAGGTTGAGGTACATGCCATCTATCTTTCCATTGAAGTCCACTGTCATCTTCTGATGTCCCTCCAAAACTCTGTCAACCATTGCTTCAATCTTGCTTCCTTGAGCTTCGGGAGGAGAGTTCTGGTAGTAGGAGGATTCATAGGTTATGTTGTTGTTGAAGGGTCTTCGTTGTGAACTCTGATTAAAGTTAATCCCTTGACCATTCCCATAGGAGTTCCTGTTGAAACCTTGATTCACTTGTCTCTGGAAACCAGTCCCATCAAGGTTGTTCAAATCCTCTTTGATCTCATCATCTCCAGACTCTATTGCTTCCACCTCTACAAAGGTGACCTGTTTCCTGAGAAACTTCTGAACACTATCCAGCTTTGCCTTGACTTCCTCAATCTGCTCCTTGCTCATTGCTGGAGTTGACTTCTTCCTCTCAAAGTCTGTGTTCTTGGTGCTGTTGTTGGATGCCAGATTCTCAATCAACCTTGTAGCTTCTTCAGGACTCCTGGTGCTGAAATTCCCTTCATTGGCTGTGTCCAAAGACATATGGTACTGTAATTCAATATCTCTAGAGAAATTGCTGAGAAGTTCCCCTCCGTTGAACCCATGATATGGACAATCTCTCTGGTATGACGAATCTGATCAAGGAATTTCTGAAGGATTCTGAAGGGTCTTGTGAAAAGGTGACAATCTTGCTCCTCAGATCTTCTGCTCTCGCCTCATCAAAGAAGTTGCGCAAGAAAACATTCTTGATGTCAGTCCAGGATGGGATCAAATGCTGGTATGGACCACATGGGGTCAAAAAAGTCTCATATGGACCTCTTATTTTTCTAATTAATTTGTATTTATTTTTAAAATAGAAAAATAGTGAAATGACCATTATCCTTGTAAAAGTTGATAAAATTGCCAACCCAACCATTCAAATTTCGACCCAAATAGCATCATCTGGATCTGGGCCGGATCTTTTCTCAAATCCCTAATTTTTTTGTTCTTCCCCCTTTACAAAACCATTGATAATTTAATTTCTTCCAAAATTTTCATCTCAGTTTTTTTTTTTAATCTCGATTTTCTTTCTCAATCTGCATCTTTTCATCAACAATCATCTTTGATCCAATCAATCAACCATCATCCTCTTCAATCATTTTTCTACCATTTTAAACTGAATTTAATCATCATTGTATGATATTCACGACAATGAAGAACGCAGAGTATTACTGATACAACTAGTATAACTCAAACGAATATAACTGGTACAACTAGAGTGTGTATAACTAGTATAATTGGTATAACTATAGTGTATATAACTAGTATAACTGATACAACTCGAATGCTTATAATTAGTATAATTAATACAACTATAACACATATAATTAGTATAACTGATACAACTAAAATGTGAATAATCAATACAACTTTGCAACTTTATTCAGACAACTTATAAGCATATCCATTTTCTATTAAACGAGAGCGAGAGTAAGAAAATCAGATATTGGAGAGGAAAGAAGCAGTGCGAGTAGAGTAGAGATATTTGATTAATGATCATATGAGATTATGTGATATGATCAGTTGTCTTATAATCTTTAGATGCAATTTTCTTGGATCAACTCATAATATTATACTTAATATTTGAGACTTATTAGATTTTACATAATTGCAAAAAAAATATAATAATATTTGATTGATATAGTTATTTGTTTTACTTGTTGTACTAGTGGTACTACTTGTACTACATTGTTTACAAAATCATCTTTAATCATGAAGCCGAAGAAGACAATGGTAAAACAAAAAAATATTGCAGTAGAAAAAAATTTAGAAGAGTATACTGAGAAATATAATTTAGAGTTCATCACGAGTACAAAAAAATGCATAATCATTCATGTTTGGTTTTTGGAGTACAATAATTACTAGAGTTTGACCCGCGCTTTCAAAGCGCGGATTATTTTTCAATCAAATGTTTTATAATTTATAAGATTGTATATGTTTTTGTTTTTAAAATTTTAATATATAAATGATCAATAATTTACAGCTATTATACTTATTTTGTTAATTGTCGGTTTAATATGAAAGACATATATGTGTGATTACTTTGATAACACGTATGTTAACTGTCGTTTATATCAGAGTGATAAAAAACAGTTATAAAGATTAAATGATTTTGATTCGCGTTTTGAAATATTTTTACGTTGTAAAATCTAATAAAAACACATTATATGTTTTGTTATGGATGTTAAAATCAGAAAACCCGCTCCACTAAAAACATGTTCTATTTATGAACGATTATATTTAAATTTTATCTCGTTTAAACCCGTTTGTTTTATCAAATCTTTCAATTTAAGAATCATCTCATATTTTTATAGATTTTTTATATATTAAATTTAAAAAACTGTAACATAACATGTCTTATGTAGACCACTCTAATAAAAAAAATTATCATGTAAAAAAAATACCATGTGTAATAACATATCTTGTATTTTATTAATATATTGTATGATTGATGAAATAACTCATAAATGTATAATCGTAAAAATATCAAAATAAATTTTTCAATATACTATAAAATATATAAAAATTAATTAATTTTAAATATTTCTTTAATATGTAAAATTTTAAATTATTTATCAATTAAATATTATTGATTTAATATTTAACTTTATAAAAATTTATAAGTTAAACTATATTGTAAGATTTAATTAATAATAAGGTTAGAAGTGTATTTAATATAATCTATAGTATTTTTAATTTTTTTTCACCTAGAAGCAAGTTTGGTCCAAAGTTGTACTTCTGTTTTAATAGTATAGATAGTCCAACTAGTTTAATTACAATAGTATTATTACTAGTTTAATTATACAAATATTTGAGTTAATTTTTATTTTTATTTTGAATTAATTTTAAATACAAAAATGGATAAAAAGTTCATAAACCCCAATAAAATCTATTTATTTACCAACCCAATCACTATCTATCCAAACCCAACAACCCAATCCAACTTAATATGGATACCTAAATCCCAAATCCCTTCTTTTCCCCATATCTCTCCTTTTTCATGCTCCTTTTCATCTCCATTGTTATCATCATCTTACAAAAATCAAACTCAAATTCAATTGAAGTGTCATTCATCTATTCTTTTCCATATTATTCAGTTTTCATTTACTCTATCTTGATTCACAACACTAAAAACTCATATTTTAAATTTTTTATATTAAAAAAAATCTCCATCCAAAATCAAAATCAAAATAAAAGAAAATTTTCAAACCTTACGAAATTTCATTTTATCTCAAATCGAAATAAATTCTGTTTAAAATATATTTAAATATATACTTATTAATCCGTAAAAGAAAAAGGAAACTTAAAAATATGTTCATTAAATATATCAATGGTATTGGAGTGTAAATAACTTGCAAAACTAAGGAGTATGTTTATTTTGTACCTTTGTTATAATATATTAGATGTTTATAAAGTAAAATTAAGAGTATAATGTAATAATTTAATAAAATAAAATAAAAACCTCACACAAAAAGAGATGAAATTTGTCATCATATACCAATTATGATATTTGCTTATTTATTTTATGTGTAAATTATAATATTTAAATACCATTTATATAATTTCTTAATATGTTTAGTTGTATCAGTTATACTAGTTTTATCCACTCGAATGAAATAATGAGATAAAGAAGATTGTGGGGATGTGAGTGGTTGAGATTAAAAAAAAAAAAAAGTGATGATGATAAAACATGATACACATTTAAAACGTGATCCACATTTAAAACAATACTAAAAAAATAAACTAAGTAGTTGTACCAGTTTTCTAGTTGTACTGATTGTACATAGTTGTACCAGTTGTTGAGTTGTACCAGTTTGTGCATAGTTGTACTTTGGCAGTANAAAATCAAAATAAAAAAAAATCTTCAAACCTTACGAAATTTCATTTTATCTCAAATCGAAATAAATTCTGTTTAAAATAGATTTAAATATATAGTTATTAATCAGTAAAAGAAAAAGGAAACTTAAAAATATGTTCATTAAATATATCAATGGTATTGGAGTGTAAATAACTTGCAAAACTAAGGAGTATGTTTATTTTTTACCTTTGTTATAATATATTAGATGTTTATAAAGTAAAATTAAGAGTATAATGTAATAATTTAACACAATAAAATAAAAACCTCATACAAAAAGAGATGAAATTTTGTCATCATATACCAATTATGATATTTGCTTGTTTATTTTATGAGTAAATTATAATATTTAAATACCATTTATATAATTTCTTAATATGTTTAGTTGTATCAGTTATACTAGTTTTATCCACTCGAATGAAATAATGAGATAAAGAAGATTGTGTGGATGTGAGTGGTTGAGATTAAAAAAAAAAAAAAGTGATGATGATAAAACATGATACACATTTAAAACGTGATCAACATTTAAAACAATACTAAAAAAATAAACTAAGTAGTTGTACCAGTTTTCTAGTTGTACTGATTGTACATAGTTGTACCAGTTGTTGAGTTGTACCAGTTTGTGCATAGTTGTACTTTGGCAGTAAAATCAAAAAATAGTAGTTGTACCACATAATAAATACATCTACCTCAGTTGTACTACTTCTTTATGTTTATATACCTTTGCCCGGTTATAATGAAATCATCAATTTTGTAAAAATACATTTCATGTATGTTTTCCAAAAATTATGTGGTCAAACATGTTAACAAACCTTAAAAGTATAAGGTAGATCATGCAAACTTATGAAGTTGTGTAATAATTTTTAATTTTTTTTCCCAAAACTTCAAATTCATTTAGGAGAAATTTTCTGAGTACATATCAATTGAGATATTTAATTGTTTTCTCATATGGAATACCAAATTAGTTTTATCAATTTCTGAAATGTCAAAGTTGTACTAGTTGTACCAGTAGTACTCATCTAATATATAATAAAATATATCAATTATTTATATGTCTCGTTTTAGGGGTTTTACCAATAGTTTCACATTATAACTTTGTAAAAATATGTTTGATGTTTGTTTATCATAATAATATAACTAATATAGTTAACTTAAAAGTATAAAGTATATAATGTAAAACTGAAAGTGTAATGTAATAATTTTAAAATATTATGAAAATATCAAATAAAATATAAGAAACTTATCTTGTTGTACCAATATATTTACTAGTTGTATGTTTCATATAAACAATATCAGTAATACTAATTCGGCCAAGTTTACTACTTTCACTTTTTATAAGTTGTACCAGTATAACCGGTTATTAACGAGTTTCAATTTAAAAGTTGTACTAGTTGTACCATAAACAAAAACGATTTATGTGGAATAAACAAAGAGAAATCCGACGGCTCAGATTATAACGCAGAGGAGCAGATCCAACGGCTAAGGTGAATTTTATTAATGGCATTGTTGTAATATTTCATTTTTTCCTGAAGATCTAACGGCTCACATTATCAAAGATCTAACGGTTGATATTGAACTTTCATTAATGGCATTGTTGTAATATATTTTTTTAGGTCCATGCAGATTATTTTTGGATGTTGGAGATTGTTTTTTAGCCATCTAGGCCATATCAGATTTAAGTCCACGAAGAATCTAAAAAGAGCAACGAGAGAGGATCAAATGCTGGTATAGACCACAAGGGGTCAAAAAAATCTAATATGGACCTATGCATTTTTTTTTTGCATTTAATTTTAAATAAAAATCTAGATAAAATAACTAAAAACCTAAAGATTTTTACATATTTACTAGTCCATGCCATTACTATCCTACCCAGAATTCAACCCAGATCCAGACCCGAAAACCCAACCCAACCTAACCCTAAATCTTCTTCTTCTTCTTCCCCTATCTTTTCCATTAATAACTCTTCCATCCTAAGACAAAATCGAAAATTTTCTTTAATCATCAACTAATTTTATCTTTTTTTATCTCAAATCGATCAACTCATTGTCATATTTAATCAATTATAACTTACCCAAAATCAAATTTCATCTTTTACATATTAAATTCAAGATAAGGTAATACGCAGAGTATTACTAGTACAACTAGTTCAACTCGAATTAGTACAACTAGTACAACTAAAAGAAGTATAACTAATACAAATAGATTAAGTATAACCAATACAACTGGTACAAGTAAAATGCTTATAACTAGTACAATTTTGCAATTAATATGGTGATCTTTATCTTGTTTTCAGTGTATGAAAATGGTAGAAAAGAGTATAATGTAGAATCAATAAGATATGTTGGTCTAATCTTCCACATGCATGTATCAAATACGTGAAGTGTATATCTTTAATAATAATTGATTTAGATAATGATTTATTTACAAGTTGTACAAGTTATACTAGTTGTACTATTTTTTTAAAAAAATCATCTTCATATTTATGCTCACGAGGCCAAAAAAGTAGATGTGGAACCAGAAAAGTCTTCAATCATGGCTCAAAAAATGGAGTCACCAGAAAGAAGAATAAAGAGGAAGCTTCGGTGACGAGTAAGAGTAACTCACCAGCAACAAAAAAAAAAAAAAAAGAAGGAGTAGGGTTGCAACCACGTCAAGGCAGAAGACGATGAAGAAATTGGGTCTAACAACGGAGATTCATAGGAAGCAAATGATAAAGAGGCTCAAAGAATGGTAAACCATTAAATTTGAAATTATTTTATAAAACATTTGATTGTTATGATAGAGTTCAACTAAGGTCTCATTTCGTATCAAATAGATAACTTTTGGGGTTACTTTTGAAAACTTATATTCCTTTTAAAACTTATGTTCATTTTAATATTCAACTTATTTCTTATAGCTTTTGGAACTATTAAAACTTATGTTTCTTTTGAAACTTAAGCATTCATGTTTGGTATTTGAACTACGACAATAATAGTCCAATTGGTTTAACTATAATAGTAGTAATAACAGTTTTATGGGTTTATATGTCTAGTTTTATGGGATTAACCAATATTTTACATCATAACTTTGTAAAAATATGTTTGATATTTGTTTATCATAATAATATAGTTAATATAGTTAATAAACTTTAAAATATTACGTGAATAATGTAAAATTAAGAGTATTTTAAAAAATTGAAATATTATTTAATATAACAATAAATAAAATAATTTTAGAAATAGAAAATATAATAATATTAATATAATAATATTTTATAATTTTTAAAATATTATTTAATTCTATTTTATAATTATATAATTTATTGTTACTAAAATATAAAAAATATTTTAAAAAATTGATTAAAAAAAATCAATTTTATAATTCCAATACCGTTAGTTTCTTTTTAATATCTACAAATTTTATAAATATTATTTGGTTTAATATTTTGATATTTACGTACCTAACAATTTTTTCTCTTAATTTTATAGACTTTGATTTAATATATTTTAACCAAAAGAAATAGATAACATGTTAAATTACACAAAATATTTAGGAATGATACAACTAGTATAACTATTTGATTTAATATTCAACCATAATGTTTAAAACATGATACACATTTAGAACGGATGCACAATATAAAATGAAATAACATAGTTGTACTAGTATTCGAGTTGTACCAATTTGTATATAGTTGTGCTAGTTTTTGAGTTGTACCGTTTTGTACATAGTTGTATTTTGGCAGTAAAATCGAAAAAACTAGTTGTACTACATAAAATTTAAACTTATCTCAGTTGTACAACTTCTTTATGTGTACATGTCCTTGCCCCAATAAAATGAAATCATCAATTTTGTTAAAATACATTTCATGTATGTTTTCCAAAAATTATGTGGACAAAGAAGTTAACAAACCTTAAAAGTATAAGGTAGATCATGTAAACTTATGTGATTGTGTTAGATTTGCAAAAAAAAAAAAAAAACATGAAGTATCATAAGGAACCTTTCTAAATACTTTAGTGTTTAATCACAATGTTTAAAACATGATATACATTGAAAACGTGATTCACATTTAAAACAATAATAAATAAAATTATAAATGGTTGTACCAGTTTTTTTAGTTGTACCGATTGTGCATAGTTGTACTAGTTTTTGAGTTGTACCAGTTTGTGCATAGTTGTACTTTGACAGTGAAATAAGAAAATATTAGTTGTACCACATAATAAATACATTTACCTTAGTTGTACCACTTATTTATGTTTATATGCATTTGCCCAGCCACAATGAAATCATCAAATTTGTAAAACTACATTTCATGTATGTTTTTCAAAAATTATGTGGACAAACAAATAAACAAACCTTAAAAGTATAAGGTAGATCATTGTAAACTTATAGAGTTGTGTAATAAGTTTTATTTTTTCTTACCAAAACTTCAAATTAAATTAAGAGAAACTTTTGAGTACATACTAATTGAGATATTTGATTGTTTTTCTCATATGAAATATCAAATAAGTTTTGTCAATTTTTGAAATGTCAAAGTTGTACCAGTTGTACCAGTAATACTCGTCTAATATAAAATAAAAAACTATATCAATTATTTATGTGTATAGTTTTAGGGGTTGTACCAATATTTTCACATTATAACTTTGTAAAAATATGTTCAATAGTTATTTATCATAATAATATGTCTAATATAGTTAATAAGCCTTAAAATATATAATGTATATAATGTAAAATTAAGAGTATAATGTAATAATGTAATAAATTTTTTAAAAACCTCAAATAAAATAGATGAATTTTTGTCATTATATACCAACTAGAATATTTATTTATTTATTTCATATGTAAATTATAAAATTTATGTATCAGTTATATAATTTTTAATTATATTCAGTTGTACGAGTTATACTAGTTGTATTTGGTCGAATGAGAGAATGAAGGAACAAGATCATGAAGATTGTGTGGTTGTGAGTGTTTTAGATTAAAGAAAGAGAATGAGATAAAAAGAGAAAAAATGAAAAATGTGTGAAATTGTGTGGTTAAGATTAAACATAAATGAAATGATCTAAGGGTTCACATTACTCTTTCATTAATGGCAAAGTTGTTATTTTTTTCCTCATGGTCCATGTAGAATAATTTAGGAGGTGAAAGATTACTTTTTACTCATTTGGTCCATCTCAGATTTTAGTTCTCCAGGATGTTAGGGATCATGGTGGTAACTGCTTGAGTCAATATGAAGCTTCTCCAGCAAGTGAGTACTTGAAGAGCTTACAGAAAAGATAGTCCTCATGGAATCCATTGGCTTTAATGACAGTCACTAGATCCACAAATCGCTCTAGATAATCTGTAGGATGCTCATGTCGCAATCCATGGTAGGGTGTCTGTGCCACAAGTCCAAAGAAGGCGGGCTTGATTTCAAAATCATGTCTCTGGAAGGTTGGAGGACGAATGGCGGATCTGTTGGCATAGTACTGGTCTGGACGGTTGTAGTCAGCTAGTGTTCTTTGAGCAGCTTGGGCATTACCTTCAGGTTGAGCTTCTGCAGCGTCTGCTTCTGCTTCAGGGATTACAGTCCCCTGATCGTCTATCTTCTGACCTGCTGCATTACACATGCGACCGTCAGGGTCACGTAAGTCTTCATTCTCATCCCTAATCAATATCAAGGTAGCAACCATCTGAAATCGTTTGTGTCTGTTGATCGATGTGGGTTGGATGTCGTCGATCGGTGCTAAGTGGTTAGCGTCGGTCGATGAACGTATTCTAATGTCGATCGATGACGGTAGGTCGATGTCAATCGATGCAGAGTGATTTGTGTCGGTCGATGGTAGAGTTCAGATGATGGTCGATACGGTCCGTGAAGAAGTGTCGGTCGACGCGGTACTAGTGTCGTCGATAGATGCTTGTCGTCTTTCTCTACGGATTGAGCCGTTCAATTCTGTCAAGGTCAAAGGTGCTATTAATTCTTGTCCTTTGTTGCTTTTGGTGTTTCTTTTCATGTACCTGAAAAAAAGGAAAAGAAAAATTATTAGTAACTTGAAAAATAAGTAACAAACCTAGACTAAATCCTAGAAATTAAATCTAATGGCGATCTATGCTCCTCGGCAACGACGCCAAATTTGACTTGGTGTGTATTTTGTTCTAGCAGGGTAATGAATATCCTAAACAATTAACTGTCAAATAAACTTAATCTTAACACACTCTATAATACTCTTGCCAAAAGAGATCATGAGTAGTACTTAGGAATCAAATCCACAAGGAGCAACGACACACAATAGATTTGTTATTTCTAAAGATTAAGCTAGATGAATATATATATTAGTAATGAATAACCAGATTAAAGAAATATTCCTTATCAAGAAGTAGGATGCAATATGGAAATATGCTACTGATGCAATATATAAATATGCTACTGATGCAATATGAAAATATGCTACTGATGCAATATGGAAATATGCTACTAATGCAAATATAGAAATATTCTAGATGTAAATATGTTAGATCTAGGGTTTCAAGCTTTATGAATTATAATGGATAGAAAGCACGAAAAATGTAAATATTCTAGAACTCAAATGTTAACTATTCTGACCTTTTCAACTCCAACTCTCGTATGCGAGCAAAAGGAAAGACCATCGATCAGCGGCTAACGCCTGGTGTCGATTGATGGTGAAATCAGAAGGAAGTATGGACAAGATTTGATAAGTCCACCAGGCTTAACTCTGTCGATCGACGGTCACCATCAGCAAGGAGGTATACCATTTTCCTTTTATCAAATGTGTCCTTATCATTTATTTTCCTCACCAATCTCGAACTAAATAACACTCGTGATAGTGTTGTTTAAGTTTGGGGGAGGTTTACTAATATTGTTTTCTATTTCTGAGTTTTATACTTATAAAAAAAAAAAAAAAGCAGGAACTTACAGGTCAGATATCGATCGACACCACAGAGTCACCATTAGTCGATAATGGATCGCGACCACATCAATCGACATATCATACCTCGCATCGATAGACACTCATTACAGAGTCTGGTATCGAGTTTCTTACTTAAACTATTACTTATGATTTAATTTTTTCCTAACCAAACCGGGGCGGATTACACTTGGGACAGTGTAATTTAAGTATGGGGGAGGTTCGCTAACGCTATTTGATTTGTTTTGAGTTTTATTTGCTATATATATACACGCTTTTCAAAAAAACATTATTGAGTAAAAAAAAAGGGATTATGATCAAAAATTTATTATTGACTAACCACACTTTAGCACCATTTTTAGAAGGTTATTTGCAGAGATTACTAGAGATACCAAAGTGGATCACCCTGCCACTATATCACACTTACTTAAAAAGTTTGAAGGAACCAAAGCTGATTTCCAACACTAATCCTGACATTATTAGTTTTCTTTGGGGCTTGGTATACACTGGATCGGGTTCCTTCTGCAAGTATGTAGTTACAAGTCATTGCACCTTTGGTTCTCTTCTCTCTCTCTCTTCAGCATCTACTTAAAAGTCTAAAAGATTGAGATGCTTTCCCACGATACAGAGGGGTAGGTACATTACCTATGACCCCATTATTCTAATTCAAATGAATTATCACACATTGCTAGAAGCGAGGGGTAGGTAAATTACCTATGACCCCATTATTACCCTACAACTTTGCCCAAAAAGAAAAAGAAAAAAGAAAGAAAAAGAGAAAAATAAGAAGAAGAATGAGATCTAAAAAGATTCATAGAAGAGAGAAAAGGAGGGAAGAAAGGGATCAAAGAAGACTTTGTACCTAGTTGTTCAGATACTTGCAGAGGTAAGAACCCATGTGTCCTTTGATCGATACTCCCACAGTAAAGCATTCACCTTTATTTTATGCAAAGAAATGAGATCAGTAGAAGGGCGAGTCAAGCTAGTATTTGCTAAGTTGTTGGTAGAATGTATTTGGTTGCTATACTAGGATAGGATATATAAATTTTCTCTGTGATTGACTTGATAGGATGTGGTTGCAACAAAGTAGGGTAATAGTTACACTTAGATATCATGTGAGTCCCCACTTTTAAAACCTCTTTCACAGACTTGTTTGCTTGAGGACAAACAAAAGGTTAAGTCTGGGGGAATTGATATAGCATATTTATTACAAGTTTTTGGCCATATTATAGACTCTATTTAGAGTCTATTATGTGTGTTTAGGCTATGTTTTAGTGTCTTTACAGGTCCAAGAACATTTTGGAGATATATGAGATACTTGAAGCTTTTGGAGCATTTAGAATAGAAGAATCCGTATCTGATCATCTAGGGAGTCGACGAAGCCATCGATCGATGGATCACATCTACCATCGACCGATGATCTAAGCTCGAGAGCGATCGATGCAACACACTTGACATCAATTGATTATCAAAGCCCAAGTCAGAAAGACGAAAATACTCTAGACGAGTTTTGACCTAGAATTAGGGTTTTATATTTCTGTCTTGACAGAGACAGCAGAGAGAGAGAGTTTTCCATAGCATTTTTTAGTTTCATTTTGTATTAGCAGAGAAGGGAGAGACTTCTTCAAAATCCTCATGGAACTCCTTTGGTTTTTATATTTTATTCCATATCTATTATATTCATCTATGATTTATGTGACAAAGACTAAGTTTGAGTAGTTACTAATTAGATTTAGGGTTGAATGATATCATCTATGGACTAGCCCAAAAATAGGATTGTTAGGTTAAGTTAATATCCATCAATTGTGTTGTGCTTAATGCTTGCATTCTAGAGTAGCTAACTAGAATCTCGATGATAGGACATGGACAACTACGAGAGTAGGTTATGTGCCAGAATAGATTCTGTTGAACTAGGTTTAGATACATGCGAGAGCTGGTATAACAAGGCTGGTGGACTTATCAAATCTCGTCCATACTTCCTTCTAATTTCACCATCGATCGACACCAAGCCTTAGCCGTCGATCGATGGTCGTTCCTTTTGCTCGCATATGAGAGTTGGAATTGAAAAGGCCAGAATAGTTAACATTTGAGTTCTAGAATATTTACATTTTCGTGTTTCCTATCCATTATAATTCATAAAGCTTGAAACCCTAGATCTAGAATATTTACATTTATATTTACATCTAGAATATTTCCATATTTGCACTAATATATATATTCACCTAGCTTAGTCCTTAGAAATAAGAAATCTATTGTGTGCCTTTGCTCCTTGTGGATTCGATCCCTAAGTACTACTCTTGATCTCTTTTGGCAAGAGTATTATAGAGTGTGTTAAGATTATGGTTAATTTGATAGTTGATTGTTTAGGATATTCATTACCCTGCTAGAACAAAATACACACCAAGTCAGAGGCCAACAAACAGTTTGCTGCAACTTTGGACAAAATACTGCAAGACATTCATCAGTTGAATGAGCTATGCAAAGTTAAGAAGGTCATTCGGAAATTGAAACTTACCTTGAAAGTGGCTCAGGATCGAGAGCGTGCTAATGCCACTCAGCTGCATGCAGCCGAGAAACATGGGAATCAGGCTGCTTTTCTCGAGGCACGACTTCGAGTGGTCAGTAACAAGAGGAAGACAGCGCTCGAGGGAGTGTCTTTGCTGGAAACGTAAATCAAGTCTTCCTTAGCTGAACATACGGATGGTTTCCGTTGGGCTTCTTATGAAGCCAAGAAAGCTTTGGCGGACAGCTATATGGATGTCCTGGTATCTCTGAAGGATAAATAGGAACCAAAGAAAGTTGCTGCTAACTGTGAAGCTTGTCTCCGTGAGGTCATGGCGAATATTGTTCTTCTAAAGGATATCATGAACAATAATCTGCTAGCATCTGATGAGCTTTCCCGTCATGGGGTAAGGAGACCGAGCTCGGAGATGAGATTGATGTGGCTGTTGTATCTGACTTTTAAGTGGGAAAGTTAGACCTTCCCAGGTTTCGGAGGATTTACATGATGACGTTTTCACAAAGACCCCTTGAAGCAAACAATCTTATTCGGGGAGTTCTGGTGCTCAGTGTGACAATGGCAAGTACGCGATCGAGAGAGAAGATTAGCTGCTACTATCTAGTCTCTGTTTCAATTTTATTTTCTTTCAAAATTCGTATCTTTCTTTTTTTATTCGTAATAAATTGAGAGTGGTGGAATCTTTGCTCTTATGATTGTTGCAATTATTTTTGGGTGAACTCATATATTTTTTTAATTTTAGCTTGGTTCGTTTTGTTTTGCGTTTAGACTATTGTTTTTATTCTAAGGCCTCTGATCGATTTAGTTAATATTATCTCTATATCAGATAGACGTTAACTTTGATAAACTTTTGACAATGCATTTTGCCACGTGGAGTGGGACCAGCTGTGTTTGAAGACTTGATCAAGGCCTCCGATTTATATTCAATCGTGATTGTTTGTTTGGAAATACTTGAGTTTATTATCAATGAGATTTGTCTTTTCTTTGGGGTAGAAACATGAATTTGATCATAGAAGATACAAATTTCTTTACCCGTGGTTTCTTCCTTGGCTGTTTTGAGAAGTTGGGTGATAGGTGTGCCTCATCGTTTTTTGGTCTTTTTTATGAATGGGTTTGTTCTTCGAGCGGTCTGTGACGGACGATCCCCCTATCTTTTGTGGTTTGAGACTAATGTCAAGGACGGCGTCGAGTCGTTAAGACGGATCTTCGAGGTTTGGCGATGAGTCGTTATGGGCTCACTTTTTTGTTTGGTGGATGGCGCACAAGGTCGATGTAATTTCTCTGTATTAGCCCCTAGATTGAATTCCTACTAGATTGTCCATGTTAGGGTTTTGTTGAAATATCTGTATTTGCCTTGAGTATAACCGTCGATGTTTTGTGAATTTAGACCTTCTCCTCTTCGCGTATATGGATTGGGGAATTTAGAGTTGACGCATTTACATGGGAGACTGGCCTTCTCGATATCGGGTGGAATTAGGTCTTTAACTTCTTTAGGAGTATAGGTTTTGTTTTTTTTTGGTTTCCCATATTATTTTTAGTTAGGAAGGGGCGGCTGGGCTAGATCTCAAGTTACCTACGTACCCTCAACAAGGGACCAAGCCTTAACGTAATTCGATTATTTTTCCTTTTATTTGTGGAATCGTGTAATCTTTAGTTCGTGTACATAAATGTGTACGTTCAACCTGGGTGGTCGGATCTCCAGTTGGAATTTGGTGAATGAGTTAGGTTAATGGGGGAACCGATGTCTTTGAAGGTCGCCGGGTAGCAAGTTCTCGAACTCTTTTGGCTTCCTCGTACAGTTTTGATTCCTATTAGGGTTGGGAATTTTAGGCATTGGTGATAGGTCGATGGCATTTCTTTCATGATGTATAGCCAAGGTTTTCTGAGTATTTTGTTGAACGGGCAGGTCGGTCTATAACGATGAACTCGATGATCTTTCAGACATCTCCTTCCATGACTGCGAGCTTAATCAGTCCAAGGGATTAGGTCATTTCTATGGCAAGGCCGATTAGTGGAGTTAACTCTTGTTCGAGGAGGGCTTAGTGAAACCCATTCTCTTGAAGGCATCATAGAAAAAGACGTCAGCGGAGCTCCCAGTATCAATCAGAACTCGAGAGAGTTTGCATCCCCTGTTCCCGAGTCGTATGATTAAGGTGTCGTCATGTGGTTTATCCAGGTCGACAGTTTTGTTCTCGTGAAATGTTATTTTGTGGTTGGGTCTGGAGATAGGTTCTTCGATCCCATTACTATTTTTGGCTCTTCTCAGGTAGGCTTTGATTGAATTGACAAAGTTACAAAATTTTGATCTCTCGTAAATAAAGTCGATTAATTTTTTCAGCTGGTAGTTCTTCTTCATTGCTCGATAGTTCTCTTGCCCCTCCCTCACATACAGGTCACAGTTGTGTGAACTCAAGCTGTCTTTTGGTTGGGTTTTATTTTTAAGAACAAACGACTTCTCCATGAGTCCTCTATCTTAAGCAAATTTTGGGTTTGCTCTATTCTAGCGGCTAGGTCAAAGCGACATGCTGCCTCCGATCTGTTAGGCTGGGGGATCAAGGATGTATCAACTTTGGTGCTTTGGTTTGGGTCCCCGGATTTTTGAACTGCTACTATGACTATGACGAGGATTTTCAGGTTGTTTTGAAGTTTGGCTGCGGTCTCGCCATGACTCGGCTTGCTTTTAGTTTTGCTATTAGGCGTATTTCCCCGAAGGATCATGTCTCCTCTCTTTTTGGGAGCCGGCAGGGGCGAGCTTGGCGATTCTTCTTTGATTTCTCGCCCATTTTTGTTAGAGGCTGGATTTGCTTTCGAATTTCCTTTTTGGGGTTACTGGAGGTTCCTCTTTTTCGGCATCTTTGCCATTCTCTACTTCCTCTTTTAAGTTTTGGAGTATTGCTTGGCATTCTTCTGTGGAATGTCTTTTTCATTTTTGGAAGGTGAATAATTTGTTAGGATCGAAGCTGGATGGTCTATTTTGGATTGAGCTGTTAATTACGAAGGAGTGTTGACCTTGGGTGGCAGGTTCTTTGGTGCTCGGTTGTATCTTACTGACGCCAATATTATTCTTATTAGCAGTTGTACTGTTCTTTTAGGGTAGTGACCTCCTCCTCATGTGCTGCGACGTACAAGGCCCGGTGAAATGCGTTGTCTAGCGAGGTTGGAGATCGAAACACCATTTCTTCCTTGAATTTGGATGAGAACCAAACACCGTTCTTGAGGGATGCAAGAGAGACCCCTTCGTTTAAATATGAGACCCTGGCCTTGATATCTTTGAACTTGTTAATGTACATCTCAGAGGTTCGAACGATGCTTGTCTTAATTTCCAAAGATCAGCTTAGGTCGTTTTTGTTTATATGAACACCGAGTACTGCTTTAGGAAAGCCAACACGAGCTGCGTGAAATTGTCGATGGAGTTCCCTTTGAAGCCTGCGAACTATTCTAAGACAGGCCCAGTGAGGTTTTCTGCAAAAAGCGGCAGTAGCTGGCTTCTTTTTCATCGTAGTTGAGGGGATCCCTGGATATGGTGAGTCGGAAGGCTCGAACATGGGCTTTTGGGTCAGTGTTCGCGGAATACTCAGGGAACTTGATCTTTTCTATGTCATATAGCCTTACACAAGCTATTATGTCAATAAAGGGAGTCCTTCAGGTCTCTTCTATTGCCTAATCAATGTCGGGGGCAGAGCTCGTTGTCATGTGCAAGATGGCATGTCTCCTTCTGAGCTTGGCGTTGTTTCTTTCTATATAATTCTGGAAAGCTCCAAAGTCGGTGAAGTTTCTTTGATCTCTCCTTGGTAGGCTCAAGTTGGAAAAGTCGTGAGGTATGTTTTCCTCTGTTCGTACACCGTTATTTGTTAGTCTGATGGCGTGGGTGCGATATGTGGTCTGAGCCACCGCGGAGTTGCTTTCGGGGTTTCGATGATCCATGGGGGGATCTCGTGATGGTGGCTTGCATAGCCGTTCATCCGAATTGTTTTGAACGTAACCGGAGGATCTTCGTGCTCCTGGCTCCTGGTCTGGACCTCATTGAGGCCGCTATAGCTTAAGCAGTGATGGGCCATCCCAAATTACATCGTCGATCTTGAGCTCTCCCCTTCAAATCAGACAAATTGGGAGTTAGAGACCTTGGGGGTTCTGAACGTTCCTTGAGCTTGTTTTTGAGAGATTGAAGTTTTGTTTGCCGGATCTGGTCCATTCTCGTCCTCTCAAGAGATTTGGGTCGTTGCACGGAGAGTTCTCTTTTGGCTTGCTCAAGTTGATTGCTTATGGTTTAATATGTGATCTCCTGGTTTTGGGATTTCTCGATGAGTGTTGAAACCACCCCCCGGATTTCTGCCATCTCTTCCTAGGTATGTGGTAGAGGCAGGGGAGAGATCAGTCGCACTTGTTGTGTTCGAGTGGTTGTATCATCAACGGGTTGCCTTTCACAAGATCGATTCCAGACTCGCATGTTTGTTCGTTTTGGGACCGAGGCTCCCATCGTGCCTGTAGGTGAGGGTATTTGCTGCCCTGAACCCTCCGGCCCTTGCGGTCTGGCTCAACTATTCCATGCTTGCTGTTGATGTTTTGTTTCTTGAGACAGATCTGGGAAGATTGACATCGATCGTTCCCGGTTTGGTGGAACCGGATGGAATCCGCGTGGGATCCATGATCGTGCTTAGGAATCATAGATTGGATTCTTATCAAGGATGTTTTTTTTTTATCTTTCCCACAAACGGCGCCAAAATATGGATCATAAAACGTCCAACAAACCGATTACAAGGCTAATCCCGAGGCCAAATATGGTCAAGCATAAAATTCCATAAGCAGCATCATGCTCGAAAATCTTAATACAATACGTAACTAGGTCGTCAAATTCCCACTGTAAAATGTCATATGAACCTTAACTCCAAAACGACCTATGAAATGCTTGATCCCTTCAAAAGGGATACGTAGGCAACCTTTATAAGGCACATCTAAAATCCAATCACACTTAGATATCGGACAATCAACGTGGGAATAAGAAATCACATGTACCAAAGAAAGCCTCGTCGCATGTGGAGAAGCCTGATGGTGGACTTTCCACAAAATCTTCTTGTCATGAATCCAAAAGATCGCATTACATGAAATTCAAAAAAAAACTCAAATAGTCTGAAGAAAATCAGGAGTATACCTGCTTGACTGCTGAGGGATGCGACCAAACGTCCTAGATATCTTTGGAACCAATAGAAAAGGAGGAGGAGGCTTGATCCCGTAAGTACTCATCCAATCCATGCAGCTTCCACGGGGTCAGAGCAGGGACCTTCGTGTTTTTCCTTCACGACCTCCTCATCATCACTCACCTCGTGAGTTTCCCCCAAGGCAACGTGATTAGGAGTCGGATCATTTAATTCACTTCCAGAATAACAATTTGAACGCAAAAAAGCCCTCGTTGCTCTTCTACTGAAACTGTTGAGAGACATTAAGGCAAGATTTTTTGTAAAGCAAAGAGAGAGAGCAACAAAATTTTTATATGCCTTAGAAGAATTCTTGAGAGATGAGCAAGCGAATGAGAATGAAGATAACACCCAATTCTTATATGTTAGTAAAAAATGTATCCACTTAACATTCACTGTGTTTTCAGAAACGCCCAGGATCGGAAAGGCGCACTTAGCAATTAATTCCACTTAAACACTTATCTTAACCTCATCAGAGTTGCACACAATTATGACAAGCTGGAGGATAATTTGTGTGGTCAAAATCGGTCATAGGCAAATCAAAGGCTAAAATCACCAGAAATCAAATCATTTATAAGAATGAGCTGGAAATGTTGAGACAACAATAATGCATTGCCACACCTAGTCAAACAAAAGATACTTAGAACTATCTTAGTATATTTGTTCCCTAGAAGGAAATACAGAGATTTCAGTCCAAACAAAAATTATGCGGAAAAACATTGTTTTAGATGGTTTTTATGACAAACAACACAGTTTTACGAAACAATCTTTCGTCAAACAAACTTCAGGAAGTTAAAGAAAAAGTTTTGTAACACAAGCAAAACAATTTTGACAAAACAATATTCCGTAAAAAAACTTTGGAAAGTATCAACAAAAAACATTTAGTAAAATAAGCAAAAAAAAAATTTGAAGCATATGAAACCGTCAACGGAAAACGCAAAACAATTCCTCAAACTCTGTGTTAATGCTGGAAATATTGACATTTTTTACTCTCTTGGAATGGTTCATCTCTCTCTCTCTCTCTCTCTCTCTCTCTCTCTCTCTCTCTCTCTCTCTCTGAATGTAATTTCCTCTCCCTCTCTTCCTTCCTCATTGCCCAAAACCTCCTCTCTCTGCCTGATCGCCCAAACCCAATATATTTCTTCTTCATCCCATAAAACCTCCCTTCTCTCTTCTTCAATGCCCCTTGTTTATCTCCCTCACTCCATATCCCCCTGTTGCTCTCCAGATAGCCCCTTAAGCAGTCTATCATCACCCTTATCTTCTCATCATTGTCAACATCGCCCATAATGACTCATCATCGCCCACTCCTCTATCCATCATTATCTTGATTGAATCTTGTCTGAAATATTCTTCGTTTCGTTGCAATCGGCGTTGTCACTGAAATTTTATAGAGAAAGCAAGGAATACTTTTGTATTCCGTAAAATTTAGCCAAATATTGATTCGGACGGTTACATTAAACAAATATATGCTATCAATGAAAAAATGATTTTTGACATTTCGTAGACCATCGACATAAAAACTGCAACTCTGAGAGAATTGATGATTTTTCCAAAAGTCATAAAACCCGTAAGTCGTAAAACGGTCTGAAATGACCTAAAACACGAAACAGTCCACTTAGGACTTAAAGTGAAAAGTAGCCCGAACTCAATGAAATTTTACATTTCTTGGAGAGGAATATGAAAAAAAAACATGAAAATTGAAGATTTCCGAAAGAGAAGATCTCAAATCTTGACAAAGGAAACATAGGAGAAAATTGAAGATATCGATCTGTGAGAAAATAGAAACATGGCTGACATAGAAGAAGTTTATAAACAAGTCTGGGACATATAAGAAAAGGAGAAGAGACTTAGCTATCAAAAATCTATGTAACTAGAAACCGTTGGCTTTATTTTTGTCTTTTCTAAATGAGATGCGGCTCACATCAGTTTTCTCGACCTATGTGGCTACTCTAGGAACTTAGCTAGGTTTTACTGCATGTGTTATTGGATTTCCATTGTAATCTTCTCCCCTCTCTCTTCTTCAACGCCCCTTGTTTATCTCCCTCACTCCATATCCCTCGTTGCTCTCCAGATTGCCCGTTAAGCAGTCTATCATCACCCTTATCTTCTCATCATTTTCAACATCGCCCATAATGACTCATCACCGCCCACTCCTCTATCCATCACTATCTTTCTTGAATCTTGTCTGAAATGTTCTTCGTTTTGTCGCAATCAACGTTGTCACTGAAATTTTATAGAGAAAACAAGGAATACTTTTGTATTCCGTAAAATTTAGCCAAATTTTAAGTCGGGGCGGTTACATTGAACAAAAATATTTTTATCAATGAAAAAATGATTTTTAACATTTCGTAGACCATCAGCATAAAAACCGCAACTCTGAGAGAATTGACGATTTTTCCAAAAGTCGTATAACCCGTAAGTCGTAAAACGGTCAGAAATGACCTAAAAGACGAAACAGTCCACTTAGGACTTAAAGTGAAAAGTAGCCCAAAATCAATGAAATTTTATATTTCTTGGAGAGGAATATGAAAAAAAAAACATGAAAATTGAAGATTTTCGAAAGAGAAAATCTCAAATCTTGACAAATAAGGAAACATAGGAGAAAATTGAAGATATGGATCTGTGGGAAAATAGAAACTTTGTCTTTTCTAAATGAGATGCGGCTCACATCAGTTTTCTCGACCTATGTGGCTACTCTAGGAACTTAGCTAGGTTTTAATGCATGTGTTATTGGATTTCCATTGTAATCTTGCTTCCAGACGAACGCCATGTACGGTTCTGTCTCTGGAACGCTTATACGCAAACTAGAAATAAAAGTTTCTTATTTGTTTGGATAACACTAGTGAGAGAACCTTAGCCACCTTTGTTGATTCTGCCCCGACGACTCCGGTAACAGGTGATATGGGTGTTGAAATAAAGAAATAAATGATCAGAAGAAGAAGCTGGTTCATGATAAAATCAGAGTTCATTAAGAGAAGCCAAGTTGGTTCTGTTTGTACAAACTTGCTCCACAAGCTACCACTTGACCTAACCTGACTTGTAAGGCAAGGAATGAGTTGTGGAGGACCTTGTGGACGTTGCTAAGCTCCAGAAACCTAAGGATACTCAGTTTGAATTCAAATGGAAGGATCTGGTTTGATTTAAGCAAGAAAAAGTCACATGGGTGCATAAGGAGTTTTAGCAGACCTGTCACTATCACAAATGGGACCAAACCCTGTCTCCTGTCCCTTTATCCTCTTCTGGACGTGCCTCTACCTTGGCTGTATCCCCTTTGGCCTCTTCTCACTCCCCACAAAATCATTTTTTTTATGTTTCTCTGTTTTAGTAATTGTTTAATGTTGCCCATTGTCTACTTAAAAGCATCTTCACCTCTTGTAACTCTTATCTAGAATCAATACAAGTTTATCTCTCTAAATTTTGTGTCTCTCTCTCTCTCTCTCTTTCTTGTGTCTAAACAATATTCACAATGTAAGGAGTTAAGCATTATGATTTAGAGGCGGCATTAACTCTCTTTCTCTTAAGGCAGCCTAATACTTGTAAAATCAACAAAGTCTTCTTTATCTACTGTCTTAAACTCTAGCTTACTGATTCTAAATCATCTTCATCTTAAGTACACAAACTCAAAGTGTTGTGGTACTACAGAAGGTTAGATTCAAACTAGAGATTCTTTGCATACATAACTAGTTTATTGTTTAGGATCTTGGTTATAGTATAGGCTGTGTAAGAGGATTCAACCACCAGTTGGTTGTCTCTTCAAGTGTGTGGATGAGTTCTTGTTGTATGGTTGAAGGGGATTCAGTTACAAGTTGACTGAATACTCTCTTGACATGAGACAAACACTTATGAATTCCAATATGGTATCAGAGCTTTGTTGCTCTTCTTTGGGATTAAATTCACATATTTTCTCTCTGTTTTTGAGTAAATCACTTCTCTCCCACTCTGATATAGTGTTAGCTTGGTCAGTACTTGTTAGTATCTTGAATCAAGTTTAGGAAGATAAAGATTTTGAAAATGCTCTTCACTATGCTTTTTCCAGTGGATAATAGCTCTCTCTTAATGGAGCATCTCTTTGACCAGTGGCCAAACTGTTTCGATCCATTGGTTTCATTATTGTAAAAGCCACAGAAAACACTTGTTCATGTGTTATTCTGATGGTTCTCTTGTTGCAAGCCCTGAAAAACATCAGTTCATGAGTTATTCCAGTGGCATATATCTAAGATCAGTGGATAAATTAATTGTTCAATGGTCCATTGTGTTTCATCTACTAAAACACCAAACTCTTGATGAGTATTGGATGCTCATGGCTGTTAATGCTTCCGCAAAACTCAAGAAAATAGAGAAAAACTTTGTCCATTAGAACTCTTGAGAAAATTCTCTATTCTCTTATTCTCTCATTTTCAGGTTACTTATTCTCCATTATTCTCCCATTCTCTGACTACTAATACTCTGGTTACATCATTCTGTACTTTCTACTTATTCTCTGGCTACTTATACTCTCTGGTTACTTAAATCTATAGTCTCACAATCTTGTTAGAATCTGTGTAAGGTTGTTAAACTGTCTTGAAGTTAAGCTGTCTTGAAAGAATTGTCTTGCTTCTGCCCTTAGGAAAAATAAATTGTCTTGTTGATTAGGATTCAGAGAGTGTTGCTAGGATAGAATCATGAAGATATATGTCCATTTGCTTCTTTGAAATATGTTATAAAGATCAGACTTGGTGAAAAACCCATGTTCTGATCTCTTGTTGTCTATTGATGCTTGTCTTAGTGTTGGCTTGACAGGATGCCCATGTTGATCAGAGCCTGCACAAGATGCATATTCCTGACCATGGAGATTGCCCACTGTCCATCAACACTTTGGACACTGATTTTGTTTCATTAACTCCCAAGATGTTTGAGAGGATGAATGGAGCAGTGGAGAGATTGCTCAGAAGTGACTTACATGATGCCAAGAGGGTGGACAGGAACTACACTCAAGAGAAAAGGCCACAATTCATACCAAAAGGGCTGTGGTCTCAAGGAATTGGTGATTATCGTTGGCTCTCATCTTCCAAGCTTGACCACATACTCTCATTCTCAGGTCAAGCTTGAGGAGGGGTGTTAAAATAAGAAGCCAATGTCCATTCTTCAGAAAATTATGCAAGGGAAGTACCTAAATCTATACTCATTCTTATGATTGAATAGGTTTGCCCCTTGAGAATTGATGCATGTGTTTGTGCATTGTTTGAATCAGGTACCTATTGAGCTCATGAACAAGGCAGGATTGGACTCAACCCGTGATGAAGGCAAGAAGCCAGAAGAAAGGGGGAGACAAGCTCTGTCCACAAGAAGAAGCTCAAAGGTGTGATGAGTGTGAAGCAAGAAAAGCAATGGTGCATGTTTGCCATTGAAGAAAGGCAATGATCCAGGGTTTATGAGTCCCTAAACTTGATCATAAGACTCATAAAACCACTGGCCAATCCTTAGGCTGAGGTTAGTTGCACTCTTTTTCCCTAAGTGATGGTTTTATCCCATGAGGTTTTCTACACTTAGGTTTTTAATGAGGCAAATACTTTCAGTTCCAAACTTGCCCAAGGATCTCCTATGGCCAAGCTTTAGGGGGAGTGTTGAAATAAATAAAGGAATGACCAGAAGAAGAAGTTGGTTCATGATCAAAGGGGAGTTCATAAAGAGAAGCCAAGTTAGTTCTGTTTGGACAGACTTGCTCCACTAGCTACCACTTGACCTAACCTGACTTGTAAGGCACGGAATGAGTTGTGGAGGACCTTGTGGACGTTTCTAAGCTCCAGAAACCTAAGGATACTCAGTTTGAATTCAAATGGAAGGATTTGGTTTGATTTAAGCAAGAAAAAGTCACATGGGTGCATAAGGAGTTTTAGCAGACATGTTAATATCACAATGGTGACCAAACCCTGTCTCATGTCCCTTTCTCCTCTTCTGAACGTGCCTCTCCCTTGGCTGTATCCTCTTTGGCCTCTTCTCATTCCCCACAAAATCATTTGTTTATGTTTCCCTGCTTTAGTAATTGTTTAATGTTGCCCATTGCCTATTTAAAGGTAGATTCACCTCTTGTAACTCTTATCAAGAATCAATACAAGTTTCTCTATCTAAATTTTGTGGCTCTCTGATGCGGACATCAAACCATCAGCTCAACCGAAGGTTCACCAAGCTGCCCAAACAAACCATCTAGGCAATACCAGTGATATGGGTCCAGTACAAAGAGCATATCTCGTCAACCAGAAGGAGTTTTGGAACAAATCTAATTTTTGTGGATTATACACTCAAGAAGGAGTCTATATAAATTGTAATTTCATGAAAATATTATCGGACCAA
Organism: Sinapis alba; assembly: GCA_012274485.2. NCBI lineage: Eukaryota > Viridiplantae > Streptophyta > Magnoliopsida > Brassicales > Brassicaceae > Sinapis > Sinapis alba. The sequence continues at coordinate 136,976 of MU105778.1, forward strand.
GAAGTTATGGATTTTACAAAACCGGCCTTCTTCTCTGCCTCTAATGGGCCAGTTCAGCCATATTTGGGTCCAGCCATGTCCAAACACGAATGGGCTTCGACCAAAGATATTTCTTATGTCAAGGAGGTCCTTTTAGGAGTTCAGATCAAGAGGAACCAAGCTCGAGATTCAATCCAACCAGGAGCTCCACTTGGTTCATCCAATTGCTCAAAACCGGCCAAACCGACATTAGATTGGGGAAGCTTCCAACCAATTCAATTTGGTTCGACCCAAACTTTTTTATGGCGACTAGGAGACATTATTAGCCAACCAGAAGATACCCCAGACTTCATATGGTGCACCAGCATGCATTGGATCAGGAGGATCCACATTTACTCCACCTTACCTTATTTGGAGTTTCTTGCATTCAAACTCCAACAACCACTTTTGCTTGAGTTTATGCACGACCTCAGCACCTTCCAAGCCATCCAGAAGATCCCAAGGAAGCTATCCTATCCCCTAAAACCGTCCAGATACAAGAAGAACCTCAGCTGCATTTACTTGGTCAAGATTCTCACCATTAAGCCTCCAAAAGGCTTGTTTCAAGGAGCCATCAAAGCCTTCTCACCCAAGACTTTGATTTCGATTTTATTCCTTTCCTTTTATCATTTTATGACTGTTAGAGTCTGTCTAGGTCGAGCCTATAAAGCTCCAGTCTTTGTTTCATTGTAGGAAGCCATCTTTGAAAGTAATATGAATTATTCAGTTTTTCTAGTTTTGTCAAAACTATTGTTCTAAGTCTTTTGAGTGTGTGTGAAGCAGATCCAGAGCACCTTGACTTATCAAGGCTCCTTTCCATAGAGTCTTGTGGCGTCCTCAATCCACTAACACATCCATTCGTTTGCTAAGCTTGAGAGTGATACACATCCAGCAAGCTTTGCTCCATCTCATCCATCGATCATCCACTGTTCTTGCCAAAGAGTGTCGTACGACCAGTTGGCCAGGATCCATCAAACCACTTCACGTTCATCCTCCATCCACTGAGCATCCATGAGAGTGTTTTACAACCAGCCTGCTTGTTCCCACCGTCCATCATTTTATCGTTTCCCGATCTGCCGCTCAAACCACCTCCATCGCTCCATATCTCGCCCATTTCATCCATCCGGTCAATCCAGAACCAAGATCCATCTTGGCTCGTGTAACATCTGGTATCAGATCTCAATCTCCTGTCTCAGGTGATATCTATCCTTGCATCATATTTCATTTGAATTCATTTTCATTTTATAAATCGAAAATCCCATAAAAAAAAACAGTTTTTGTGTTCTTGTTGCATTCATAAAAAGAAAAAAAAAAAGAGAAGAAGTTCTTGCATTTTATTTTCGTCCATATCATTTAGAATTCAAATTCTATTCACTAAGTTGTTTGCATTAAATTTCCCAACTCCCCTTGCCATTTTTAGATTTTGTGCATTCATTTATTCAAAAAAAAATCTGCATTAAGTTTTTCCCTTTTAAATTTGCCTTGCATATCATTCAAAAAAAAATCATTCTATTCATTGCTTCATATCATTTTAGTTAGTCCATTTCGTGCATACCTAAGAACAGAAAATAAAAATATCACTCATCATAGTCTATGTCATGTTTTGCATAGTTCTCGGTTTATTGCATTCTTTAAACTAAAAACTCAAGAAAAAAATATCAGAGTTAGTTTTCATTTCATATTTCTATTTCTTTGTGTTTTATTAGCATTACATATAGTTTCCATTAATCCTTTCATCCAGAAAACCAAATAAAATTATTACATCTTAATTTATATCATTTTCAGTCCATTTTTCTCAGTTTAATTTAAGTTTCATTTTTGCATTTGAATTACTTTGGTCTGACCAGAAATTCCCTATTTTTTCACTTGTTCTTTGAATGTTTCTTTCAGGAAACAATATGGGAGATAGAGGACAGCAGTCAGATCAGACTCAAGCTGCAATTGCCCAACTTATGGCAGATAATACTCAACTTAAGGCGAGCCTGCAAGCAATCACTGATCAGCTAGCTCGTATGGACCGAGTCAACCACCCCAATGGTCAACGACCACCAAGGAGAAACCATATATTTGGGGATGCACCAGAGGTTGTCTATGTCGATCCAAAGCCACTAGATCCTTCAATGACCAACCAATATCCAACTTCTCAAACCTATACTCCACACGTTGTTAATTCTCGGTTTTATTATAAATCTCTTGCTGATAAAGTTGAGCTTATAAAAATTTTCAGGAAAAGAGGTTATCTAAGATGGGAGAGAAACCTTGATGAGTGGTTTTACTACAACAACATCCATAAAAAGGAGAGGTTGTCTTATGCCATTGATCAATTAAAAGATGATGCTTTAAAATGGTGGGTACAAGAAGAAGATGATAGGCAGTTTTACAAGGAGCCAACTATCAAAACGTGGAGAGCCCTTAAGGAAGTCATGAGGTATGAGTTTGCACCAGACTTTACAAGTTCTAAAATCCAGGAACTATACCCAAGGAGGTATCCAACTCATGGTTCTAAAGAAGCAAGAGAAGCTGCTCCACAAGAAGGTCCAAGAGGCTTGTCTCAACAAGACAACTTTCAGCCAAACCAGGGGCACGCCATTGTCCATTCCTTAGACCAGAAGAGTGACATACCAAAGGCCATGGAGATGAGCAAAAGTGTCGGCCAAAACACTTTGATCAGGATCAAAGAAAAACCAGAACTTGCAATTGTCCAAGTAAAGGCTAAGGTAAGTCCTATACTTGTTAAATCTGTTCAAAAATCATCTACCACTTGTATGATGCACTTGTCTTTGTCCAAGAGTGTTATTACAGGTCTTAAAGAATCTGAATCCCTAGGGGATGGTACACCAGGAACAAACCTTCCAATGGATCAGAAAGGAGTTCAATGCACAACTCAATCTGAGTTGCTTAAGGAAGAAAATTCAGAGACATACATGCTGCCAAATCCGACCAGCACAGTCCAAGGTAAGTTTTCTTACTCTAATTATGAGGAGCAGACTAGTTATAACCTTAATAGAAAGGAACACCTTGCTGCAACTGGTCCAACTAAACAAGTATTGAAAGAAACATCACTTAAAAATAAAACTGAATTATTTAAAATAAGTGATAGTTTGATTCAAGTTGATTTATTGGTTCCAAATTCTTGTGTAATGCACCTGTCTCTGTCAAAGGGTATTGAAACAGGTCCTAAGGAGTCTCATATCATTGGAAAAGAACCATCAGCAGTAACCAATTTGATGGACCAGGAGAGAGCTCAAGAGGCAATGCCATCCATGTTGCTTAAAGAAGCAAAACCAGTGACAACAATACCTTCCCAAGGAGGGCCACAGGAGATCTATACACTTACTGAATTTCCAAGTTCCGAACCAGAACATGATCTCATTCAAAATCCACACCACAAGTGGAAACCGAAATCTGAACTAAAGATTGTTCAATTTCAAGTGCTAAAGCCTGAGGTAATTTTTACTTTAGACCATCATGCTATTATTAATTCTATGCCAGGATTACTATACTTGTCTTTTCCAAGAGGAAGTGAAATAGGTACAGAGGACCAAGGTAATAACAAGCCAAACAAAGAAAAAGAATTTCTTGCTGCCACAACAGAAATTAAGGTTATTTGTTCTTTGTTTTCATCAGTTTATAAATTTCTTTACTTTGATATAATCCACTTGTCTTTGCCAAGATGTTTTTGTCCAGGGATAAAACCAGAAAGAGGACATCCAAACCGTGATCAAATTTTGAAAGAAGAAGCCTCAGCCATAAAATCAATAGATGCTGTCCAGAAACTATATCAAATAGATGCTGAATCATTGTCATTCAAATTCAGCCTCATCAATGTAAGTTTCTCTGATCTTAAAATGTCCATGACACTTGATTGTCCAGATATAATGCACTTGTTTTTGCCAAGAATTTTTTATCCAGGAATAAGAGAAGTAGAAGTTCATACTAACCAAGATCAAAAGTTGCAAGAAAGGCAGCTATCCAACCAAATCAGTCCAAAGAAGAATAGCATTCTTCATCATGCTATTGCACCTAAGGTAAATTCGACCATAATACATTCTGTTGATAAGATTCCAGTATCATATATAATTCACTTGGCCTTTGTCCAGAATGTTGAGAATTTTTCAGGTAGCAAAGAGGAAAGCTTCAAAGATATCCCCTTGGATAATCTTTTGTTGCTTGGAGAATCAATCCCAAAGATGGCCAGAACCAAGACTACCAAAACTATGGGAAACAATTCAATCCAGAAGAGAATAAATCCCCAATTCCAGAGTAGAGGCGTGATCCTATCACATCTACTCAAAGAAGAACCACCTGATACATTGCCCATTCCCAAACCGAAACAATACCAAGGTAAGACCTTAGAATCTCAAAGGAGAATGAAAGCTAACTTGATCTATCTTGGTACAGGATATACAGTTTCGAGGTCGAAACTTTGTCAAGGGGGAGGGTATGATGCGGACATCAAACCATCAGCTCAACCGGAGGTTCACCAAGCTGCCCAAACAAACCATCTAGGGAATACCAGTGATATAGGTCCAGTACAAAGAGCATATCTCGTCAACCAGAAGGATTTTTGGAACGAATCTAATTTTCATGGATTATAAACTCAAGAAGGAGTCTATATCAATTGGAATTTCATGAAAATCTAATCGGACCAAGAGGTTATGGATTTTACAAAACCGGCTTTCTTCTCTGCCTCCAATGGGCCAGTTCAGCCATATTTGGGTCCAGCCATGTCCAAACACGAATGGGCTTCGACCAAAGACATTTCTTATGTCAAGGAGGTCCTTTTAGGAGTTCAGATCAAGAGGAACCAAGCCCGAGAATCAATCCAACCAGGAGCTCCACTTGGTTCATCCAATTGCTCAAAACCGGCCAAACCAACATTAGATTGGGGAAGCTTCCAACCAATTCAATTTGGTTCGACCCAAACCTTTTTATGGCGACCAGGAGACATTATTAGCCAACCAGAAGATACCCCAGACTTCATAGGGTGCACCAGCATGCATTGGATCAGGAGGATCCACATTTACTCCACCTTACCTTATTTGGAGCTTCTTGCATTCAAACTCCAACAGCCACTTTTGCTTGAGTTTATGCACGACCTCAGCACCTTCCAAGCCATCCAGAAGATCCCAAGGAAGCTCTCCTATCCCCTAAAACCGTCCAGATACAAGAAGAACCTCAGCTGCATTTACTTGGTCAAGATTCTCACCATTAAGCCTCCAAAAGGCTTGTTTCAAGGAGCCATCAAAGCCTTCTCACCGAAGACTTTGATTTCGATTTTATTCCTTTCCTTTTATCATTTTATGACTGTAGAGTCTGTCTAGGTCGAGCCTATAAAGCTCCAGTCTTTGTTCCATTGTAGGAAGCCATCTTTGAAAGTAATATGAATTATTCAGTTTTTCTAGTTTTGTCAAAACTATTGTTCTAAGTCTTTTGAGTATGTGTGAAGCAGCTCCAGAGCACCTTGACTTATCAAGGCTCCTTTCCATAGAGTCTTGTGGCGTCCTCAATCCACTAACACATCCATTCGTTTGCTAAGCTTGAGAGTGGTACACATCCAGCAAGCTTTGCTCCATCCCATCCATCGATCATCCACTGTTCTTGCCAAAGAGTGTCGTACGACCAGTTGGCCAGGATCCATCAAACCACTTCACGTTTATCCTCCATCCACTGAGAATCCAGGAGAGTGTTGTACAACCAGCCTGCTTGTTCCCACCGTCCATCATTTTATCGTTTCCCGATCTGCCGCTCAAACCACCTCCATCGCTCCATATCTCGCCCATTTCATCCATCCGGTCGATCCAGAACCAAGACCCATCTTGGCTCGTGTAACACTCTCCCTTTCTTTCTTTTGTCTAAACAATATTCACAATGTAAGGAGTTAAGCATTATGATTTAGAGGCTGCCTAAAACTTGTAAAACTCAGCAAAGTCTTCTTTATCTACTGTCTTAAACTCTAGCTTACTGATTCTAAATCATCTTCATCTTAAGTACACAAACTTAAAGTGTTGAGTTACTACAGAGGGATAGATTCAAACTAGAGATTCTTTGCCATACATAACCAGTTTACTGTCTAGGATCTTGGTTATAGTATAGGCTGTGTAAGAGGATTCTACCACCAGTTGGTTGTCTCTTCAAGGGTGTGGGTGAGTTCCTGTTGTATGGTTGAAGAGGATTCAGTTACAAGTTGACTGAATACTCTCTTGACATGAGACAAACACTCATGAATTTCAACAATGGGGTCTCCCCTCCGCCTGGTGGCCCAGGTCTCCACCAAACCCTCCTAAGACCTACTCGCAAGCCTCTTCTCTAAGATCTAAAATTTTGATGACCGGTTTTCGAATGTTGTCCGCTATTCTCCTGACGCTGAAGTGCAAGGGGGTGTAGCTTCTGTTGATTTGCCAAAAGAGTTGTTATCTGAATCTGAACCACTGTGGTCCGCATATATTGTTCGCTATTTCGTGGGTGAGGCACCCCATATTGGAAAAGTTCATGCGGTTGTCAATAGGATTTAGTCTTTCCCATAAAAACCCACAAATATTGACGCTCAGTTCATCAGCCCTTAGAAAATCCTGTTCCGTATTGATAACCTGCATCATAAAGCTAGGGTCCTTAAAAGGAATTTATGGCACAATGCCGATATTCCTATTGTTGTTCGTGAGTGGTGCCCTAAAATAGCTTGTGCCCATCCTGATCTTTCAGCTGTTCCACTGTAGGTCAACCTAAAAGTTGTTACGGATCATCTCTTCTCTCACAATGGTCTTACTTTCTTTGGAGACTAAATGTCATGATCTTTCTCTCTCTCTCTCTCTCTCTTCCTCAGTGTCCTTACCTCTCCCTCTCTTCCTTCCTCATTTCTCAAAACCTCCTCTTTCTTCCTCATCGTCCAAACCCCATATATTTCTTCCTCATCCCATAAAACCTCCTCTCTTTCTTCTTCAACGCCCCTTGTCTATCTCCCTCACTCCATATCCCTTGTGGCTCTCCAGATTGCCCGTTAAGCAGTCCATCATCACCCTTATCTTCTCATTACTGTCAGAATCGCTCATAATGACTCATCATCGCCCCCTTCTCTATCCATCATTATCTTGCTTGAATCTTGTCTGAATTGTTCTTCGTTTCGTCGCAATCGGCGTTGTCCCTGAAATTTTACAGAGAAAACAAGGAATACTTTTTCGTAAAGTTTAGCCAAATATTGAGCCGGAAAGGTTAAATTAAACACAAATATGTTATCAACAAACAAAATGATTTTTATCATTTCGTAGACCATCGGCATAAAAACCGCAACTCTGAGAGAATTGACGATTTTACCAAAAGTCGTATACCCCGTAAGTCGAAAACGGTCAGAAATGACCTAAAACACAAAACAGTCCACTTAGGACTTAAAGTTAAAATTAGCCCAAACTCAATGAAAGTTTACTTTGCTTGGAGAGCAATAGGGAAAAAAACATGATAATGGAAGATTCTCGAAAGAGAAAATCTAAAATCTTGAGAAATAAGGAAACATAGGAGAAAAATGAAGATATGGAGCTGCGGGAAAATAGAAACATGGCTGACATAGAAGGAGTATATAAACAAGGCTGGGACATATAAGAAAAGGAGAAGAGACTTAGCTATCAAAACTCTATGTAACTAGAAACCGTACGCTTTATTTTCGTTTTTTCTAAACGAGATGTGGCTCACATCAGTTTCTTGACTTATGTGGCTACTCTAGGAACTTAGCTAGGTTTTATTGCATGTGTTATTGGATTTCCATTGTAATCTTGCTTCCAGACGAACGTCATGTACGATTCTGTCTATGGAACGCTTATACGCAAACTAGAAATAAAAGCCTTCATCCTTGATAGTGTTCTTCTGCAATCTTTCAAATACTATATCCTCAGTGACCCTCTCTTTGTTATCCGCAACTCGAGCTATCATGATGAAACACCATGCTTGTGGACATGTGTCACGTGTACAGAGCTTGGGAAGCCCAACACCCCAAGACATGTTCAGAGTCAGAAGATTGGCACTTCCAACCAAACACCTTGGTACTTTCACTCCAGACTTTTTCTTGAGTCCACATCTTAAGATTTTGGATTTGTCAAGTAATTTCTTCAGTGGGTTACTCTTGCACTAGGTCTTCAAGGCCACTGAGCTTCGGATAATCTCCTTTGGAAGCAACAATACCTCTAGTGTTTTGCCTGAAAGTATCAACTTTTTCATTAGTCTCCAGGTTCTGAATCTCTTAGTTAACGCTTGTACAGAAGAATCATCCATTTTCATCAGAGCCACCATACATGAATAATTTCTTCTTGCCATTCTTTTTCTGCAGACTGCAAGAAAATTAGCAAACCAAATCACTAATGCCTCTCAGAAAGATAATATATGTATGATGAGCTGCCATGATGGCGCTTTGTTAGAAAAAAGAGCTGCCATGATGGCGCCTTGTTAGAAAATAAACAAATCAAAGATATCATAAAAACAAATAACTGCCAGAAACATTGACCTTCTTAGTATATAATCTGAGGGTGAGCATAGTAATATCCAGTCTTGCTTCTTTGAGCTCAATGGATTATCCTTTATGATTTTCTTCTTTGTTTTTCCCCCACTTTAATTACTTAGCCCCGTACACGAAATGCAAGGAGATCTATTAACCGCTGACTTCACCCGCAAGCATGCTTTACCCAGCATTTTATTCCTTTTTCGGCCTAAAAAAAGTTTATGCAACCTTGCAACCTTTTCAAATTTTTACCTCTTTTATCTTTATCCACCGGTCCTCCTCATGCTCCTCCTTGCCAAGATGTGTACGGACGGCGGTTTAGCCCTGTTCCTCGTCTTCTCCGGCAAAGTTCAACTGTACGTCTCTGCTCCCTGAAGTCCCCGGCTGACCGGAACCTGCAACTCTACTTTCCAGTAACCTCTGCAAAAGACAAGGAGAGTTTTTCATCCTTTTAGAAGCTATGGAAACAAATAACATCGCAAGTAAAGAGTATCTCGTTTTTACAGTTAACCTGCACTATTGGTAGTGTTTTGGTTCCCTGTTAGAAAACGGAGATATGACTCTCCACAAGCCCTTGCAACCTTCTCTCCTTTCCTTTTCTTGGTCCAAGCTCCTGCAAAGGAAAATTTCAACTAAAGACCTTGTATTTTATCACTTTGGAAATCTCTGCATCTACTAAAGGCCTAAGCTAAGTTTTATACCTCTCTTGAGATCCTAACAACTTGAAACGAAAAAGATGTCTCAGTCACACATTATCTCAAACAACAAAATGTCTCATGTTCAAGAAGAGGAGGATGATGACCTGGTTATTCTCTCGGAAGTTGACAACTCCGAGTTGATATATCGATTCCAACTGAGCCTAGTATGGAGGCTTTTCAACAGAGAACGGCGCAGCGTTTAAGCTCTTATCGCTCTCTTCCCTAGACCTTATATCTGGGATGTAGAGGGACGAACTCGCGGTGTGGACCTGGGTAACCACCGGTTTCAGTTCGATTTTGACTCAGAAGAAGACCTTATGAAAGTGCTAAGTAAAAGACCCTGCCATTTCAACAAATGGTCTTTTGCTCTTGAGAGATGGGCACCACATATTGGTGACTCTTTCCCATCTACTATGACTTTTTGGGTCTCTGCTACTGGGATTCCTACACATTACTGGCTTGACCCAGTCTTCAGAGCTCTAGGGAAAAAGCTCGGTCAAGTGAGCTTGATAAAAGCTGTGGAAACCGAAATTTACACTGTCGATTTCTGTAAACTTTAGGAAGTCAGGAAACCCTAACTTTTCCAGGAGATCCCGGATAATCTGCTTTAAACCAAACGCGAGACAGTCAAACGATAAAAACAACCGAAATAGTGAATAATTGAATATAATTGAATATAATGAAAGGAGAGTAAAAGAAATCTTATTCTGAATTTGCGTTTAAGCGTTTACAAGTAAGAAAGAGCCTTGGCCACAAGAGTTGTTGACGAGATCCTCGTTCTAGTAACCTAAAACTGTGAATTTCTAATGGAGTAGTAGCTTGATATCAAAAACGGAAATAAATTCCTATTGCTCTAAGTTTGATATGAATGCTAAAAGTTATATATTTTTGTCTCCAACCTCGTCTTCTCTTATATACTCGTTTTCAAGGCGGTTTTGCGCTTCCTTTTCTGGCCCTGGTCGAGTTTATCACTTCGGGAATATTCTTTTTCCTCTCGATCTTCATGGTTATCTTCGGAAACTTTGCATTTATCTTCTGATTTCTCAATATTTATCTTCGTGTAAATAAAGACAAGACCGTCATAACACCACTGGGCTTGGTTTTGTATGAAAACGGAAGCGGGCTTTTTAGTCGCGTTTTAGGCCTCTCGGGCCGTTTTGCCGACTTTGAGCGCTTTTCCGTTTTCTCCGAAAGACCATCTTTGAAACGACATCGATTTTAGGTATGGTTTCAAACTCTTAGTATAGCTTAGGCAACTTTGGAGTTAAGCCAACTGTTGCCGTTTTACACGATCGGCTTGAACTTCATACGAAAAACTAGTCTTCGCGGTTTTTATCGTAAAGTTCCAACGGTAACTCCGATCGAGACGAAACGAAAAGCATTTTATCGAGTTTTCAAGAGAGGATCTAGAGGGAGTGATCCAGCTCGCCATATGGCAACCTGGGGGCTGTATTCGTCGAGCTAGAAGTTGTTTGTCGAGTCTTACTTGTTCCTATCCTAAAATCTCAACGGGAACTCCGATTGAGACGAAACAAAAAGCATTTCAATCGCGACTCGAATAGGAATACGAAGAGGAGGCTCAGGTTTCCATATGTTGACCCAGGTTTAGCAAGCTGAGGTCGCCATATGGCTACCCAGTCATTGAAGGGTTAGGTTGCCATATGGCAACCCGGACCGTGCGAGTCTAGTTCGCCATATGGCGACCCGGAATGTGTGGGTCTGGGTCCCCATATGGTGACCCGGGTTGTACGGTTTAGGTTGTCATATAGCAACCTGTGTTCTACGTGTGTGGGTCGCCATATGGCTACCCACACTCGCAAGGCACGAGTTGCCATATGGCGACCCGCACTCGCAGGCACGGTCGCCATATGGAGACCCGTGCTTGTAGGATGCGGGTCGCCATATGGCGACCCATGCTTCTCAAATGCAGGTCACAATATGGCGACCCGTGCTTGCTGGGTGCGGGTCGCCATATGGTGACACGTGTTTGCAATGTGGGACTCGGCGTATGGTGACTTAATTCTTGTGGCTTGATCGTTTTTTGAAAACTTTCGTGAGCCAAAGCTTTGGAAGAAGCATTTTCCGAGGATTTGAGTCGTTGATTTTGTCGTGACCGATTTTGAACCCAACAGAAGCTAAGGTAGCAAAGTTTGAGGTTGAGCTAAATGCGGAGTTACCTCTGAAATTTATACTTCGCGCACAACTCCCATCCGGTGAAGTTGTCCCGGTTACACTGGAATATGGCAACCTCAACATATGGTGCCATACTTACCATCTCATCTCCCACGAGGAGGAGAATTGTCCCCAACTTTCTGAAGCACAAATAGAACATCACAGATAGCCAAAAGAGACTTCAAGAGAGCAATATAAACATCAACAACCTCAGATGGAGAGTAATAGAAACGAAGACATTACCACGAGACTAAATGCTGCGGATCAGAAAGGTCAAAGCCATCAGGATCGACGCCAAGGTGATGTCACTCAAAGATATAACCGGGACAGTTTTTGGAAACGCACTGACGCCCGGTATGCTCCAATAGATGATCACCAGTAGAATACTCGACATACCTCCAGGGACCGAGAAAAGTCTTCTTATGGTAAAGAGACCTATAATAAGAGAATATATGATGACTCCTTTGCGGCAAGTAAACATCACGAGGAAGCAAAAAAAGCTGAGAGAAAACAGTTTTTAATTACCATAAGCTCAAAGGGTGAGAAATCAATGGATCCCCCTCGCAATCAGCTGCGGTAGCGAGCTACCGGTTCCCATAGACCTGCGACGGGCACCTTGCAATCGGCTCTTCTCATCTCTGCTTCTCCGGAGCATGTTAGGGAGGGGCCCTTCAGACTTTCCCTCCAGAAGAAACCGTCAGAGGACTTGAAGCTAAAAGTGAAAGTGTACGATCTAGGGGATTCGACTCATTCTGTAAGTTCTGCAAAAAAGAGTCTCACTTTTAATGATGCCACCAAACCATCTGAAACAAAGACCCAGCCAATCCCGATTGCTATCTTTGAGGAAGAGAAGAAAACAAAGAGATGGTTTGAACAAACGCTGAAGGAAGAGGAGGAATGTCTTAAAAAGAAATCATAGAAGGAGAAAATGACCGATGTATCGGATCAAAAACTTACGGAGGTAGTTGACCTTCTGCAGAAAAAAAAAATCGTAAAAGAGGAAGATTGGATGAATCATGATGTTGCCTCTGACGATGAAGACTTGGTGGACGAAGATGATTTGTTTTTGGATAAGGAAAAAAGCAACTAGAGGAGGAGAAAATAATCTCAAGCAAATCCTCACCTGGATCGATGTCTGACACTGCCCTTGAACCGGAAAAGCAACCAAAAGTGAAGGAGAGACTTGGAGGTTTGATCGGAAGTGAAGGGCTCCATCCGGCACGGGTTTCCGACAAAGATATCCCCGAGCAAAAACGCTTTAAATTGCTTTCTCTGTTGATGAAGATGAAGGGATCACCAAACTCTGCGCGTGTGGGCCTGTCTTTCAAAACTGAGAAAAATCTCCCTAAACTCCCTAGAAAGCATTCCACGCCGTCAGCTCCCTTTGTCCCTACTAAAAAAATGACAAAAAGCTGGTATGATAAAACTTTGGAGGAAGACGAATCAATGGAAGAAGAAGCTACATAGTTTCAAGCGGATCAGGTTTGGGAGAAAATAATATCGAATTGGAAGAACCATAAGCTAAAAAGATCATTGAGGCCGAAGATTGGAGTTTAAACGAAGATAACTATGATGATGATGATGTGATGGATGAGGAGGAGTTTTTGCTAGAGGAGGAGGAAGAAGTGAGAGAATCGGGAAAAGCGCTTGAGGAGTTGATTCCTCTTTCTGGCTTGGAGCATAAAATTCAAGAGCCTGAAATGCCAAAGGAACCAACGATGGAAGGCCGGCCTAACAGGACTCCGACTAGGCGATCTGCTCGAACTCCACTATCGAGGATGAAGAAGAAGAAGAAATCCCCGAAACCCGTAGCAGCGGGCCTGTCTCTACGAAAGAGAAACTTGATGGTGGGTAGGGCCCCCCCAAAAACAAAGAACGTGACAAATGGGTTAGCAACTGGGCTCGCAAATGGGCTGGCACCAGATTTGGCTCTGGTTTTGGACCCGGCAGTAACATTAAAGACTTCTAAAAATCAAAGACCTCCAGCTGAGGTGGGGTATAATAAGCCACCAAAAATCCTGAAATCAATATGATCGCCTGGAATTTTCAAGGGGCGAGAGCCGACTTGACGAAGGAGCACCTTAATGAATTGTATCACTGTTTTTTACCTAAGTTTTTATTTCTTTCAGGGACCAAGAACAATCGAATTTTTTTGCAAGATGTGCAAGTTTCTTTTGGATATGACCAATTTTGTACCGTGGATCTGGTTGGTCAAAGCGGAGGTCTAGCACTTTTTTATATGAATGATCCTTCTGTTTCTATTTTATATGTTAACGAGCATATGATCGATATTGAAACTAGACTTGAAGAACATGCCATTTTTATGAACTTTGTTTACAGGGACCCCGTCGTTAGACATCAAAACCTAGTTTGGGAACGATTGTCATGTATGAGTACTAAATGAGATGGAGCATGGTTTATGATTGAAGATTTTAACGAAATTACGGGAAATCACGAAAAGAGGGGAGGGAGGCGTCGCTTAGAGAGTTCTTTCCTCCACTTCTGAATCATGTTAGAAAAATTTGGAATGCTTGACTTTCCATATAAAGGAAATTCATTCTCGTGGGTGAGAAAAAGAAGATCCGGAAAAGTCAAATGCAAGTTAGACAGAGGAGTGGCATACGAAGAATGGCATGCGTTTTTTACACATACTATTGTGGATTATCTACAATTATGGGGGTCGGATCATAGACAAGGAAGATATAAAAGAGGTCCTAGGTTTCTCTACATAAGGAGGCATGGGGATGTACATTGGATTACCTGAACAAATGTGTGGCTCGAAAATGAAAGTGTTCTAATTTTTACAAGATCGGCTCAATGGACGTGTCAACACTTGGTCATCGAGACTCCTCTCAAAAGGAGGGAAAGAAGTCAGAGTTAAATCTGTGGCTCAAGCAGTTCCGACTTTTGCTAGGTCATGTTACTTGCTTCCACAAGGTATTACCGATAAACTAAGGAGCACAACTTCTAATTTTTGGTGGAGTTCTAAACAAAACAACCGAGGTTTACATTGGATAGCATGGGACGAGATATGTACCCCTGAGGTTTTGGGGGGACTAGGCTTCCGCGATCTCCATGACTTCAATATAGCACTTCCTCCAAAACAATTGTGGAGACTAATCCATTACCCAAATTCCTTACTGGCACGTGTTCTCAAATGAAGGTACTACAACCACGCTTCTCCTCTAGAAGATCGATGAACATACTCACCATCATATGGGTGGTGTAGTATCATAGCAGCAAAACCCTTTCTCATATCAGGCCTACGGAAAACAATAGGAACAGGTCAAGACACGAGGGTTTGGAGTGAACCTTGGATCCCAGACTCATTAGCTCGACCACTTAGACTAGCAAATCACATCGTTTACAGACTTCCCCAACTTCTTGTTCAATCTTTTATTAGGAATGATACCAAAGAGTGGGATACACAACTTTTATATGAGTTTTTCCATCCAGATGATATCCCATTGATATGTGGGTTAAAACCTTCTCGCTCTTTTGCTACGGATGGATATGCATGGAATCATACTAAATCAGGAGTTTATTCAGTTAAAACCGGTTATGAGATACTCCGTTTAAACAAGTTGAGTCTTACACATAAGAGGGTTTTAGAACCGAGTATCACGCGCCTTAAGAGCCAAGTGTGGAAGCTAAAGGCCCTTAGTAAGATGAAACATTTTTTGTAGAAAGCTATTTTTGGCTGCATGGCGACGGTAGAGAGGCTCTCATATAAACACATGGGCACCGATAGTAGTTGTCCTAGATGTGCTGGCCCAGTGGAGTTGTCCTAGATGTGCTGGCCCAGTGGAGTCGATTGATCATCTTCTTCTTCAATGCCCCCCAGCCTTGCAGGTTTGCGCTTTATCGGACTATCCGTCCCTTCCGGGTTACTTCCCAAGTACATCTATTTACCAAAACATGAACTTTCTGTTTTGGAAGAGAAAAGAGGTGATCCCACTGAGACCACAATTCGATACTTTCTCATGAATTTTTTGGTACATTTGGAAGTGAGGAACGATAAACTCTTCAATGGGAAAGACGTATCTCTGATAGACATTCTTCAACACGCATCCCTTAAGGCAGAATGTTGGAGAAAGGCAAACAAAGAGGAGGTAACAATAGAAGATCAGGACGAGCTCCCTTCTTCAGATGGTAATACTTTGTCCCCTTGGATACCGAATCCCACCTGTCAAATTGATGCTTCATGGATCGATAATGGCAGGAAGTGGCTTAGGGTCGGTGGAGTCTCAAGGAGCAATTTTGCTCAGAAATCTTCGAACTACGGGCATGCAGGAAGAGCCTCTCAGATTTACATGCTGAGATGGAGAGTTTACTTTGGGCGGCCTCATGTATGAGAAACAGTAGGATACCCTCGATACGATTCGAGACAGATTGCTTGGATCTAGTGGACATGACTACCAACCCGATGACATAAATTGAGATGTTCCAGAGACTTCAGGAGGACTTTGTGGATGTAAGTCTGACTTATATTCCACAAAGTAGGAATGGTCGAGCGGATGCACTGGCGAAAGAACCAAGGACCAGAGGATTTACCTTTTCCCATATATATTAGACACGGCCAGACGGAGGTGCTCTTCGGAGAGTCAGCTCGTCTGACCTCCACTTGATCTAGTTTATATTGGCAGCAGACAAAAAAAAAGCTGAGGGTGAGCACAATTGTATATATTGAGCTGCCAATTACAACATCAAATCAGAAGAGTATAAAACTTATATAAACAAGTTCTCGCAGGCTGATCAAAGGGAAACTAAAGCAAGTATAGAAAGATCATAGCATTTGTTCAGTCTTAACAATTAATTACATTCAGAATATATGCTAACATTCTAATGCAGAGAATATCACATTAATAAGGAAAAAGAACATATAATAGAGACTTTTACAGCAGTTGAAGAGGAGAACTTATCTGTAATTACAGGATAATTATTAGGTTGTATTTTGAAATCATGGATACCAGTAGGCTTGCAGATTCCAAACTTCAATGAGGTTCTAAGCCCTTTGATTTGTGCTACAGATGACTAAGATGAAGCATTGAAATAGAAATTGTGTTTGGTGTGGGTCGAAGGATTTGAGATGAGTGTTAATGGCGATGAATCAATGCACCACGTAACATATCTGAAAAGATGAATCTCAGTCGAAACGATGCGAACAGAGATCAGAGTTATCTTACAAAGACTCGTCTAGCACTACCCTCCATTGTTGGTTAACTTAAACAAAGCTTGCAGTAGACGACAAACCTAGAAAATGACAGTTGGGAAGAAGGCGAAGATGAGAAGGCGAATATGAAAACCCATTAAAAACCCCACATATCAAAAAGCCCATTAAAAACAAATGAAAAAAAAAACGATAATTTTTAAAGATTAGACATGTGTCATCAAACCCCAACCATGTATCATCAGAAGAGAAAAAGACAACTTTATATATATATATATATATATATATTTCTTTCTATAATAATACAAAATATGAAAAATGTTATTTCATTCTATGATTTCTATTTCTATTTCCTTTCATTTTCAATATTTGATTAAAAACAAAAAGAATGAAAATAGTGAAGGCATGCTTGTTCCTCAAACTTAAGGAATCACCAATCACTAACCAACTTCAAACCAACTGAAGTACCTCAGCCTTTAATAAATTGGCTCCTAAAATATTTATAAATTACTGTCGCGGATACTAATGCTTGTTGAGCTTGTTATCAGAACTGGTCTTGATGACATGCTGGTTACGGTGGATCCACAATGCCCGAGAACCGGGGGATGGGGGAAGGGGGTGGTTGACTCTATATTAACAATGATAACAACTTTAACATTCTCTACAATAATAATAATAGAATGATTGACATGAAATCAGAAGTTTTAGGAATTTTTTTTTTTTGAATTTTGTGTATGGGGATCCGGTCCCAAAAAAGGATAAAGTATTGAATAGATTGAAGAGGTATGGATTACTAAGAACATAATTTTACTTTTTTATTGGAAACTTGAATGAAATTACAAAAAATCATGAAAACATGGTCGAACTATAAGAAATGCATGAACTTTCATGGCTTTCAATAATATGATTAGAAATTGATGATTAATTGAGGCCAAAGCACGATGAAATGTCATGTGTTGATTGCATGATAGTAAACATGACTTTCGAGCCTCTACAAAAATAATGCACTGTTCCTTGCATGGAATGGAGCCCACGGACAGAGTAAACGGGCGTCGAAGCTGGTTAGCCATCTCGGTTCTGACCCGAGAATCTTGGGACCTGTCGTAGTGCGCAATGAGGGTGTTGCGCTCTGTGAGTGGGATTGCATTATAACATCCTTTTTGGTATATGTGGAAAGGTTTAAGAGAATTGATTTAGCTACTTATGCCACCAAAATGCACTTACCTACTTTTTGGGCACACATCCATTTAAAACTGCAGAGTTAAAGGTGCTTCGACTTAAGTAGTGGAATGATGAGTGAACTTTTAGGAAGTAGTTTGCAATATTGTGCAAGTGAAGCCAAAACATGCAGAAAGTCATGTAGTGATTGCAAAATCAGTAAACATAACTTTCGAGCCTCTAAAAAATTAATATACCACTCATTACACGGAATGAAACTCACAAACCCAATAAACAGACATAGATCTCAAGCATAAAAGGTCTATTAGCCGCATAGGAGGCATATTAGCCATGGATGGTTGGAGTGTTATATTTTTCTTATATGTTAAGAGTATCTGTGTTATCATCATACACACTGATTTGCAATTAGTTTGATAAATGATAGCAAAGTTAGGCGCGTTTTTTATGCTTGGTTTTGGATTCCTTGTTGCAATATGAACTTGCAGGAAAGGACAAACGCATTCCACAGATATAAGAGAGCAAAATCCAACAGTTTCTACCAAACATTATCGAACAAAAAAAGAACAAAGCTAATAAAATCATGCAAACTGATTACAAAACAGTTTATTGCTTCTTAGCAGGTTTCCAACAGGAAAGAGCATAAAGGACCCTTCCTTTCCATCCCTGAAACATCCAGTGGTTATCGTTGTCGATAACGAAATCTTTGTGGTAACGTTCTCTTACCAACTCCTTCCCTTCCTTCATGATCTGTTTGTTTAGTTTTGCTGGCCTAAACCCAGCTCTTAGGATCCTAACCTGCCACTGCTTGTAGGTCTCTGGCCTTGCAAACCGCTCAGCCCCTTCACAGGCGATCACACTCATCGCATCCTTTATGATTAGCTCCCTCTCCACCAAGGTCCTGCAATCATTCTCTTCTGATATGTTGCTCTCAAACATGTCAAAGAGGGACGAGCAATGGAACATTGCTTCTCTGAACCTTGTTAGGAAGAAGGGCGAATTGTACATCCCGTTAATCTCTGCAAACACAAAAAGGTCAGGATTGATATCTCTAAACAGTTTCAGAGCCGTGTCTCTCGGTGAGTTTAGGGACACGGTTTCATCAGGCGTGTATTGTAACCGGAGGATGCAGTTGACAACTGTTGTCTCTCCACTATTGATAACAAGCTCATCAAGAGTAATGGTGTCCCAGCTTTTAGCTATGAAGTTGTACTCAAACGGGACATTGAACTTGTCACAGAATCGTTTCAGTCTCTGCCCGGTCTCTTCTACCCGCTCTGATGGGCGGAATCCTGCCTGAGGCAGCTCAATGCCCGTCACACGGAGCTTTGGTGGTCCACCCCGTCGGGTTGACAGGGCTTGTATCAGACAAGGCCACTGAAAGCCATAGAGGATCCCAAAGTCAATGATGTGAAGTGTGGTTGCTTTGGACGCAAGCTCAAAGATAGTTCTGTTTGCAGTGTAGTAACACATTACTAGGGTAGGGCAAGCCTGGACAAACTCCTTGTACGCCTTCAAAATGTCCACCATCGATGTTCTGCTCAAAACATCAAATACTGGTGCCTTCATGGTTCCCGTGATGCGTGCTTCAAGCGCCTCTGCGAAGTGGTAACCAAGCCTCTGAGTTGCGTCACCGTGGCTAGAAGAGTGTTCCCTTATCTCCTTCAGTTTCTCAAAAGCTCTGCTCTGGTCAAAGCTAGCCACTGCTTGCGCGCATTGCATCAGGAGATTCCTCATATCCACTGGCTGATCTGACTTTTGAGGCTTGGATCGGTTCAGTGATCCCTTTGCTCGTCCGGTTTTGCTCGGTTTTGCTTCTCCATGATCATTCTTTTGACACACCAACAACACTTCCTCCAACTTTTCCGCGAGCTCATCTATCACAGAAATTGCAGGGAGCTTTGATTTCCGTCCACCCTCAAGATCATCTTCTTCATCATCATCATCTCGTAGGCGGTACCTTCTTGTTGATTCCTCAGAGATCTCAGGCGATCCAGTGAAACCTAAGGTTGGTTGATGTAATAAGCTCGTTATTGAGCTGAAGTTTTCAAGAGAACAGTTGTCTTGATCGCCGGAGATTTGATCAGACGGAGGAAGAGTCTGATCTTCCTGAAGCACTTCAAAGAAAGATCTCTCTGCCGCTTGTAAAGCCAAACTGTCTTCCAACATACAAGACTGTTCTTCAATATCTTCCTCCATCAACATGTCATTGATATACTTCAAAACAGGATGGTTAGTTGAACATACCGTAGATTCGGTTGGAGAAGGGTTCTGAGATTCAGTAGATTCGGTCGGAGAAGAAAGGTTCTGAGATTCAGATTCTTTGAAACTGGTGAAACGACTGGTTCCGGAGTCAAGATTGTTCCTTGGTTTGCAGCAAGATCCAGAACCGTTGTCGAATCTGAACCCATCAACGGGTACTTGCAGAACAGCATCCATCAAGATTGAAGAAGAAGAAAAAGAAGAAGAAGAGGAGGAGGAGAGGGAGAGGGAGAGAGAGAGAGAGAGAGAGAGAGAGAGAGAGAGAGAGAATTCAAGTCAACGAACAGAAGAAAGGAAGTTTCATGTGAACACAAGAAGTTGAGATACGGTTGATATTTATACAAAGGATTGTTTAATTGTTTTGTCTTGGCAAAGAAGATAAATGAAGTTTCGAGGAAACGGAGAATTGTGTGGGGTTGAGATAAACACTGAGCCGCCACAAAAGGTTTTATGATACATGTCAATAATATGTCCAAGACTTTATCTAATGTGTGTGGGTCCAGTGTGACCAAAAGCTATATTGTTTTCTTGCTTCTGTCTTCTATTTGGTCACTTTCCTGGTCAAAAAGGCTTGAATATAAAACTGATTAATAGCGCATATTAACAGAACCGGTTTGGTTTATGTAGCAAATTTGGTTTCTTAGTAGAGACGAAAATAAACTAATATCACCGGTATCAATGTTAGACCATTCTTTGGCATCTGGTGCGGTGTACGTGTGTTCCCTCAGTTCACTTTGCAAGGGTTTTTTAGCCAAGGAAAAAAAATTGCATGGGTATCATCTATTCTTTCTGTTTTATATTACTTGTCGTTATAAGAAAAAAAAATCATTTTAAAATAAATATTGTTTTAAAGTTTCAATGCAAAATTTATGAATAAAAATTTTTACTTTATTTTTTTATTAGTTAAAATATAGTTAGATGTATAGATAATTGTACTTTTATTATAAAAATATACAAAATCAAATGTTTTTTTAATATGTATGAATAAACCTAAAAAGAAAAATAATATGAAACGGAGGGAATAAATAGAGTAGGTCTTGCCATTTCATCGGAGAGAAGTAAGGCAAGTACTGTCTAGATGAAGAAAAATATTTACATGCCCGACATGGAGAGTGAACGTTTTTACTATTCGAGACCAACTGCAGTGTGAATACAAAGATTTATTTTTATTTTATATGAATTTATTTTATTTTACTAACGAAATGAGATCATATTTGGTGACGTTATTGTATAATAGAATACCGAAAGATAGATAAGATAAAAATCTTCGGATCAAGGATTGGACAGAGATAGACTTCACGTGAACGTGGATGCCAAACCTAACCTATCATTTTTTTTTCTTTTGGTTCAACAAACTTACTTTTCTGTTCATTTAGTATTATAATAAAATTTATGAATTCTTGAACAGTCAAAGGTCAAGAGAAGAAGATTTTAATGTAATAAAATACAAAATTATTATGTTTTGAAGACGGAGACTTGTTGTCTACATTCATCCCCTTTTCGAAATACTTTTATACTTTGTATGTCATGTACTAATGTATGGTTATGTTTTTTTGTGTGAACATGTGTGGTTATGATTTAAAAGTACCTTAAGTGTGGATCATCAAATAAAAATATATCTTAATAGTTCTTCCTTTTTTCTGAAATTAAGAAAAAAAGATTTCTTTCTTTTGGTTGGCAACAAAAATCAGTCAAAGTTTATCCAAATTAAAAAAAAAAAAATATGAATCCTACGCACGACTAATGTAATGTTATAGGGATTGTAAGCAATAAGCAATAAGCAATAAGCAATAAGCAATAAGCCTGTTAATAGCAATGCATCTTTATCAAACTAAAGATAGGGATCGGCTTCTGGATCTAGGTTAAAACATTTATCTAGTGATTGGCAATGGCTGTAACTAAAGATGTCAAAATGGGTAAACCAAGGCAAGCCAAACCATATCTAAATAGTTTTAAGCTTATATGAATAATGAATAAAACAAATACATTTAACAAATAGATTGGGTCAATCCATAACTCATTTAAATTAATGAGTTAATGGTTTTAATAGTTAGTCCATGAACAATACTTTTATAGTTTAAATGGTTATTATGTATTACAAAAAAATTATTAAGTAAAAAATATTATTTTGGGGTTAAAAATAAAAATATTGTTTAGACTTTAAATATGTACTTTTATAGTTTTGGTGGAAAATACAATTTTGATATTTGGCGGAAAAATAATTTTGTAATTTTAGTGAAAATAACTATATTTAACAATTTGGAGGAAAAACATAATTTTTGCAGTTTTGGCGAAAAACTTAATTTTTGCCTTTATGGCGAAAAACACGACTGTGAGCGGAAAAACACGATTTTGTTGTTTTGGCGGAAAAATTAAATTTTATGGTTTTGGTAGAAAAACACAATTTTACAATTTTCGCGGGAAAACCCATTTTACAGTTTTTGTGGGAAGCTCGATTTTGCAGTTTTGTCGAAAAAATTATTTTGTAGTTTTGGCTGGAAACTCAATTTTGCGGTTTTGTCGGGAAAACACGATTTTCCAGTTTTGTTGGGAAAACATGATTTTCGGTTTTGTCGGGAAAACACGATTTTGCATTTTTTGGAAAAACACGATTTTGCGGTTTTACCAGGAAACACAATTTTGCAGTTTTAGCGAGAAAATACAATTTTACGGTTTTGGCGGGAAAATTTAATTTTGTGGTTTTGGAAAGAAAACAAAATTTTCTGTTTGGGTGGAAAAACACGATTTAACAGTTTTGGTGGGAAAACACATTTTACGGTTTTGGCGGAAAACTTGATTTGCAGTTTTGGCGAGAAAACAAAATTTTGCGGTTTTGGTAAGAAAAATTAATTTTACGATTTTTGTGAGAAAACATGATTTTACGGTTTTGGCAGGAAACTCAATTTTGCAGTTTTGGCGGGAAAACAATCTTTTACGGTTTTGGCAGAAAACGCGATTTAACGGTTTTGGCGGGAAAACACATTTTCACGGTTTTGGTGGGAAATTCTATTTGCAGTTTTGGCAGGAAAAAAATGGTTTTTGCGGGAAAACATGATTTTTTTGGTTTTGGCAAAAAACTCAATTTTCGGTTTGGCGAAAAACAAGATTTTGCGGTTTTGGCGGAAAAAACGTGATGTTGTGGTTTTGCGGGAAGTTTTGATTTTATGGTTTTTGCGAGAAACACAATTTTATAGTTTTGGCAAAAAACGATTTTACTGTTTTGGCGAGAAAACTCGATTTCACGGTTTTGGCGGGAAAACACTATTTTATGGTTTTATCGGGAAAACATGATTTAAAAATTTTAATGAAAAAATGAATTTATATTTTTTGTGAAAAACTTGATTTTATGGCTTTAGAAATTTTTTGACTAAATTTAGTTTATTAATATTAATAAACCAACAAATATATATATGAGAATTAGGTTAGATTTAGTTTATTAAAATTTAATTATATATATATGAGAAAATAAATAAATTTTGGTGTAAAACTGGTTTAAAATTTGTTTTGGTTATTTTTTTTGTTTATATATTTGATTTATGTTTTTCTTTGTTATAAATTTTTATTGGTTTGGTTATGGATAACTCATTACCTATTACAATCCAAACCATTTTGATCTAATCCATTAAGTCCATTAATCCATTTTATCCATTAATCATTTTCTACCCAATTTTTCTATCTATTAAGATCTATGGTTTAGATTGGTTTGGATTAGGCCTAGGCATTTTATCCAGACCCGAAGACCCGACTCGGAACCAACCTGAAAAATCTAAATCCGGGTAGGACTCGAACCAATCATTTTACCCTATTGAGTCTTATTTGGGAAGACCCGCGGATCTTGGACCCGACCCGACCCAAACCCGAAACTCGACGGGTACCTGAAATACTCGTAGTTTTTAGTATATATACGATATATATGAGTGTTTTAATATATTTTGGTATTATGAATATTTTTTTAACTGTCATATTTGTGTTTTCGGGTATTTTTTGTTTTTTATATATTTTGGATAAAATTTTAGATCTTTTTGAATATTTAAATATTTTCATGTATATTTTTATGTTTTTGGGTGATTTTTGGGCTGGACCCGAACATAAGCCGACCCGGAACCGATCCAAATCCGAACCGAAATTTTTTAATTACCCTACTGGGTCTAACTATTTAAGACCCGATCCGACCTGGATCCGATAAGACTCGAACCGACCCCGAACCGAAAGTTTCAAATTACCCTATTGGATCCTAACCTCTAAGATCCGAAAGTTCCAAACCCGAAAAGACCCGACTCAAACCCAATCCAAAAACCCGAATGCCTAAACCTTGTTTGGATTAACCCTTTAATTTTTATCTATTTTGACAACCTCTAGCTGTAAGTTCTTTGTACAACCATTTTTCTTTCTAATCCATTTTTATATAATATTCATGCTTTAATCGTTTTTCTAACAAAAGCTACATCAAAAAGTTAGAAAATGAAAAATGGTAGCTCTCAAAATAATTTTTTACAGTTTTTTGTAAATGCTTCGAAAATAAATCCATAACGAAAATAGAGCTAAAGCAAAAAAAATTAGCAGCCTATTTTTTAAAACAAAATATCTAAAAGTATAAAATACCAACCAATCAATCCCTTAAATTGGATTTAGTTATTGATGAAAACATCAAATCATCATCGACCAAAAATATGGAGTCAGGAGTCATAGAGATGAGAACTTTAAGTTGATGAAAACCAAGGAGACATACAAGCTAAATTTAACTTAGATGGAGGTTAATGCTAAACATTTGAACTCAACAAATATTTGGAGAATACATTCAATTCATTTAGAGCATACCATAAAAAAATCACAAGATTTTCTATAAAAAAGATATTAAAAATGCAATCCAGGAGAAGACCATACATGAAAGAGACACACAGTCATTCATTGAAGCAACACGACAAAACCAAGGTGAAACATTTAATAAATCCAGTTTTCGATTTTAATATTTTTTGAAATTTTAATCATTTAATAAATGATAAATTAAATAAGATAATGAGTAAGAATACAATTGTTTTTAATTCTCTGATGAACATTATTTTAATGATTTTCTTTTTCAAATGCTAATTTTAAGATAAAAACTTGTTGCAAAATGATATATTCAAAACTATATTTAGTTTCTATAATAATTTTTTTAAAATCTATCTTATTAAAGTAGAAATATCATTTAGAGTGTTTGAAAACATGGATAGAAGTAAAAAAAATATATTGTTTTTTGGAAACATGAATAGTAGTATATTAAGAGAAAAAATTAATGAATTTAACTTGAATCATAGATTACTATTGCCCAAAATATAATTAATATTTATTTTGGAATTTTGTATGATTGTTATTAATTTGTTAAGGAAAATTATTACAATTGTTTATAGTTTCACTTAAAAGTTTTTTTGAATAAATAAAGAACAAAACATAATTTATTTATATAACATATATTTTGTATTGTTACTTTCTTTTTTCGTATAATTTAAATACTTACCAAATATTTCTTAATATATAATTTAATAAATATAATATAATTATATAAGTGATCCATTTCATGAGTTATTCTGCGTATTTAAGAATGATATACTATTATTGAGTTAAAAATTATAAATTACAAAAGTATACATATTTATAAAATTCTTACTATATTTTACCGCTCATAACATTTTATGGACACCCATGTTACACAACACAATGATGAAATACATAGCTTAAACAATAAAAAAAGTATTAAAGATAAAACCGTTAAATTTTTGTTTTTTAAAATTCATATATATTGAAAAACATGCACTCGTGCAGTCGTACATATCAAAATCTAGTTTATGTTATTTTAGTTAAGTCTTTTAATTTAATTTAAGTCATTTTACAGAATATCATACATATATAAATAATATTTGTGTTTTATATAAACAAATTAGTTTTAAGAATGTGAAATTATTATTTAAATAACAGTTCAAAATATAATTTTCATCAATATTCAGTGTTTTAACTAAAAATCACGCTAAGTATTTAGATATTAAAATTTGAGCGAAAGCGATTTTCGTTTTCGCCGGCCAGTTACATTCGACTTTGACTCATGTGTATTGGGCTTTTGTCTATGGAAAACGGTGGCTTCTATAACACTTGTTTCACCAGCTTTCTTTCCAGGAAACAATGGCTATTCAAGCACTGTCTGCCGGCTTAGATCCAATCATTGCTTCTTGTTTTTACTTGTCTCACCAATTCTCGATCCTTTGTTTTTTTTCATTCCCTTTGGTTTGGGGGGAGATTCATCTTCAAGCTAATCTTCGTCTTTAGATATGGTAAAATATTTTATATGAAAATCAGAGTTCTTTGGTTTGATTGAAGATGACACGAAGCGTTGATTCGTCATACTATGATCCATGGGTTGAACTTTTTTGAGGGCTTCTCTGTTGTTCTCTTGGTTGGTTCAGCTTTGCTGATGGCAGAATACATCGCACATTATCTTTGGATTCGGCGGAGGAAGCGATTTCTTGCTTTGATTTATGTGCAGTGAGCGTTGGGCGTATGTACACGTCGTTTCTTCCACAATGGTTTTAACTTGTTGGGCTTACGGTCCAAGTTTTGTCTTTAGGGTACACTTTCTGTTTTTCTGTTTAGGTCTTGTATTTGTTTTTTAAATTTGTACTTTATGTGGACTTTGTCGCTTATGGACTTTGACCCTTTAATAAAATCAAGATGACAAAAAAAAATATTGCAATTTAAATCATAAAAATGTCAACAACATGCATAGTAAAATTGTTTACTGATCAAATATTATAATTTGAGCTGTAAACAATAAAAATATATATACAAAATAATTATTTTATATTGAAACTTAGTTCATTTAAGTAAATTTTATAATTGTTGTTTATGTAGTACTAGGTGTTCGTCCACACATGAGGGCATAAATATTTTATAATTATTATTAATAATTTAATTACTAATTAAAATACTGTAATAATTAATTATTGTTTATGTTTTCATTTGATTTTTTATGTATTATGAATTTTTAAAAAATTCTTATGTATATATATTCACTATTAATAAATAAATCTTAGAAATTACTCGATATTATCTTTTTAATTATATAAAATTAATGATTTTACTTGATTAATATTTAGTTATGTGTTGTTTTCTGTTTTTTTTTATTTAAATTTTTTTATTAAAAGATATTTTTTGGATAACAACACAATCTCTATAAGAATTATCTTTTTATTTAAAATATATTTTTTAGATTTTGCATAATTCTTAGTATTATTAATTATTAATTTTACTCACTTCTCTAAATTTTTATATGTATTATGAATTTCAAAATTCTTATGTATATATATTCACTATTAATAAATAAATCTTATAAATTACTTGATATTATCTTTTTAATTATATAAAATTAACAATTTACTTGATTAATATTTAGTTATGTGTTTTCTATTTTTTAAATTTTATTTTTTTATTAAAAGATATTTTTTGGATAACAACATAAAATCTATAAGAATTATCTTTTTATTTAAATTTTTTTTTTTAGTTTTTGGATAATTTTTAGTATTATTAATTATTAATTTTAATCATTTATCTAATAAAAGTTATTTAAATTATTTTTTTTATTTTGGAGTTGACTTATATATTTTATTTTTAAGGGTATAAACGATATTAACCACTTTAACTTTTAACGTGAGAGTTCTATTGTGAAAAATCACTTTGCAAATAATAGTATAGATAGATAAATTTGTTTCGAAAAAATTTGATATTCCGACACAATAATAACGTGGAAAACCTGGTGTTTAAATCTACATATAATGAACAAAACTAAATAAAGAAAGAAACACTATAAATAGAGACATTTTCAAAAACTTAAATCTATTAACGATGCATTCATTACATACTTTAAAAAAATTACAAGCTTTTCTTATTTTAACGAAGATGAACATTGTTTTGTAAAGATAATATTTTGTTTTAGATATAAAAACGTAGATTTCGTAAATAACAAAAGGTAAGGTTCATTTTTAAGAAAAACAAACCAATTGTAATATCTGTTACAAGTTAATTCGAATATGCAGAACTCAAAAATTGGATTTAGATCCGATAAGCTTAAAAACATTAATATCTTCAATTTCTATTCTATTTAGACAATATGGAAACAAATCCCGTGTTAAACGTGGATCAAATTCTAGCTTACATCATTATTACAAGAGATGTGACTTCAGTTAATTTGGTGTGGATCTGTTTTACTGGTAGTTTGGGTTTTTAAAACTTTACTAAGACTAAGGTTTGGTTCAGTTGAGTTATCAGTTAATTAGGATATTAAGTTTAAAACCAAAAATTGCTAATTATTTCTAATTTTTTCACTAACTTTTTCCTTTTATGGACACATAATTACTACTATATTTGGAGCATGATTTCATATGTAAGATATCCAATTGGATCACTAATTCGTAGATTCAGAAACTTTATTTACAAAATTTGACTCTTGTGCTGGATACCAAATAGGTGGACCCTAAAAAAAGAGAGTTATTTCAGTTATTTGATGAGTATGCGCCTGCCAAAATCGAATCTTCAGTTCCACATGGGGTCTAAAAAGGTTACATATAGTGATGAGCATCCTGTTTTCCTATGGACACTAAGGTTAGATACATTAAAGTTTGTGTACGATACTGTTCCATGGTTGGAAAAATAGCTCCTATGCGGAATTCAGAATTTAGAGTAGGAATCAAACCCATGCTTTTCATAAAGTGCCCTAATCCGGATACAAGTCCAGCGAGGTTTATGTTGATTGACCATAACTTAAGCCGGCCACTATGTTCGTTTTAAGGCTTTATTTTTTAAACATTCAGTTCGCCCAATTCTGTGATTCATTAGATAAAGTCTAAATGCATCAATTTTTAGAGTTACTAGAATAAACATCTTTATTTATATAACAAAAGATTCGTTAACAATGAGAGTTTTCCATATAAGCTATTAAAATGTAAGCCAAGTCCTTTCCACGATCACCATCAGTTCTTGAAAACAACGACAACATAAGCGATCTAACCAATAACTTAATAGTTGAGTTTCAACGCACGCAACAATAAACGGATTCTTTTTAAGTTCAACCCAATTTTCCCTTATATTCCCTTGACTTTATCAACACATCCAAATGAATGATATAGTATGGCAAGACTATATCATTCATCTGGATGTGTTGATTAAGTTTGGTTTGTGGATTTGAATCAATTTTACTAACCGACAGACTGACCCAACGCCCATGATTCTATCAAGCCAATCGACCATGATATGTAATCAAACGTTTATGCATTCAACACACGCAACAATAAACAGATTCTATTAAGTCGTGGATCACTCGATCAGTCCGGCGTACAGCCATGGTCCATTATATATCCCTAAGGCCAAGTTACTCGATCGTTTATGCATAAAGAAGAAGGAAATGATCAAGCATAGAGAGAGAAGGATGTAACCGCTTTCAACCCCTTAGCCATATATCAGCTCGGATTGATCCAGTCTACAGCCGATGGTCTAGCCGGTTCATCCACTCAACTTAGGCGTGTGTTCAACCGTAGTCGAATACCTTCTTGGCTTGACTATCTTTTCAAGTCTTCCTTCAAATCGCCCAAGTTACTCTCTTTCGGATGCCTTTGTGTTCTGATCGTTTTGGTGATTTGTCTAAAAAAATACATACCAAAATCGGTTCTAAGGCCCAATATTTATTGAAATATTGGTTGAAAACTGATGTGGTCGAAAAGATGCCCTTTGACCAACCGAATGGACACTTGTCCACTCGTATCTCTTTGGCCAGAAAACCGACCAATCACTTAGCACGTTTTCCACACGTTCTAAGGCTTGTCACCCCAGTCCATGATTTGGTCATGCTCGAGCAATGGTTCAAGATCCTAACACACTCGACCATCAGACCCGTACCGCCCAAACCCGATCCTAGCTGTCCAACACTATTCCCAGCTGAGTTGAGCTCATGCGTTGTCATTCCAGCTAGCTGATCTCGGTCTACTAGCTGATCGAGCTGACCTTGCTTAACTGATCTTGTTCAGCTCGCTCAGCTCGTCCAGCTCGTTTCACTCTTTCCTTAGTTTGGTCCAGCTTTTTTTTTTCTCTTTCCTGGCTAAGTCTCGATTATCACTCAAGACTTAACTTTTTGTTCAGACCATGGAATGCTTGTGTTTGGTCTTTCCGCCATCTTGCACATTTCCTCATCCCATGGCCCTCCTGACGATCATATCTAGCATCAGGGACGCTACAAGTCTCCTCCACTTGATAAGGATTCGTCCCTGAATCCGAGTCAAGTTGTTCGGCCTTGCTGAACTGTTCAAACCACTTTAGGAAATCGTCTGGACTGGCCATACTGCTCTCCCCCACTTGAGTCCAGCACAACGGCGTCCGACATGGCCATCCATACAATGCTTTGTATGGTGACATACCAATGTTCTATGGAAGCTATTGTTGTACGCAAATTTCACCAAAGGCAGATGTCTTTCCCATGAGTCTCTCCAATTCAAGGTACATGTCCGCAACATATCTTTCAATATTTGGATTGTCCTTTCAGATTGACCATCCGTTTGGGGTTGGTAGGCTGTACGCATGTTCACTCGTGTTCCCAGGAGTTTTGGGAAAGCTCTCAAGAAATGTGAGGCAAAACAAGGATCTCTATCCAAGACTATGCTTGCCGGTAACCCATGTAACCGGGCTATCTCATTGATGTACGTACAAACTATTTCTCCAACACCATTGTTCTTCTTTATGGCAATGAAATGAGCAGACTTGGTTAGTTTATCCATGACAACCCATACCATATCTTTCTTATTCCTTGTTGTTGGTAAACCGGCCATGAAGTCCATCGTGATGTGGTCCCATTTATATTCTGGGATGGGAAAATTCTGCAACAAACCACTCGAAAATTAGTGTTTTGACTTAACGAGTTGGCAAGTTGGACACTTATGCACCCACTTGGCCACAACTCATTACATGTCGACCCAATGATAGTATCTCTTCATGTCGCGGTACATTTTGGTTTGGTGGGGATGAATTGAGAACTTGGACGAGTGAGCTTGCTTTAAAATCTCATCATTCAATTCCTTGTTATTTGGTACACTGACCGACCATTGACAAGGATCGTCTCATTGTTTGATGTTTGGTACTCGGTCTTGTCAATTTGTGAAACTTTTTTCAAGTTCTCATCCTTGCCTTGAGTAATCCGGATCCTTGTGAGTAGATCCTCCTGGTCCGCTGCACCCAGACCCAATGGTTTCTGATCCTTAGACAATACATTAAGATTCAAGGTCCGTATTATTCCTTCAAGCTCTTAAAACTCATTCTCGGCTGAAATGTCAGCTTGTCTCCTACTTAATGCATCCATGACCAAGTTGGCCTTGTCTGGATGATAAGCAATATCTAGATCATAGTCAGCCACAAATTCCATCCACCTTTTTTGCCTTAAGTTTAACGCAAACTGAGTAAAAATGTATTTGAGGCTCTTATGATCAGTGAAGATTTGTGCCTTGGCCCCATACAAGTATGAACGCCAATTCTTCAAGGCAAACACCACCAAAACCATTTCAAGATCATGGGTCGGATAGTTCCCTTCATGCTTCCTTAGTTGTCTTGAGGCATATGCAATCACCTTTCACTTTTGCATCAGAATGCAGCCAAGCCCATATATAGATTCATCTATGTAGACTGCATAAGGTTTACCGGTGAGCATTTCATGGAGCCCAGAGAAACACATCTAACATTCCTCCATCCATGAAAATTTCACTTCCTTTTTGGTTAGTCGAGTCATGGGTTGAGCCATACTTCCAAATCCTTTCACTCACATTCTGTTATAACTAGCCAATCCGAGAAAGCTCCTTACCTCAGTGGCATTCTTTGGATTTGGCCATTCTTTGATGGACTTCATCTTCTGAGGGTCAACCAAGACTCCTTAATCCGACACAATATGCCCAAGGAACCTGATACTCCTTTGCTAGAAACTACATTTGCTAAGCTTTGCAAAAAGTTTTTGCTCCCTTAATCTCTCTAAGACAATCCTTAAGTAATCTTGATGTGATTCCCGATCCTTGGAGTAAACAAGTATATCATCTATGAAGATGATTACAAACTCACCTAAGAATTCTCTGAATATTCCATTCACCATCATCATGAATGCTGCTGGTACATTTGTTAGACCGAATGGCATAATCAAGAATTCATAGTGGCCACACCTCATCTTGGATGCAGTCTTCTGGACATCCAATGGCTCTATCGAAATCTGATGATATCTTTATGCTAAGTCAATCTTGGAAAACCAAGTTGCCCTCTTAGTTTGTCTAGCAGTTCATCTATCTGCGATAATGGGTACTTAATCTTCTTAGTAACCCGATTCAATCCTCGATAGTCTATGCATAGTCAAAAAGTTCCATCCTTCTTATTAACTAATAGGACTGGTGCTCCCCACGGGAACTACTTGGCTGTATAAACCCTTTCTCAAGAAATTCTTTCAATTGCTTCTTCAGCTCGACCATTTTGGCTGAAGCCATCTATAAGGTACCTTAGGCAATGTAGCCGTTCCTGGTTCAAGTTTGATTGTGAATGGATCCGACCGATCAGGTGTAAACCCATTAAGGATTTGGAACACATCCTCGAACTCCTTCACGACTGGAATCTCTCCAAGGTCCACACCTTTCCCAAATTTGTTTGTAGAGATTGTTACCAAATAGGCTTCACAACCCTTCTCAAGCATCCGTTCTGCTTGGATTGCTGATACCATCAAACTACCCGAAGTCGGCCTTATCCCTTAGAAATCGATCGATTCATTTTTACTCTCAAACCGATTCTTTCCCAACCATTCCATGTCTAGTATCACTTCGTTATTCTTAAGGCATACTATAACTAAGTCGACATGCATACTCTTTCCTTGGATCTCAACCATAATGTTCTTAACCAGCCCCAGCGAATGCATGACCTGCTACTGGCATCATTCATTATGCCAAAATATCCGTCTTGTTCCTTATGGAACATCCCCTACTTTAGGTCCCTACAGTCAGCTGTAGGCTAAGTATATACTCATTTGATGTTCCATGCAAATACAATGCAAAAATAGAATTATGTCAGGGTTTAGTGATGTATCAGTGATCGCTTGGAAGGTACTAGTCTTGCCAGGATCCTTCAAAATCTCATACACCCATGGTGCCATGGTCTACCCCTTGCCTTGATTCAATATATCTTCATCCGCATGGTTCTTCTTCTGCTCTACTTGCAGCTTCAGGCATTTTCTCTTAATGTGTCCAATCTTTCCGCAATGGTAACAAGATCTAACATCATCACTAGTCATTTTTCCTTGCCATTGGCCCATCTTTGAAATTTTTAGGGTCGCACGGTTATTGCTACTACATCGGATACAAGCGCACATCGCCCTCCAGTACTCGCCCATGTGCCTCCTACCACACTTGGGGCAATCAGATCGACTTCCCGAAGACTTATTGCCTTATCGACCTAATCATGTTTCCTCTTCTAGTTGTTTGTCTTACTAACCAAAGACAGATGTGAGTGAGACCTTACATGGTTCTCTTGATCAAGGTTGGCTTCGGCAAAGCCAGCTTTTTCACCAATTCAGAGAGAATATTGAAGGTACGGACAGAGCAGTGTGTACGAAGTTCGACCCTTAGTCCTTATAAGAAATAACGCACATGTACCGCTTCATTCTTCAATTCCTTACCAACATACCGCCTGAGCCAGTTGAACTCTTCCTCATACTCACAGACAGTTCTGCGACCCTGGGTAAGAAGGTCTAGAAATAGGCATGGGCATAAAATCCAGAACCCAAAATCCGAACCGAACCAAAACTCAAACACCCAACCCGTTATCCAACCCAAAATGTAAAAATACCCGAATGGGTCTTGTAGGGTGGTACAAAAAATATCCGAACCTGAAGTGTTATTAATCAAACCTGAAATGTTATTAACCGAACCCGAACGGATAACCCAAAAAATCTAAAATTAATAGTCAATATAAATATTTTGAAATATATATATAAGTATTTCAATTATTAAATTCAATATATTTGTTGCAATATGATACATAATAATAAACATTAAAATTTTAATAAATGGTTTTAGTACACAATTAGTTATAAATAAGTACTTTATAATTTGCTCATTAAAATAACAAGTCTACTCTCTATAAGACAATACATATTGTTTACAAATAATATTTGTTTACATGCTTGATTTAACATTGTATTGTTATTTTATCAATTTTATGTCTGATAGATTAATTTTTATTTAATTTAAACTTTTTCCTTATGTTTTGTTTCAATTTTTTTGTTTTTTACTTCAGTTATATCTGAACCAAACCGATATAACCCAAATCCGTATGATATATGGTTATTTTATGGATTTTAGGATGCAATACAATTTTGAACCAAACCCGAAGTGTTATTATCTGAACCCGACCCATACTAATAAAATTTTAGTATGGGACCTAAAAGCGTAAATCCGAAAACCCAGAAACCCGAAAAATCTGACCCAAACGCCAACGGGTACCCGAACTCTGAAGCCTATCTAGAAACATTGCCTTGAGCTGATCCCATGCCTCGGATGGAAAATACTTGTGGTTGGACTCATACTCAAAATCCACAAAATTTTCCATACATTCACTGTGCGCTTGTCTAATGTCAGCCACCAGTTGTGCACATCCCCTTCCAGAAAGTGGACTGCATTGTCTTTCTTGCAATCCTCCGGACAATGAGTAGACTTGAAGTTACAGACTAACAGGCTCCTCCACTCATCTGCCTTGATCGTATTGGGAATACCTTAGAAATGCTTTGTTTCGCGGTGAGATATGTGCTCAAGCACACTCAGATATTCCACCTTCCTCTCAGTCTTCACTGGTGAATCGTTCTCGACTACTTTAGCTGGTTCCCTAATCCTTCCATCGGCCAAATGTATGGCCGTAGGAATTTGGGTTTGATGAGCACCGACGAGTTCACAAATGGTGTGAAGGCTTGGGCAGTGCTGCCATATGAGTCATGACGATCTTCAGTGCATCCCGAACGTCGCCCATCGACGGGTCTGTGGTATGGCGCCTTTTGTCCCGCTGCTCCATCCACAGCTCCACCACCAGGATCCGAGTGGTGTGGTGCATTAGAGGATTCACCCACTTCCTCTTCAGGCCGTTCTGGGCTGCGGTTATTGGGATCATCAATCCAGGTCCGAAGAAGGTTTTGTCGAACCATTGGCGTTTTCCCAGCATTCTGTCTAATCACAGGTTTGATTAGTATTGGGTCTAATGGATCGAATCCATCCATTGACGCAACACGTGGTTATCTCGGTCCCTTGTCCTTCTGCTTTTTCTACACCGGTACCCAGTTTACGTCGAGAGACGAAACCGTCACGAATAATGGCACACGAAAATTAGGCGGTTTTACTAGGTCCAGTAGGCCCTTTTCGATCTAATAATTATATTCTTGGAGATTCGTGCCTCCTTTCTTATAAATATCAAAACTCAACCTCAATTCTTAATTTCTCTTTGCGCCTTCATGAATTTTCTCTCTCTATCTCCATTTCTCTCTACAACTTTTCGATTAGCTGCTGTAGTTTTAGATCGACTTTGTTATTGAGGGCCAAGAAAGGAAAATATATTGCTAAAAAGCCTATTCTCAAAAGTATTTTGTACGATGGGGACTGATATAGCCTATTTATTACCAGTTTTAGGCCATATTCTAGGCTTTATTTAGAGTTTATTATGTGTGTCTAGGCTATGTTTTATTATATTTACAGGTCCAGGAATGTTTTATTATTATGTGTGAAGCATTTGGAGCATTTAGAAGAGAATAATTTGTTGTTGATCATCTAGGGAGTCGACGAAGCCATCGATCGATGGATCACACTTGGCATCGACCGATGATCTAATCTCGAGAGTGATCGATGTAGAACACTTGCTATCGATCGATGATCAAAGCACAAGACAGAAAGGCAAAAATACCCTGGACGAGTTTTGACATAAAATTAGGGTTTTATATTTATTTCTTGACAGAGACAAGAAAAGAGAGAAAAATTTTAGATTCATTTTGTATTAGGAGAGAAAGGAGAGACTCCTTCAGAATCCTCCTGGAACTCCTTTGGTTTTTATATTTTATATCATATCTATTCTATTCATCTATGATTTATGTGACAAAGATCATGCTGGAGTAGTTACTAATTAGATTTATGGTTGAATGATAGCATCTATGGATTAGCCCCAAAATAGGATTGTTAGGTTAAGTTAATATCCATCAATAGAGTTGTGCTTAATGCTTGTATTCTAGAGTAGCTAACTAAAATCTCGATGATAGGACATGGACAACTACGAGAGTAGGTTCTGTGCCAGAATATATTTTCTTGAACTAGGTTGTTATATACATGCGAGAGCTGGTCTAATAATTCTGGTGGACTTATCAAATCTCGTCCATACTTCCTTCTGATTTCACCGTCGATCGACACAAGCCTTAGCCGTCGATCGATGGTCATTCCTTTTTCACGCATACGAGAGTTGGAGTTGAAAAGAGTCGGGATAGTTAACATTTGAATTCTAGAATATTTACATTTCCGTGCTTCCTATCCATTATAATTCGTAAAGCTTGAAACCCTAGATCTAGCATATTTACATTTAAAATATTTACATCTTTGCATTAGTAGCATATTTCCATATTGCGTCATACTTCTTGACAAAGAACATTTCCTTAATCTGGTTATTCATTACTATATATATATTCACCTAGTTTAGTCTTTAGAAATAAGAAATCTATTGTGTGCATTTGCTCTTTGTCGATTCGATCCCTAAGTACTACACCTGATCTCTTTTGACAAGAGTATTATAGAGTGTGTTAAGATTAGGGTTAATTTGACAATACATTGTTTAGGATATTCATTACCCTGCTAGAACAAAATACACACCATGTCAGGGACCTTGACTGAATTCATCAAGAGGCTTTTCCGGATGTGGCTAGTCTGGATACTCCTCAACAGTTGTTAGTAGTGATCGACTCCGAGAGATTACTAAGGGGGACAGAGACGCAAGGCCCGCAGCCAATGATCGCGAGACTGACGTAAGTGGGGGGGGGGCACACTTGATTTATTCGGAGGAAGGATCTACAAGAGATCAGATGATCCTTGTAGAGGACGAACCCGTGTACCTTATTCACTATTTTCCAAGGGGGCATTTGAGTGGTTACCCGCTTTGAGTCTTAATCTCGTTCGCCCTCTGTCGTGGAAGGTCAGAACTGGGGGAATATCTTGTCCACTTTTTTGACTCCCGAGAGCGTCAACAAGTTCTTGAGGGAGTACGGAGGCAATGGTGTCACCTTTATCATCTCTAGACATGATCAACGACCGTGGACGCCTGCCATTGGATACAAATGTGTCTACGAGTCATTCTTTCAAAGGACTACAAAGTTGTGGTTCCCTACCCCCCAACTAATCACGACGTACTGTTTCCATTGGGATGTTGCCATGACTCAGTTTGTAAATAGGTCGCTCAAGATCGTGGTCGTGTTGATGGTGATGGACGCTGAGGCGGATATCTCCATTGTCGTTCGAGTCTACGAGTAATTGACGATGACGAAGGCTCTGAAGAATGGTCATTTCTCGGTGAGAATGAGACCGGCTTTAAATTTTGTGACGGGTCATCCGAGTAAAACAAACCATTGGTATCACTTTTATTTTTACATAAGGGCGAATGAGTTTGTTTTTGAGGAGCCCCCGAAAGATGTGACTATCAGCAGCTACTAGAAGGGACTATGTTGAAGGCATGATATATCATCTTGTTGATGCCCAAATTAAAATGATGGATGATTTCTGCAAAAATCTGGATGAAACTTACATTGAGCTCAACAACATCATTGGATGGGTGAGTGAATGCTTGGAAAATCTGGAACTCCGAGTTAACTGGATTAATGCTACTGCTGGGATGAATGTACAGAAGAAGATAAGTAGTAATGAAGACATGAGGAGACACAAAGAGCTGCTGGAAATTAGAGCGGATCAGATATGTGTTAAGACAGTTGCAGCACAGAGCAGAGGTAATGATGCGATCAGAAGCTTTGTAGGCTGCTACTCTTGCTACCACAACGTCAAGCTAATGACTATAAACAAGTGTTGAGTGGGAGACAACCCACTATTAGGTATTTTTTTGTTTTTGCATTTAAAAAAAAAAAGAAAAAGAAAAGAAGATTCGAGGTTCACGAGTAGAGGACCAACATCCATCGACGGGTGGCCATCTCGATTGACACCCCACCACCAAGCGTCGACCGGCACTTCACTGCATCGCTCGGCGCTACTGCAGCAAGGAAGTATACTCAACGAATCTTGTTACATTTTTACAACTTTTCTTTATTTACTTGACTAATCTCAGATTGTGTAAAACTAGGGACATTGTTGTTTAATTATGGGGGAGATAGTTAATTATAGTGTGTTTTGTCTTGGCAATCAGTGAGTCGTTTTATTTTGTCAAAACCTAGTCCGTTGGGGATGAAGAACCTTTCCTTGGAACCAACTACATAAACACTCTCTAGCACCATTCCTTGATTTGATGAGTGCAAGGTGTGCTGAATGGAAACATCAAAGCGGACTTACCTGCCAGTAACATCAATTCTTGCTGAGACTATATGAAAGA
The DNA here is from genome assembly GCA_012274485.2 of Sinapis alba. Classification (NCBI taxonomy): domain Eukaryota; kingdom Viridiplantae; phylum Streptophyta; class Magnoliopsida; order Brassicales; family Brassicaceae; genus Sinapis; species Sinapis alba. The sequence continues at coordinate 175,593 of MU105778.1, forward strand.
ACCAAAACTGACCTCCAACCTTAATTTACTCATTTCTATTGTGGGGCTTGATATACATTGGATCAGATTCCTCCTGCAATTCTAGAAGGTAAAAGTCTGTGTGTTTCTGGTTTCCCTCTCTCCTCCTTTGGCATCTAGAAAAGATTGAGATGATTCCCTGAGATGTAGAGGGATAGGAAAATTTCTTAAGCCCCATTATTCTAATTCAAAAGGATGACCACACAAAGCTGGAAGCGAGGGGTATGAAAATTTCCTATGATCTCATTATCTGCCTACACTTTGCATAACTAAAAAAAGAAAGTAAAATTAAGAGAGAAAAATATCCAGAGAAGAGAGAAAGAGTGAGGAAAGGGAATATAAATTGTGTACTCAAATACATGTTAGGGTAAGAGTCCATGTGTTTAGTGATCGATTCTTCAAGAATAAAGCCTACACATTTACTGCATAAATGAGGTATTTCAGATGATGTCTAGTGAGTTGTGGGCTGGATGGTATTGTTGCTAAGCCAAGGCGAGGAACATGGGAAGTGCCTCTAAAGTTTGCATTAATCTAAAGTGGCTTGCAACATTGCAAAGGTGATGGTGGTGGTTCTAAAGAATGATGAGTCCCTATATTTTCAAACCTCTTCCACATATTTTTCTATGTTTTGCTTGAAGACAATCAGAAGGATAAGTCTAGGGGAGTTGATATGTCCCAGGATTTACTAATTTTAGGCTATATTTAGATTCTTTATTATGTACTTTGTGTCTATTTTAAGTCATTTACCGGTCTACGTGCATTTTGGAGTACTTTAAAGATTATGGAGAAAAATGGAGCTTGAAGAGAGGAGAACATGTAGCTGTTCAAAGATGAGAGTCGGGATATGACGTGAGCGTCGACCGACTCTGCCATAGTGTCAATCGATGCTAATGCAGGTTGACGAGACCGACAAGACTTTCAAAAATTTCACTTTTTCTCAGAAGTTTCCTTATTGGCAAAGAAGCCCCTGGATGTGTTAAACTTATTTACATCTATTTTGCAGCCACTGTTTAGGCTAAACTTTAGTTTATTCTTAAAGAGGTTTTGGAGAGAAGATCATAACTCCTTCAAAGATTGATTGGAACTATAGTATTTCTTGCCTTTAACCTCTATGCAATTATTTCAGATTATGATTTGTGTTTGTTCTATGATGTATGAGTAATTCACTTGTTATATCTAGGGATTTTTAAGGTTTTGATGAACTTGTAATTGACATATTTGCTAGGATATTCTATTGTCTTTTTCATCAATAATGTTCTTGTTGTTTGTTCTTATGATTATTCACTAGAACTTGATCTTAGGATAATTGGAATAAAACGAGATTGTGACTGATTATCCTGATTTGAATCATGCTGAGCTAGGTTTCTAGATACAACGAGATTTGGTTCAAATAACTTAGTGAACATATCAAATTGAATCTTAATGCATATCTTTAGAAATTGGTCGTGTAATGAGAGTTAGCCTTTGAGGATCTAGACTTAGACAGTTTGTTGCAGCGAGAATTAGACGACTGATAATTGAATTTGAGTTCTACGATTGAACTTATTAAACCCTTAGCAACTATTGGTATGAGTTTTGATTTCATGTGTTGATTTCCCATGATCTAGTGTTTCCCATAATCATCTACAAACCGATATTTTGTTATGTTCGCTTTACCGCTCTCTTTTTCTGTTCTAGATTTATCTGTAACTGATACTCTATTGTGTAATCCACGCTCCTTGTGGATTCGATTCCTAAGAACTGCAATTGACGTCTTATTTAAGAGAGTGCTCTTATAATAATTTGAGCATATCAGTAATCAAAAGCCAATGTAACTGATGGAAACAACTCCAAATTCAAGAGCTTTAAGAAAAAAAGAAGGCATTCACCTTTCCAAAGGAAATTATCTTCAAGAAGAAGCCGCAAGGTGCTTGTTGGGTACGTGGAAAGCCTGGACATATAGCCAAAGACTGCCGCCATACAAAGGATGGACCAACCGTTGGAGACGTCAATTAAAAAAATCTTGCTGAAAATTATTTTGTTGATGTTGTTTTAGAGATAAACATAATGACAAAATACAATGATTGATGGATAGACACTGGTGCAACAAAGCACGTGTGTTCTGATGTGAGTATGTTCGTAACGTACGAACAAGGTTCTTGTGGAGAAAATCTCTATATGGAAAATGCGAGCACTGCACCATTAAGGGGAAAGGAAAAGTGATCCTAAAAATCACATCTGGAAATGAAGTTGCACTGACAAACATGCTTCATGTTTCTGAGATTAGGAAAAATCTAATTTCAGGTCTCTTCTTAGCAACAACATATTTAAAACTGTATTTGAATCTGATAAAAATGTACACACTAAAGGTGGGATGTATGTAGGAAAAGGTTATCTTACTAATGGCCTTTTCAAACTAAATGTTGTAACTGTTGTTATTAAATTTGAAGGCAATAGCTATGTTTTTGTTAATCTTCTTGACTCAAGTGATTTATGGCATGCAAGCATAAAATGATGAAATGATGAATTTCAGATTATTACCAAATCAAAATCTTAATAATTATAAAAGAAGCAAATATAAAGTCTGTGTGGAATCAAAATATCCATGGCACTCGTGCAAATCTTTAGAAAAGTCAAATGTATTACTTGGTTTGATACATAGTGACTTGTGTGATTTTCAATCAATTCCAAGTCGTGAAAAAAAAGTATTACTATATATTTTTTATTGATGATTATAGTAAATTTTGCCAACTTTATTTGCTTGAGACTAAATATGAGGATTTGAATATGTTTAAGAATTCAAAGCAGAAGTTGAAAATCGATTAGATAAGAAAATAAAGATTCTACGATCAGATCATGGTGGAGAATAGAATCAAAAGAATTATCAGATTTTTGTTCTACACATAGAATTATTCATCAAACATCAACACTTGATACTACAATGCAAAACGGAGTTGCTGAAAAGAAAAAGAAAACGTATAAGGAAATGATGAACTCCATGTTAAACAACTCAGGTGGACCATTTAGCTTATGGGCTGGAGCTATTCGTACGGCAAGTTTAGTATTGAATAAAATCCCTCCTAAAAAGAGTGATAAAACCCTATTTGAAATGTGGAATGATAAGATTCCTTCATATAAAAATGTGAAAGTGTGGGGTTGTCTCGTAAAAGCTCAAGTACCTTTACCAAAGAGAACTGTTATATGACCAAAAATGGTGGACAGTGTTTACATCGGTTCTACAGAAAACAGTGCTGCATACAGATTTTTGGTCATAAATTTGATAATTCTGAGGTAAAGGTAAATACAATTATTGAATCAAATTAGGACGAGTTCTCTGAAGATGTTTTTCCATACAACGAGCCAAAACTATTAATGTTAAACGACTTTGAGAGGATAATAAAAGTACCTCAAAGGTTCAAGAAGAAGAAAGTGAACCGAGAAGAAGTAAACGAGAAAGAACTTCCAAAGGTTTTGGTATATATTGCATGACATACCTGAGGAAATATAAACCACAAACATATAAGGCTGCAAAGAAGCGATTCAAAATGAAGTGGAATTCATTTTGAGAAACCATACATGGGAGTTGGTTCATTTACCTCCTGGAAATAAACCAATTGTACATAAATTGATATTACAAAGAATCTAAGACCAAATGGAACAATTGGAAAATATAAAGTGAGATTAGTGGCAATGGGATTTTGCCAAAAAGAAGGTCTTGACTTCTTTGATACATATTATGCAGTCACAAGAATTACCTCTATTAGATTTCGAATAGCATTGCTGATAGTAATCTCAGCCATATACGATCTAGAAATTCAACAAATGGATGTTAAAATGGCATTCCTAAATGGTGAATTATATGACGAAATATATATAAAACAACTCGAAGGATTTATTTTCAAAGGGAAAAAAATGCGTAATTTTATGAGAAGTCAGTATATGGACTTAAGTAAGCGCCGCAAAAGTAGCATGAAAATATTGATAATATGATGAAGTCTTATGGTTTTACTATAAATGAATGTGACAACTGTGTTTACATTAAATAAAACTAAAAATGATACTATCATTGTGTGTCTATATGTGGATGATATGCTGATAATGGGATGCTGCGTGACAATTTTGAAAAGAAATATATTTGATTAGCTGACCCAGTTCTTTGAATTAAAGTTAAACTAAAGTGAGATGGTTATTCACTTACTCGATCTCACTATGTGGAGAAAGTTCTAAAGAAATTTGTTCATTTTGATGATATACCAGTTGTTACTCCCTTTGATCCGGCGTGCAAGCTTTCAAAGAATGAAGGTGAACATGTATCACAATTAGAGTAGACACAAATAGTTGGGAGCCTCATATACATTATGAATTGTACAAGATCATATTTGGCTTACTCATTGAGCCGATTAAGTCGATATTTGAATAATCAAAATAGAGAACATTAGAATGCTTTAGCTAGGGTATTAAGTACTTAAAGCATACAATTAATTATAGTTTGTATTTCAAAAAAAATCCTCCTCTTTTAGGAAAATATAGTGATGCTAATTAGATCTCATGACGCACATATAGAAAATCTACAAGTGGTTATGTGTTTACACTTGATGATGGTGATGTGTCTTGGTAATCATCTCAAAAAAATGTACTGGAAGTTCTACAATGGAATCCAAATTTATCGTACTAGATAAAGCCAAGTAAGAAGCTGAATGGCTTAGAAATTTTATTGAAGATATTTCTCTATGGACAAAACTCTCAACTGCACGATGCACTCAATTTGTGATAATATGGCTGCTTTAAAATAGAGGGAAAATAAAAATCTATAATGTCAAGTCAAGACATATTAAACGAAGAAATGCATCGACTTTCAATGGGTGATACCATTAGATTACATTATATGAAACAAAAACTTGGATGATCCTTTGAATAAAGGCCTACCTAAAGCCAACATAATGAGTCATCACTTGGCGTAAATCTAACCTAGGAAAATTGAATATCCCATGATCTAGGTTCAATAGGAAAACTAGTTGAGGTAGACTCAAGATTAAATTTTACACATTTTTCATTCCTATGAAATAATAATGTGTTTCAATTGATGATCAAGGGTTGAATAATGTTTTCTTAATAATGTTAGTATCTTTTCTTATAGAGAGATAGAATGGAATATCTTTTATTAACGATACATGTATGAGAGTGGTTTTCGGTCGCAGTGCACCTATGAGAATTGATATAGCCAAATTCTCTAGATTTTTCACGAAGTCGGATTAGTTGAGGACCAAAATGAACACAACCGTATAAACTAATAATAAGCTGGTAAGATATATGTTTCACTTATTTTCTTGGTTTATTATAATATGGGGTCAATTCAAGACTATTGTTCATTACCCACAAATTAAATCTGATAAACTAAGAAAGGTTCAAGTCCAAAATACACCTTTTTGATGCATAATAATTCTACTTCCTCAGAAATATTTTAAATTCTTTTCATTTCAAATGTTAGGTATTCTAGAGTTTGAATTGAAAATGTGGGGGCATTGTTAGGGTTTTAATTAGTTAAATTAAATTAATTCACAAAAGAAGCATCCCTTGAATATGTGTCAGCTGAGACACATACCTCTTCTAAGTATGTGCCTATTAGAATCACCGTTGATTTAATATATAAAGCCCTCACTTGACATACGTAAAGATACAATTTTTGATTCAACCTTCTTTTTCCCCATAAAAGTTTCTAAAGAAAAATAAAGTATAGTTTGTTATGGTCTATGTATGATGTGTTGTACGGATATCAATACTTGGATCTCTGCAAGATAGACGTCCACGAACTACACACCATTATAGGGATGAAAATATATCTTACAAGATTGCTCAATCAAGCCTCTATCAATCTATAATCTATTAAGTTGTGCAACAAAGAAAGTTTATCATCTAGCTAGTTGATAATCTCACAACTCAGCCACTACTACTTCACTTACTCAATCAAAGAATTCAAATCAAAACTAAAAGCCAATACCTTCTTGGCACACTTCTAAAACCGCACTCTGCGTATACCTGATTTCTCCAACTCCGTATGTATATTGTATCATTTCTCTGAATCTCTTGAATGTATTCAAGGAGCTGCTAACTCCTATAATAACACAATTTGTGACAACCACAAGATTAATAAGATGTTTAAACTTCATACCCAACCGTGACACAGATCCACTTCACCTATTTCAGTTGTTTGAACACACTAATATAGAGGGACATACACACAAATCTTACATAAGCTACAAATTAACTTTGCTTCTGCAAAAAACTGGGGAGGCAGTACAATAAAATGACAAATCAATCAAGCAACACTTTGATACTGTATTTTAAAGTATCCAAAAAATTTATAAGAATTTTCGATTTTGATTGTTTCCTTGACTCGAAGGAAGATATTGTGAGTTTGTCTTACTATATAAAAGACAGTTTACTCACTCCTGGTGATGCCACCTAGGATAATGGGGCAAGGAAATGCCGACACCTAGCATTTAAATCTTAAAGTCGATTATGATTAATGGGCCTCAAGGCTTATGCGATTTATTCCAATTATTTAATCGACGATTCAGTTCAATGGGCCTCTGCGATTTATTTCACTTATTAATTCCAAGGCATGCATTAAAATCTAAAAGGTCGTGTCATTCTCACAACCGTCTTCTTCGATAGATCTAAGGTTCTTCATGTTCATGCTTTGAAGATGTGATTAATGGGCTGTTCGTTTGGTTGCCGCAGGTACCTGCATCTGCGTCTGCGTCTGCATCTGCGTCTGCGTCTGCATCTGCGTCTGCGTCTGCATCTGCGTCAATGTTTTTGTTCGTTTCATCAATGCGGGTACCTGCGTTTGCGTCTGCGTCGGCGTCCGAATGCAGCGTCCTGCATCAAAGAAATCAGAACGCAGATAAAAGCAGCGGCCAGGACTTACATTCTGCGTTTACTTAAACTTATTTACAGTTTTGCCCCTAACATATTCATTATTTATGAAAAGTGTCTAACCCTAATAGCCGCAGGCGCAGCTCTCTTCTCCCCGACGCAAACTTTGTTTGAGCTCTTTCGATCTCGATCTCTCTCTCCATCTCTCTCGATCTCGAGCTCTCTCTCCATCTCTCTCGATCTTGAGCTCTCTCTCCACGAGCCCTTTCTCCGTCACGAGCTCTCTCCCTCTCTCTCTCTCTCTCTCTCTCTCTCTCTCTCTCTCTCTCTCTCTCTCTCTCTCTCTCTCTCTCTCTCTCTCTCTCTCTCTCTCTCTCTTCATATCTCTCCGTCATGACCTCTCTCTTCATCTCGAGCTCTCTCTCCATCTCGAGCTCTGTATCCGACAAAACCCCATCTCAACCCCATCTCAAGCTCTCTCTTCATCTCCGACACAAACCCATCTCCGATCTCTCTCTCTCGATCTCCGACGCATCTCGAGCTCTCTCTTCTCCGCTGCAAACCCATCTCTAGCTCTCTCTCTCTCTCTCTCTCTCTCTCTCTCTCTCTCTCTCTCTCTCTCTCTCTCTCTCTCTCTCTCTCTTTTAGGTAACTGTCTCTGTTTGATACTGATAGTGATGGTATTTGTTCTAAAGCATTGATGGTATGTTGCAGATTCTGCAAGTGTGAGATGACTTGATGGTGCAATGCGAGGATTGTTCTGAGTGGTAAGTGTTCCTTTTTTTAGTCTCTGGTTCCTGTTTTTATGCAAATGAATGATGAGTTTTTGATTGATTGGTTGATGAAGAATACGTACTACTTGTTCCATTGTCATTTATGTTCCCCAAACTGTTGAGAACTTCCGTGCTCTATGCACAGGTTTCATTTTGTACTTGGAATCTGCGTGTTCTCTCATCTCTTCTTTTTTGTTTTTGTGTTTTTTTCAGCACTTCGATCTCGAGCAGCTTCCAGGTGATAAGATAGTTGGGTTGGCCAAGTTCTTTCTTCAACCAAATAGATGCACTAGCTTGTTTGGAAGACAACAGGCAATGCTACTTCCATGCCCCCTTTACACAATTTCTCTCTGGATTATTACATTACACACTTCTTAGACCAGATTGTATGTTTTGAGTGTTTGCTTTGTTTTTTTAGCACTCCGAGCTCTCAAACTTTGTCTCTCTCTCTCTCTCTCTCTCTCGTCTCAGCCCCTCTCAATCTCTCTCGTCTCAGACCCTCTCAGGTCTCAATCTTTTGTAAGCTTTCTCTTCTTATAGCAGTAGCTATTTTTCAGTTGCTTTCGAGTCTTATTAGTGACAAAACTGGAATTTCTTGGGCAATAAAAAGAATTTAAAACATATCGTATTGATAAGAGAGCTCTCATATATATATGAGTCATGCTATTTCAATATATCTAGACATGATGTACTTCTAATTTATCATAGTTTATAAAGTGATCGTGATTGTAATTTATATTTATCGTACGCCTATAAAGATACAATTAACAATTGTTTTTGGTACTCTTATTCGACCTTATTAATGACTCAATGCATAAATAAGTTTAGTATATACTAAAACAAGTTACGATGTTTGATCTAACAAATTTAGTTTGGTTAAGTGAATATGCTAAATTGCTATAGATGCCAATTGAGTTGTTAACTGAAATGAATAATTTGCCGTTTTTCTTATGCTTACTACTTTTCATGTGATTGTTTTATGAGAATGATGACTGGTACTGTCTTGTTTTTTGTTTGAGAGTCATGTTAACAAGTAGCCATGCTTTTACTTCAGAGTTCAGATCGTGAGTTATGATTTATGTGCAGGAATGATCATGAATTGTCTCGCTTTCTGTTTTTTTTTCTGCAGGTCTCAGGCTCTCTCTTCTAAGACCCTCTCAATCTCTCACTCTCAACAATGACAAAAGATGTATGTTTGGAACCATCTTGTTTTATTGCTTGCATTTGTGGTTTAGTTTATATGTATGTTTAGTTTATATGTCTGATCGTATGGAACCTTAACAGGCTGTTAGCAAGATTAGTGAATGATATACATTTGTGATTTAGTTTATATGTATGTTTGAATGCTCACCCCCAGGTTATATACTATAAATAGTTTATATTAGCTAGATCGTATGTTTAGTTTATATGTATGTTTAGCAAGATTAATGAATGATATGTCTGATTGTATTGGAATTGTTATGTCTGATCGTTTGGCACTAAGTTTGGTTTGTTTTAGACTTTGCCTCCTAAGGAAACAAGGTGTTTTTTCCAACTCTATGCGGAGGAGAGGAAAAAAGGAAATAAGACGGGTACATCAATGAACAAAGTAGGGAAACAGAACATCATGGAGGCTTTTGAACAGAGGTTCAAGAAAGGATATCCCAATTGGCAGCCTTACAAGAACAAATATGACACCTGTAGGAAGAAATACACCAAGATTAAGAGGTTGACTAAAAATAGGACAGGTCTTGGGTTTGATAACATGGGAAGGATCGACATGTCAGATGATTGGTGGAATGAATGCGAAAAGGTCAGTTTCTAAATTATTCAGTTGGTGCAAGTTTAAAAAGTTCTTGAATTGTTTTGAATTGTTTTGAATTGTTCTACTGATTTAACTGATTCATCCTGTTAGTTAAAAGACCATGACTCGAGTTACTTCACTATGATTCTTAGCTACTGTTTTTGAATTGTTTTGAATTGTTTTGAATTGTTTTGAATTGTCTTGCTACTGTTTTTGAAGTTTAAAAATACAAGAGTGTCTTGAATTGTCTTGAGTTGTCTTGAATTTTCGTGCTACTATTTTTGAATTGTCTTGCTACTGTTTTTGAAGTTTTAAAAAACAAGAGTGTCTTGAATTGTCTTGAATTCTCACAGACTTACATTTTTTTTTGTTATACAGGAGTGTCCCGGGATTAGAAAATCTGTATGCAACGAGATCGATAACATGGATCTGTTTGAAGCAGAATTCGGTGGTGTAGTAGTAACTGGAGCTGAAGGATGGAGTGCTCAACATGGAGAAGCGAGCTTCAACTCTAGAGTGGGTTTTGATGACGATGAAGAAGCTGATTCACAGCCAGCAACAGAGACTCAGCCATTGGAGACTGAAACCCAACGCCAAACTCAACCAACAGTTCAGACTCATTCCGGAAGTTGAACAGCAAAAAGGAAACGTAAGGAGAAAGACATGGTTGTGGAAACTTGGATAAAACGGACTGAAGCTCTTGAGGTGAAGAACAAGATAGAAGAACGGATGTTGGAGCGTCAAGAAGCCTCTAGTGCTGAGAATGTGTTGGAGATATTGTATGCACTGCCTGGAGTGATAGAGTGGTCTCCATTATATGAAGCAATAATGGAACTCCTTATAGATAGTGAAGGGAACCGAAGGGCTTTTATAACAATGAAGACATATGAAGCTAAGATTAAGTTTCTGGAGCTTAGGACCAAGATAAAATGTGATGATTGATTAGTTAGTTAGTTGGAAACCTTTTGTGATATGTTGGAACTTGTTAGTTAGTTAGTTTCTGGAACTTGAACCTTTTTGGTATTGCTTTGTATGATTGTGTATGAACTTAATCATATTGCTTTTTAGTTATGCATTAGTGTTTGGTATTGCCTTTTGGTTAATCATATTGCCTTTTGGTTATGCATTAGTGTTTGGTATTGCCTTTTGGTTAATCATATTGCCTTGAATCATGTTTATAACTAAAATGTGTTGCTGTCTTATAACACTAATAAAACAATTTTTTTGATGGCTTTGTAGATGCTTGAAAGATGGATATTGGAAGATGAGGATGGTGATTATGATGTGAACTTGGTTTGTTTGATATGGCTACTACTGAGAGATTGAGTCATAGAACAGATCGATGAGCAGAGTGGCGTCATGTTCAGCAACTTATGTATGAATCTGATCAGCAGTGTTATGATATTTTTCTAATGAATCAAAGAACCTTTGAAGCTTTGTGTAAGATGATGACTGATCGGTATGGACTGAAAGAGTCTCACAATGTCTACATTGAAGAATCTGTTGAGATGTTTCTTGAGGTTGTTGGTCAAGATAAGACTAAGCGGAATATTGTTGCAAGGTATCAAAGATCATTGGATACAGTACAAAGGAAGCTTGATGATGTCTTGAGTGCTCTTCTCAAGTTCGCCGAGGATTCGCTAAAACCACAAGAAGACGAGTTTGCAAGAGCAAATCCTGTTTTGAGGAATGATGATTGGTATTGTCCTTATTTCAGAGATTGTATCGGAGCACTTGATGGAACGCATGTCCCGGTTCGTCTTCCAAGTCAAAATGCAGAAGCATATAATGGCAGAAAGCAAGGACCTACAATGAATGTTCTTGCTATATGTAACTTCGATATGAAGTTCATATATGCATATGTCAGTGTACCTGGTAGAGCACATGATACGAAGGACTTGATTCATTGTGCGAGAAATGAGGCTTCTTTCCCACATCCTCCTCCGGGAAAGTATTATCTAGTTGACTCCGGATATCTGACCAGGAAAGGGTATCTTGGTCCACATCGTAATATGCGATATCATCTTGGTCAGTTTAATACAGGAGGACCACCAGTTAGTGCATGAGAGTTGTTTAACAGAAAGCATTCAGGTCTGCGATCAGTGATTGAGAGGACATTTGGAGTATGGAAAGCAAAATGGAGGATTTTGGATCGTAAGCATCCAAAGTATGGTTTGATCAAACGGATTAAGCTAGTGACAGCGATGATGGCATTACAACTTCATCCATGACTCACACAAGGAAGACCGTGATTTTGTTCATTGGCAAAGTGATGATGATGGTGAAGGAGAAGAAGCTGATGGTGAAGGTGATGAAGAAGAAGGAGAAGAAGCTTATAGGGATGATGCTGGCGGTGGACATATAGATATGAACCGACTCGTGAAGAAGCGATGGAAGCTTTGCTTGACAACATTACACATGAATATGATGGAGGTCGTTTACCGTATTAGTTTTTCTGTGTTTATAATTTTGATATATTATTTGTGTTTTATTTATTTAAGACTTGATGGATTATTTTTATTTAGCTTTTGTTTTATGATAAACACTTTGTTTTATGATAAATACTTTGTTTTATGACAAAAAAATGTTGTTATATTTTTATATTTGACTAAAATTTATTTCTGATTCAATAAAATATTTTTATGAATGTAAATATATTTAAATAACCTTTTTAATTTAAAATACACCTTTACAAATTTATAAAAATAAAATATGAATTAAATGAAAATTGCCCCAGCGTCTACCAAACGAACAACACTAGTCTGCTTTTTGCGTTTACGTTTGGCGTCAGCGTCAATTTTTCGCGGCAACCAAACGAACAACAATCGACGTCAGCGTCAGTGTCAGTGTCGGCGTCTGCGGCAACCAAACGAACAACAAAGGTTTGGTTGACGCAGACGCAGACACTGACGCTGACGCCGATATATGCGACAACCAAACGAAAAACTCTTAAGTCAAACTCTAATGGAAGTTGTTCGAGATTCTCCATCTCAAATATCAGTATGGAATCACTTTGTCGGTATCATTTTTAGTTCATGATTCATCAACTATGTTACATTACGGTACTAAGTGTTCATCCCCACTAACATCATTCTTTACTCCTTAGACCCACACCGTCCACGATTTATCATTCAATACATCGTGTACTCGCTTTGGTTCTCTGAATCTGCAGCTATAAATAGGTGAGTTTGCCTCCGTCAAATTCATCATTCCATTCATCACAATCATATTAATCCAAAAACTTCTGCAGATTAGAGTGGCTAATTCATCTGTCATCGCTGATTTGAAAGTGCTGGCGTTGTAGCAATTCTGGTAAGCAAACACGTGATCATCTTCCAATTGCTTGCAAAGTTTTAAACTTTCCAAATTTGGAGAAGATTGAAAATATTATGGATGCATCTTAGCAGGGAGAAGTTAGCTAGACGTTTCTTACTGCGTTTACGGCTGTGGAGTTTCTTCTCGCTATCCTATGCTGCAAGGTCCGGCGAATCTAAGCAGGAGTTCGAAGTCAAGAAGCATGTGAACAGTCTAAATAAACTTGTCGTCAAGAGCGTTCAAGTAGGGTAAATCTATTATCTTCTTATTTTTGAGTATTTTTCTGTTTCGATTGATTTTGCTAAAGTATCATAATCTGATGATCCATGCTTTCTCTCCCTCATACACATGATGATTTCTTTTACCTTTTGGCTTTGTTTATTTTGTTCTAATTGAAAAAACAGTACACATTGTGTCGAGATTTCAAAAATAGAGATGATTTATCTAATGAAAGTTTATAACTTTTAATGTGATTAATAGACTCCAGATGCTGATATAAATGATTGTGTTCCTATCACAAAGCGATCAACTTTTGATCATCATTTCCTCAAAGATCACACGATTAAGGTACATAGATACAACAAGCATGTCTTGCGGGACTCATTGATGACAACAAAGTGTCTTATACGAAATCAGAAAGATAAGTACATACTTATCCCTCACTAATGGCATCAATATGGTAGATTGTGCCGAAGGAACTATTCCCATGAAGAGAACAAAGCAAGATGCTGTCTTGAAAGCAAGCTCAGTCAATAGATATGGCAAGAAGAAGCATAGAATTGTCCAGTTTCCTAAATCTGCAGAATCTTACCTCATCAGCCGAAGTGGTCACCAGGTCAGTCAAAGTTCTTTTTATTTTGTTGATTTCTTTATATGAGTTGTGTATTTATTTATTTTGGTTTCTTGAACTGTAGCATGCCATAGCTTATATGGAAGGAATAAGTACTATGGAGCTAAAGCGACTAGAGATGTGGGGGACACAAAGATACCACTGCAGAACAAGTTCAGCTTCTTGCAAATATGGCTTTCCAGTGGCTAATCCGAACATGATCTTAACAGCATAGAAGTTGGTTGGAAGCTCCACTCAGTTAGCTTCTAGGGAATGTGAATATGATTTTGTTTCTCATGTTTTGTGTAAGATTTGTGTTTGCTTTACTATAGGTTAGCCTGGATACGTATGGTGACAATAACACAAGACTTTTCACTTATTGGATTATAGGTTCCTGAGAGCACCGTCTAATCAAATTTTTATGGTCATGTGCTTATGTTTTGTTCTCCAGAAGCTAACAGAACATACCTACCAAACAATAAAAAAATGTAAAATAATTACATAATCAAAAAGGATTTTTTTTTTTCTTATTAGTTAGATAAACCTATGATTTCTAAGAAGAATAACAAAAAATTAGTGTATGTATATTAATATTACTTTTAACTGAGACTAAACTGAATATTATGAAATATAATATAAAATATTAGATATTTCCCTGTTACTACCCACCCTATAGGGTCACTTTGAAATACCAAATTTTCTAGCTGTAAAAAGATGCGTCTGACGGGAGTCAAACACAGGTTTATTGTTTGGAAAGCAACTATCCTAACTATTGGACTACAGAAACGTTAGAATTTTATCAAACATAATTATAAATGAAGATTTCTTAATAGCTACGCCAGCAAAAATCTTCACTAATCGTCTTCAGATTCACATTTCAAAGCAGAGATAACTTAGATTTCATACTCAACTAGTTACTCAAGGATTCTGTCAAAAGGCTATATAGATCGTTAAACAACGCAAAGGCAAAACATATGATGGAGAGCGGAAGCTAGATAACTCAAAGATCAAAGGTATGATCTCTAAATTTGGTAATTTGTGAATGAAGAAAGCTTTGAAAACAAACAAAGGGTGCGAATATTCTTCGCAGTGCTTATTTGAAAAGCTCTTAATCTGGAAATCAAATATATTAATTATCAAAGTTGTATCCTACATCCCTTGCTTAGCATCTATATTTATAAGAACTATAAAAGTCTTAATCCTAAGGGAATCATGAATCCCAAAACTAATAGTAAAATGTACTAATCTAAATAAAGCTTTGAAAAGGAAATAAAGACATAATCCTAAGTTGTTAAGGAGTTGGGATTGGTAGGGATCACATGTGTTGCTGCATCAGGTCTCCCCGGGTGTGAAGGATTCGACCACGAATCCGGATCATCGTTGTCTCCACGGTAAGGGAAGAGATGCTTGACATTAAACACATTTGCCGTATTATGATGAGGAGGAAGGCGAACTCTATCAGCATTTGGGTTAACCCGCTCAAGTACCTCGACTGGACCAATCTTGTGCGACTTGAGTTTGTTGTATTTCCCCGCTGGAAGTCGATCTTTAGTGAGGACGACCCACACAAGATCCCCTGGCTCAAATAACAACTTGCGTTGTTTTTTATCAGCATCTGCCTTGAATTTAGAAGCAGAGGTAGTCAAGTGAGAAGAAGCCATTTGATGAATGTCTTGAACCTTGGTAACGAAATCCAGGGCTTCGCCATGAATACGCGTCTTGTCAGGTAGTGTCGCGAGGTCCGCGAGGCAGGATCCCATAGACAACATAAAAAGGGCAATAACCCAAACTTCTATTCACAGCTCGGTTATGTGCAAATTCGGCTTGTCCAAGTTTCGCATCCCAAGTTTTGATATTGTCGCCAACCAAGCATCACAGTAAATTCCCGAGAGAACGATTGGTACCCTCAGTTTTTCCATCCGTTTATGGATGGTATGCAGTACTCATATCCAAGCTGGTGCCCAAGAGTTTCCACAAGGAACGCCAAAAGTGACTAAGGAACCTCGTATCACGGTCTGAAACTATGGATGTTGGCAGCCCATGAAGTCTTTAGATATCTCGAAAGAAAAGCACTGCAACGTTAACTGCATCCGTCGTCTTCTTGCATGGAATAAAATGAGTCATCTTGGAGAATCTATCAACAACCACAAAGATAGAATCGTTGCCCTTTTGAGTTCGTGGTATTCCTAGGAAAAATCCATGCTAATTTCTGTCCAAGGTTGAGTTGGAATTGGTAATGGAAGATATAAACCAAAAATGGATGCCTTTCCTTTGGCGAGTTGACAAATCCGGCATCGCTCCACGAATCGCTCGATATCGCGTCGCATGGACGGACAAAAATAAGACGTAGTAGCTAGCTGGAGCGTTCTGTCCCGGCCAATATGTCCTTCATTATGGAATTCCTGCACGATCTTCAAGCGTAGGCTTCTTTCTACGACGCAGAGATGAAGACCATTGAAGAGAAACCCGTCTTGTAACGTATATTCCGTAGATGTACCTGCTGATGCCTCCTCAAACAATCGGCCAAAAAAAACTGTCTTGCGTATATAAATCAGCCAAAGAGGCAAAACCCGGAGCCGTAGCATGGATTGCCGTGAGGAGGCTGTGTCTGCGACTTAACGCATCGGCTACGCGTTTTGTTTTACCCGACTGATGGCGAAAAGAAAATGTGAACTGTTGCAAATATGCAATCCATGATGCATGCCGTGAAGAGACTTTGGCCTGACTATCAAGATGTCGTAAGGCATCATGATCCGTGAATAAAATAAATTTGCGGTGGACAAGGTAGTGTCGACAATGCTTGATTGCTTGAACGATTGCATAGAATTCAACGTCATATATGCTATAACGGGAACGTGCACCTGCAAGTTTCTCACTATAATAGGCAATCGGTCGCCCCTGATGACTTAAAACCGCCCCAATACCGAGCTTTGATGCATCACTATGGAGCTCAAAAGTAGTTGAGAAATCCGGTAATACGAGAATAGGTTCCGTTGTGAGCTTGGTTTTGATAAGTTTGAACGCCACTGTTGCATCCGGGGTCCACTGAAATTTGCCCTCCTTCATGCAACTAGTGATTGGTGCCATGATCGAACTAAAGTGATTCACAAACCGTCTATAAAAAGATGCGAGCCCATGAAAACTACGCACTTCTGAGACTTTTTTAGGAATGGGCCACGACCGAACAGCTTCCACTTTATTTTGATCCATGGCTAAGCCGGCGGAGGAGACGACATATCCCCAAAAAAAGAACCTCCGGAACCCCGAATTCACATTTTTGCTGGGCGCCAAATAGCTTCTATGTGCGGAGAACCCGTAACACTTCCCGAATGTGTGTCACATGCTCTTTCAAGGAGGAGCTAAAGATCAGTATGTCATCGAAGTAGAGGACGACAAATTTTCCAATGAAAGGTCGTAGAGCCTGATTCATAATATACATGAAAGTGCTTGGTGCATTTGAGAGGCCAAAAGGCATCACGAGCCATTCAAACAATCCTTCACGTGTTTTAAACGCTGTCTTCCATTCATCGCCCGGTCTGATTCGTATTTGGTGGTAACCACTCTTGAGGTCAATTTTCAAAAATATTGAAGCTGAACCAATTTGATCTAATTGGTCGTCGAGACGGGGAA
Organism: Sinapis alba; assembly: GCA_012274485.2. NCBI lineage: Eukaryota > Viridiplantae > Streptophyta > Magnoliopsida > Brassicales > Brassicaceae > Sinapis > Sinapis alba. Next base: position 192,799 of record MU105778.1, read on the forward strand.
TTGGAAACCGATAACGAACCATAATCTTTTTGATGGCTCTGCTGTCTACACACATACGCCATGTTCCGTCCTTTTTGGGAATGAGAAGCGCCAGTACTGCACAGGGCGAAAGACTCTCGCGGATATGGCCTTTACGGAGGAGGTCTTCGACTAGTCGCCATAGTTCTTCATGTTCGTCTGGATTCATACGATAATGTGGTCGGTTAGGTAGAGTTGCTCCTGGAACCAGGTCAATGTGATGTTGTATGTCACGCAATGGAGGCAAACTCGTCGGGAGATCTTTTGGGAAGACATCTCGAAATTCTTCCAGCACCATGGCAATATCTTTGTGGATCGTTGGAGAGGGAAGATGAGTAGTGGACGTCTGTATTAATGCGAATTCCAGACCTTCAGTGTGTAATTCCGAGTGAAAGGACTCATAAGAGCAAAACAATGAAACTTGTTTGGTAGTAGTGAGAGGCGATGGCTCAACCGGTGTAGTAGGAATCAGTAGCATCAGATCCTTTGATGGTAGGAGTAGTATCTTATGTGCGTCCCAAGTAAACTGATATGTATTATTTGCTCCGTAATGGATGAATTTTCCGGTCATATTCCCATGGCCGTCCTAATAGAAGGTGGCTTATGTCCATTGCTGCAATGTCACAGTAGATGTGATCTTTATAATAGGAGCCGGTCGAAAAAGAGACTAAGGCTCTCTGAGTAATCCGGACTGTAGCTTGGCCGTGAAGCCAGCCGAGGGAATAGGGTGACGGGTGGGTCTCTCTTTAATGCCCAATTTGTCGACATCATATTTGGAAATAACGTTTTTGTTACTTCCAAAATCAATCACGAAGCTACACACACGATCTTTAATGGTGCAGGTGGTACGAACGATGTTTGTACGAAGCCACTTGTCATTCTGCTTGCGAGGAGTGAGGCAAGTACAACGAAGAACAAGGAAGTCACCACGATCGCCGGTGGTGGGATGGACATCAGTATCGACTGGGTCATCTTTCTCTTGCGAGTCATAAACTTCATGGTCGTCGAATGTTTTGTCAATAATAAGTCCACGCCGTGTTGCATGAGGGCAGTCTGTTTGTTGGTGTCCTGGTTCACCTCAAGAGTAACAACGGAGGGCATTGGGCCGTGTCGACCTACGCACTTGATGTTTGTCTTGGGTTGCTGGTTTATTCGTGGACGAGGCGGCTTCCCCTGTTTCCTTTGAAGCTGTTGTGTTGCTTCCATTCTGCTCCGGGGTCCGAGCTCAGTTTGACGTTTGAGACCAAGAAGATGATCGAGTTTGTTGCTCAAACGAGGCAGCACGCCGATGAGCTTCTCTTAATCACAATAAGTCAAATTGAATTTGGCTGTCTGTAGTTGAGGCCGTAAGCCGCCAATAAAACGAGATACTAATTGAATTTGGCTGTCATGAATCTCGTTACGGATTAGAAGGAGTGAAAATTCTTCGGCAAACTCGTCCACTCTGCGACTACCTTGTCGAAGATTCTGAAATCTTGTATACATGGTTCGTTCGTAGTTATGCAGAAGCTAGGAATGTTTGACGAAGATGTTTCAACAATTTTCCCCATGATTGGATTGGAGTCTTTCATGTGCGAGAGCGTGTCGTCTTGAGTTGTTTCCACCAAGTTGCAGCGTGTCCGCAAAAACGCATGGCTATTTGTGGTACTCGACGAGCTGGTGGAACTTGTTTAAAGTCAAGGATTTCTTCAACTGAGATTAGACAGTCGATGAGATCGTCACCTTTTAGGCCGCCATGGAATTCTGGTATCTCGACTCGAAAACTATTTTCCCAAGGAGTGTCCATATTATCTCTTTGTCTAAGATCATCCCGATACCCGGGTTTGGGAAACTCATCTTCATCGTCTAAGTCTATGTTTCTGTCAAGAGCGTGGCTCTCATCCCATTGAAGTTGACGTTGTGGTCGTTGTGGGTGTTGTTGAGGAAGAAGTGGTTTGATATGTGGTGTTTTTGACACCTTGTATATATTGTTTTCTCAAAGGTTTTCAAGCTTTCATCGAGTTTTCCTAGTCTTTTGGAGTCATTTCAGGTCTAAAACAGGTTAGGAGACTACTGGAGGAGTACATGAGGAAATTGATGCAATTTGGGTCTTTTCTGCCCAAAAGAAGGCAAGCAAACCGGAGCACGGCGACGGAAGCAACCGAGCGCTTGCTCCCGACCAAGCGGAGCAACCGAGTGCTTGCTCCCGTTGCAGAGATTTTTAAGGAAACTACTAATAACTCGGGATTTGCCCTAATTTCCCCTCTTCTCTCTCCCAGCCGCCAGGAACCTGCATATATTATCTTCTTCTATTTTTCTATGAGTTTATAAGCTATTTTAGAGAGAGAAGGCTTCATCTCTCTCGCGATAGAGAAGAACCCCCTGAACCCTTTTCATTCTCTTTTATCTATATGCAATATTATTCATCTACCGTTTTTGTGTTGTTTGTGGCTATGGCTGAGTAGTCTCCTTGCTTAGTCTAGAGTGTTAGGGTGTTAGATCCGTGAGCTAAACATAGATAAGTCTTAAATCAATTGTCTTTATTCACTGTTGCTCTTAAGGCGTGCATCAAGGTTAACCACTTGGAGCCTGATTTTAGGTTTAATCTATTCATTAAAAGTATTTTAGGTTGCTAGACTAACTTAAATGAGAATTGCATCCATAATCAGCGAGAGTGGATATTAGAGTGTTTTGTGAACATATCGGACTTGTTCTATACTGCTCGCCATCAATCTCAGACAAAGCGAAAGTTTAGGATCTGAGGCTGATTGGCGTAGGGAGCATCACTGCGAAAGTAGGTTGTTCTGAGTTGCTTGCTCCGAGTTCTAGACCAGTTATAAATAAAACTTGAATAATAGTTTGGCTCACATTTGTTTGACACCCGACTAAACCACCCTAGGCTAGCATTCTTAATCATCTGAAACCAATCAACTGTGTTACTTGCTTGTTATTTTTATTTAGTTTCAAAACCCCATATTGTCTTAGCTTGATATTGATTCTATAAAGATAAAGTGTAAACTGGTCCTCTGAATTGAATTTAAAGTATTACAACAACCATTGTTAACTTGACAGTAGTAAGGATTCATTTTTATTGTATCAAGTTTTGGCGCCGTTGCGACGGGGACCGGCTTTCTTACCTTTATTTTTCGGTTATTTATTTTGTCTAAGACCTCTAACTTGTTTTATCCTTTTTGTTTCAGCTAATGCTCCAGGTGCATGACCAGTAGACATACTCGGAGAAAGGCACCAGGAGAATTGGTTACACTGAGCAATCAGGAGCTAGCAAGGTTGGAAAGAACAAATCGTACACAGCCAAGGCCGATCAACACCACTATGGGCGACCACGGCAATCAGATTGATCTAGCTGCAACAATCCTCCAGATACAGGAGCAGATGCAACATATGCAGCAGACCATCCTAACACAACAACAGGCTGCACAACAACAACAACAACAACAGCAGCAGGAGGAAGCTGCTCCGATTGGGCAGAGAAACCTTCCGCATAACTTCCCTGCTCCGCCATTACTTCACCACCCTGACCACGACAGAACTTCGAGATCAAGTCTGCTTTGATTGCTCTAGTGCAGAGGAAAATGTTCTATGGTCTCCCAACAGAGATCCCGATGGAACATATTGAAGGCTTTGAGCAAGTCTGCAGTTTTACTCGCGCAAATGGAGTACCACCAGACTTCATCAAGTGCATGTTGTTCCCATTTTCTCTTGATGGAAGAGCTGCAAGATGGTTGAAGTTGCTTGCTCCTGACTTTCTTACTTCGTGGGAGCGGGTCAGATCAGCGTTCTTGGGTAACTTCTACACAAAGGCAAAGACTGCTGCCTTGAGAAACATGATCACCTCCTTCAGACAGCTCACCATGGATTTGATGATGATTACCTCTTGGGTATTTTCTATGATGGAGTAGACTAGGAATACTGAAGTGCTCTGAAATCTGCAAGCAATGAAGATTTTATGACACAGTTTACTAGGGGAAGAATGAAACTGATTGAGAACATGGTTGTTAGCTCTGCCAACAAGAACCATGAGAGCGATTGCTCCAAAGTCAACAGTGTCGACACCCAGAAGATTGATGAGCTTACAACCAAGGTTGATCAGCTGCTGAAGAGCAATCTAGGAAAAGTCTTCATCATGGAGGAAGGTACGGCTGAAAAGACTCAGAACAATCAAGAGGTTGCTCCAGAGGCTGAAAGGAAAGGGAATAATTAGCAAGAGATTAGTTACATCAACGGACATGGGTATGTGCAGACAACCAAGCAAATGGTGCAGCGTATCAGCAACAGCCGCAGTTTGATCATGGTTGTCACCCCCAATGCCTCCCGTCTTCTTTGTCATTGAAAACGTGAAGTTCTTTTTCCGAAATGTGATGATTCTGATACCAACTAATGGAAAGCGGAAGCTAGATAACTCAAAAATCAAGGATATGATCTCTAAATTTGGTAACTTGTGAATGAAGAAAACTTCGAAAACAAATAAAGAACGCGAATACTCTTCGCAGTGTTTGTTTGAAAAGCTCTTAATCTGGAAATCAAATATATTAATTATCAATGTTGTATCCTACATCCCTTGCTTAGCATCTATATTTATAAGAACTATAAAAAGCTTAATCCTAAGGGAATCATGAATCTCAAAACTAATAGTAAAACGTACTAATCTAAATAAAGTTTGCTTTGAAAAGGAAATAAAGACATAATCCTAAGTTGTTAAGGAATTGAGATCGGTAGGGATCACATGTGTTGCTGCATCAACATCTAACATATTTATTGTCTTAAGAAAATACTTAGATTACAAAACAATCGCCTCCTGAGTATTAAATTAACCTGCATTGCACGCTTTAGAAAAATGAATGGAAAATACAAGGCAAGATCAGTAAATACCAAGCAGATATAAATCTCTAGAGCTGAGTTATTACATTTGATGAAGAGTTTGCTGCACCAATCTTCTAAACCGACATATTTCCATTTGCGGTGACAAGAGTGAAGGCTCTGTCCCAATCTTGGCTGACAGATTCTTGAATCTTGTAGTCTCCAATGAAAGGACGCCAAGCCTCTTCTAAGCCGTTTGTCCCTGTCCAAATGACCTTCTCGGGGACATTCAGAAAATCAAAGTCCAACGGCTTTGGGGGTGGGGGTGGGGGTGGGAGTGGCTGCTCGTTAGTCTTTTTGTTGGATTGGGTCAGCCGCTTATAGCTTCCTCGGTCTTCCGAACGCTACAAAAAGAAGTGAGGTAATATATAAGACACAAACGCTGAAGTCTCATAAAGAAAAAGAGAGAAATATCTCTGAACTCACTTGTGATTTGGCGTCACTATTGTTAGCCGCTTTCTTGTTTTTCGTTTTAGGAGTTCCGTGTTCCAAGTAGTACATCACCTCGGTCCTTGACCGGAACTTACGATTTGTAACAGGTTCGTAGTAGAACTATATTACCAAGAAAATGGAAATTAAAAGCATTTGCATTATCTTTCTTTCTTCTAAAGGTGGGAATGATCTCAGCACCAGCATCTTTCAGAAACAAACAGCATTATCATAAAATTAAACATCCATTTAGGAAAGGAATCATTAGACTTATCCTTTAACTAAACAAGGTAAAGCAAGATGATGATGATAATCTGATAAACAAAGACCAAATTTTTCAATTTTACTTGACGAATCTCAGTCAGTTTTCTGTTCCAATTCTAAGCACTAAGCAACAAATAAAACAAAACAGAACAAAAAAAAAATTGAGGAGGCTAATGTTCAAATTTCGATCAAGGATTGGAGATTTTCACCTTATCCACCAAACCAGCTTTGGTACCGGAGGTTCGAACTTTTTCTTCGGTTGTCCAACCTGGAGGAGGCGCCCAGTTATCCCCCGGAGACGCACGCTTCTTCGGTCTTGATTCCACCGGAAGACTCGTCTTTTCCGCCGGTGGTTGCGCCTGATCCGTGCCGTTCGACATTCCGGAGCAATCAACTCTAGGTTTCCGTTAGCAGCAGGTCGATCAAATCGAACGGTGGTGTTGAGAGAAATGAATATTATTTGTGTCGACGCTTTTCGTTTTTTTTTTAAATTAATGAGAAGCCCAAAAAAGCAACAGAGATGTTGGGGCAAGCCCAATCTCTTACCACTTACAACTTTCACTAAGATGATGCCTTAGTGGGTGAGTGGTTGGGCTGTTATGTAAAAATCTAGCTTTAAAATTTAGATTGCAAGTGTTTTGACTGAAATTGTAAATTTGTTGCTGTAGATTTTTTTAGAGATTTTTGTTGTAGTTATGGTAATTGTAACCATAAGTTATTGGCTGTAATTTTATCAAAATAAAACATGATTGACAATATATTAAAAAAGATGTAGCTGTAGTATTTTAATGTGATACTAGATTGTGACCCGCCCTTTCTAAGGGCGGGTATAAATTTTGTTTAAATTTTTTTTTGAAAATTTAACTTTTATATTTGTGTTTTTTTGTCATAATTTTATGTTTAATACTAATATAATTTAATATAATTTTAGGTAACTATATTAAATATATGAAGTTGTATAACTATACATTTATGCCATACGCATTTCAGAAATTAGTTTAAACTTTATTCCTAAAGTTTGCAACATATTATATTTTTTGATAGTTACCTTATTATAACAGTTATAGTTGTTCACATTTTATTATTAAACTTACGTAGATTTTTTATCAAATGTATAACCATTTATATAAATTATTCTGCAAAAAGTAGTTAAATCATGAATCCCACATTCACTAAAATAACCATAAATGTATAAGTTGATTTTCTGGGTTTTACTTGTTATATATCCTTTTGTTGTAAGTAGTTTTGAATCTCTTATGTGGTTTAAACACCTGTATTTGCAGATTCAATCAACTTTGGAAAATTAAAAAGAGTTTCTGAAACAACCATTTAAGGTTTGAGAAATCATGTGTTTGTGACGTTAAAAAAAGATAGAAAGGTAACTGATTATGTGAACTGTTATGCAGGAAAAAAGGTAACTGATTATATTATTGAAATATTGAACGTGGATAAAGGGGATATATTTAGATGGAGTTATAAAATATCATCTTTATTTTTAAGTAGGTTATGTGGGAAAAAAATAATTGGACATAACTTTTATCAATTGGTCAAAAATAAAGAATGATCTTGTTTTAATAGAATAGATATGAAGAATTTGTGTTATTAAAAACCCCAAAACTTAATAGTTTATAATAAAAACCATCTAATAATAATAAAACAACTATCTAAACAATAATAAATTTTACCTACGAAAATTCTATAAATTCATTGCAATCCCGTCTTGAAAACCCTCCATGTATTGTCTAGAATAGACTATTTGGACCTCTTCAGGTTTTCCATTCTCCTCATCTACCGTTGTTTGATGGTTGCCACCTTTCTCCCATTTTTTTCCTAAAAAGTCATGATCTAGTATAGTTGATTTTCATACAAAGTTATGAAGTGTCATTGTTGTTGCCACAAGCTTTCTTGTCGTTTGAATATCATATCTTGTTCGATCTTGCATTATCTTCCATTTTCCTTTCCATACTCCAAATGTTCTTTCAATAACACTTTAATCGATGAGTGAATATGATTAATTTTTTCTTTGTAGTTGTTGGTGCTTGATTTTGAAATTGACCTTGATGGTATCAGGCTTGTCTATATGGTCCTGGATATCGACACCGTAAAGCATATCCTGAATCAACAAGATAGTATTTACCCATAGGCAGATGCGGAAAATAGAATCATTTTTCCTATCAATTGCAAGAACCTACGCATCATGACCAGACCCAAGCATACCAACATATATATATGTAAACAACATGTTTAAGTTTCATATTTCTAAAATGTTCATGTTGCATTGATTTTTTCTATTCCAGTATCATTGTTGATCTCGTCATGAGACTATAACAGGAACATGTGTTCCATCCATTGCACCAATACACCCTTTAAAGTTTGATCCATATTGTCTATATGACTGTAACTTCTGATGAACTTGAGTGAAGTTCATTGCATCCGGTTGAAATATATATATATATTTTCTTAAGATCCATAACATCCAAAACTTCATGAAACTTTCTAAATATGCTCTCTTGTGAATGTGCAAACATTCTCATGACACTTCTCTGTGTGGCATTGTGGCCACAAATGTACAAAAATATTCCAACACTCTTTTTCACCGTTATGTTTTGTGATGATTTCACCTTGTATAGATTCTCTATCTTGTCATAAAGATCAAGAAATACCACATGACATACTTTTAGGAGAAAGTGACATTGTAATGTATGTCCATAGATTAAATGATGGACAAGATGACGACCACGAGTACGATGTGTACAAAATGGTTGTCTAACCATTTTTCCTATCATGATTTAGTCTGATAGTTCAGAAATCAACTGGAAATCTTCTTCATCTCCATCTTCTATCATACACCAAAAAAAGTTGTACAATCTGTAAATAACAAAATTATCTAAATATAAGTTATATGTGAACTAAGAATCATGTAAAAATATGTGTGATGAAAAAGTAAATAAAGTAACATAATAAATTCAAATAAAAGAAAAATAAATAAAAACAAATCGTTATAAAACTCTCACTTAAATCTAAAACCATTATCTAAAACCAATATCTAATACTACTAACTATTTGTTATGTTTATGACCAATGACATGTTCTAGATAGTGAAGCACATGGTCATTCTTAGAATTCCCTATTAGCCATCTTCAGACAGTTTCATTTTCAGAAATCAACTTAGTGGCATCCCAGTAAAAAGATGAACAAAATTCAGTCTCCAAAATTTGGTGTAATCTTCGTGAAGCCATGGTTAAATCAGAAGTCAAAACAGATGACATTTCACATGATGCCAGTTTTATTCTATCTGAGCGTTCTTGCATCACTGTTGATAATTCTGATGATGAATTATCAATGTTTGATGCTGTGCGTTTATGTTTTGTTTGGATTATTGTTACTACCAGACGAAATGGGGTGATTGGCTCTTGAGGTTGGACATGATTGATCATCATCTTGTTCGTTCACCATGTTAGGTAATGATCCATTTGCATCTTGATTTTGAGAAGTTGTCCTGGTATTAAACTGCATCTCAATATTGTATCCATATTGGTGGTGATATACATCCGGACCATTCCCAACTGACCATCCATCTTTAGTTCCTATATGAGATACACTAAATACTTTCTCCAATAAATCTTGGTTAGCTAAAGTTTTTTTATGAAATCTTCCAGCTGCCAAATTTTCCTAAAAATCAATAAAATAAAATTAATAATATGTTGAATATATGTATGTATATATATACTTAGTTATTAAAATTATCTTTATCTGTTCATCCCGCCATTCTTTTATATATTGATTTGTCCAGTGTTATTATCAATAATCACTCTAGTCTTATTGAACAACCAATTATAGTAATCATACCAAGTTTTTTGATTGGTAAGATGATTTTTATAACTATTCCACACTAAAGCATATCCAGTAGCTTCTTTGAAACTGTTTATAACAGTTGTTCTATCTTCTTTTGTCAAATATTTGTCTACCCAATTTTTCTTTTCTTGTTCTAATATAAGAAGATTAAGAAATATTCTAGCAAGATCATCTATCCTTATAATCTATGAAACAAAAATAATTATATCAATACTAATAATTGTTTTTTTAAAATAAAAATACAAGTAATAATTTTGGTTTACCTCTCGATGATGAGAAAATGTGCCAATATTCACCATACCTATAATAAATACACAATATATAATATAGGGTTTTTTTTCAAAAGTGACTCAAAACTTGAACTCAATTGCAAAACCAACCCATGATTTTTTTTGAAACTTCCACTTTCCTTTTTCACCCTAGAAGTTCAGATAATTCACGAAAATGCCATTACTCTTTTTTTTTTGAAAATGATTGTATTACCATATCATCCTCATCTTCATCAAGTATTTACAATATTGTCATTGGCTTCAATACACCAACCACCATGAACAACCATTTTGAAGCTTTTAATGCTTCTAAAATCAACATCTACATCTTTATATTCTTATTTCTTACACACACAAACTATTTTCCTTTCACTTTCTCTCTTATTACTTCCCAAAATCCCAACTTTTTGATTTTAAAATTTATAAACTTATTAATATTACTAAAATTCATGATTCTTGGTCAAGAACAAGTATGTAACTTTCAATAAGAAATGATATGTACTTGGAGAAGTTAAACATGAATCTCACCAAATATAAGAAGAATTTTTATTTTTTCAGATCTTGTTCGTGGAGAAGACTAAACTGAAAGTCTTCTCCACCGAGAAGACTTACAGGAAAGTCTTCTAGGAAGTCTTCTAGCAGAAGACTTACCTGTAAGTCTTCTAATTTTTTTTTTTGTGATTTTGGTCTTCTGTTGGAAGTCTTCTGTCGAGAAGACTTCCTGGAAGTCTTCCACAGAAAGTTAAATTTCTGACACAATTTGGTCAATTGCAAAACTAACATATTTTTCGAGAAGACTTACATGGAAGTCTTCTCATTTTTCTCTTACATGGAAGTCTTCTCTGGAAATCTTCCTTTCTAAATTTATAATTGCAAAAATGACCTTTCCGGAAGACTTCTTAGAAGTCTTCTACCAGAAGAAGACTTCCGTGGAAGTCTTCTCAGGAAGACTTACATGAAAGTCTTCTAGTACATTATATGCTAGAAGACTTCCATAAAGTCTTCTATTACATTATATGCTAGAAGACTTTCCAAAAACTTATAGAAAATTTTTAAATTTTTTTAAAAAATTCTTCCGAAAATTCTCAGAAAACTTCAAGTGAAAGTTTATATTTTGTGAATTTGATTAAGTTTTCTTAAAATTATTTTTCTTTTAATTTTAGTAAATTTAACTAAGTTTTTGTGTTGTTGTGTTATGTTATAAGTGTTAGATAATGTTGTAGACATTATGTTGTAGACATGAACATATTTACCAAAAAAAATTCATTAAACATATTTATCTTTTTTTTTTGCAAGATAATGTTGTAGACATGAACATATTTACCAAAAAAAATTCATTGACATCTCTTCAAATTTATAAAATAATCCACAAATAAAAGATTACACATACAAATCACAAAATAAATCATAAACAAAATTATTACACATGTACATTATGTTAGAACAGAAAGTCTTCTTGTACATTATGTTAGAAGACTTTGAGAAAGTCTTCTCACAAAGTCTTCTAACATATAATGCACTGGAAGACTTTCTGGAAGTCTTCCCACAGAGAACAAAGTTTTCTCAAAAGTCTTCTAAAATCTGACCAGATCTGAAAAACCTACATATCTAAAAATATTCAAATATCCTCAAAATAAAGAAAAGAGTAGAATATGAGATATATCTACCTTTATAGAATATACAAAAATACATATCCATCATATATATATATCTTTAAAGGAGTAGAAGATGAGAACCAAAAAATCTGCAAAACATGATAAATTAGTGAGAAGACATGAGATAAAAATAAGAAATTTATAAAAAGTTTGTTGTTTTTCAAGTTCAAAAATATTAGAAAGAGGTTAGAGAGTTTTAGTTTGGGAAAAAGGTAAAAACTTTAAGCAATAAGAAGTTACAAATGATGTAAATCAGACATGAAAACTTACTAAAACACTCAAATATGTTATGAAAGAGGAGACATGGGAGAAGATTTCGTCAGAAGACAATCATAAAGTTTTCCAGATCTGAAAACTTGTAAATCCAAAGAGTAAAAGATGAGAACTATATAAAAGAGATTAGAGAGAGGTTTGAGAGTTT
>MU105778.1:214713-304966 GCA_012274485.2 Sinapis alba
AGAGAGAGAGAGAGAGAGAGAGAGAGAGAGAGAGAGAGAGAGAGAGAGAGAGAGAGAGAGAGAGAGAGAGAGAGAGGTGTAACCCTATGATCCTGTCACGTTCTAAATTTGATACTTAATACACAACTACTGGTCTACTTTTACCTTTTATTTTCCTTTAAACTTTCACTTTTCTTGTGATGGCTAAATCTGCTGTGAATCCCAAGTTTAGTCTGAGACTTCTAATTGATGAGGAGAAAAACAGAGTTGTGTTGGCTGAACCTGGGAAAGATTTTGTTGATGTACTGTGTAGTCTTCTTACGCTTCCTATGGGTACCCAAGTCAGGTTGCTGGAGAAGCATCAAACTCTTCAATCTCCTATTGTTGGTCGTTTCACAAGCTTTATAAAAGTGTTTTAGACATGAGTTCTGATAAATTTGAGACACAGGTTTGTAAGAATCTGTTGTTGTATCCACGGAATGTCAACGATAGTCATTTCCAAAAGCAAAGCTGACCATAGATGACACAGAGGCGGCCAGGTTCTTTATGTGCCCATACTTTATGTCCAATGATTCTTTCTCTAAGATATACAACAATACTAATGCCTCAAAGTATCGTCATTGTGGAACCTTACTGTACCATGAGATTCAGGTTCGAGAAGGAGTGTAAGCTGATAGAGTATTCTCTAGTTGCAGAACATCATTTATAATCACTGATGATCTGAAAGTGTCATTTAACTTGATGGGTCTTTTCCTGAATATCCTCATTGATCTTGGCTATGCTGGTTTTGATAAGCTGCAAGAAATGGTCATTGATGTTGGTTCTGAAGAAGTACTTGAATATCATTAATTTCACTTTTCTGTATAAGTCTTTATCTAACTTGTTTATTATCTAAATGCATGTGTTAAAATTGCTGGGTTGTTTATTCACTTCGAAAGTTCCTTTGACAAACACATTACTAAGGAAACATTGTATGGCAAGGAAGCGTAAATCGTTGACACCAATGGTGCTAGATAATGGTGTTGTAGGAGATGCAAATAAATTTATAACAGTTGAAGTTTACGTTAGAAAGAGAGACAAGATGATTTTTTACGCGGAATGCAGAGAAGATTTTGTTGAAAAGTTGAATATGGGCTGTGTTGGAAATCTATGCAAATGCATAAAAGATTTGAGCCTTAAGAAACAGAAAGAAGCCATAGTTTCCAAATGTATGCTTCCTTATTATTATAAGTTTAGGGCTCAACTGCTTGTTGTTGTCATTTAGGAAGTAGTTTCAGAAATTGAATGTTTGGTCCCCCGCAACGGTGAAAGTACACATTGCATATTTTCTAGAAGGATTAAGAAGGAATTTCTTTCGAATGGTGAAAGGATTGTGAAGTTCTTTTTTTTTTTTTTTTCCCAAAGGATTGTAAAATTTTATTCGATCAAAACTTTGTACATCAAGTGCTACTTCTATGAGTTTTTAAATCAAAGAATGGGCTCTGTAAAAAATATATGCCATGCTAGTTTTCCCGAGAGCCAAACCAGACAGCTAAACCCTCCTCTAAATACTGTTGTCCCTTTCCCTGGACTGAAAGCAACCTGAGTCTAACTGTTTTGTCCACAAATTTGGTGATACAGCTAGCTTGTTTTGGATGTTCCCAATGTCTACGAGAATTCCGTTCTCTCCAGATCGCATGAACCGTAGCTTGAAAAGCATAACGGAGAAGGAAGGTCATTGTGGAGGTGATAATTGGTTTAGAGATCAACTCAATAATCTCATTCCAGTTAGTAGAGAAACTTCCTTGTAGAATTCCCCCAACTAGATCCTTCCATATCTGTGCAGTATAGTGACATCTGAAGAAAATGTAGTGACAAGATTCATCCTCCTCCTTACACAGCACACAAGTCGCATTTACTGCAGTGCTCCACTTTAGCATTCGATCACAGGTTTGGAGCCGGTTTGGAGTGAAGTTCACTCCGATGCATTCAAACACACCAAGTTATGGTGGAGTTGGATTTGTAAAGGGAGAAACAAGTTTGATAGTGTCAGATCATTTTTTTTATCACACTGATGATTACAGCATCATTAACCTCTTTACTAAGCAAGTTGCAGATGAACATCAGTGATATCTATGAGCAAGTGATTAACATTAGCAAAGAAAGGTATCCTTTTACATTTTATCTTATATCAGTGAAGGTCATACTTTTTGTTCTTTTGAATGTTCCTTTGTTGCAGCTGGCCGTTAGTTTGCTAAGATATTCCTTGATCACAACCTCTGCATTAACCATTTGTCTCTCCAACTTCCTCCCAGTCATAAAGCCACAAGAAGCATCTCAATCAACATGTAAGATTCCAAAATCTGAAAACCCCTTTGAAGCATAGCCCTTGCTACGTATGGCATTTGAATTGGCAAGTGTTGTTTTGGCTTAGATTTTTATCTCCTTGGTTCCTTTCCACATGGTAAGTTTTAATCAGTAAGTTTCATTATTAGTGACTCTTGAAAATTATAACTAGATTAGAACATATCATGGTTATGTCGCATGTTCTCACAAACCTTCTGTCTAATTAATATGTTCTTCATTTTCGGATTTGCAATATCCATTTATCACTCAACTGGTGGATATAGTTTGGTTTGCAGTTACTAGTATAATAATAATAGCAAGCTCTTCAACATGTTCGTTGGAGGTGAAAGAAATTTGAAGTTAAGTACAATTGATCTAAATTAAAACACCATCAGATAATATGTTGTCACTCTTATGAAGTCATTCTAAATCTTTTTATTATTTAAGCAAGTTCGTAACCAATGATCAAACAAGTGATTAACACTTAGAAATGAGATTTCTATACTATTCTTGATTCAGTGTTATTTTTGATTCTTGAGAAAATCTCATTTTCTCTTCTCTTATAGTTACTTTGAGTAGAAAAATTGTTATACTGAATCTAGAAAATTCTTTAGTAAATTGATAGCTTGCTTACTCTCTATTCAAGAATTATCTTCTAGTGATTACAGCATAGTCTTTTTGTCTTTGTATCTGTTTTCATATACATTTGATTACAGTAAGTTATATTAAGAAACCATTTGAACATTGCCAACGTTAAATATAAAATTGATCATGTAAATCAAGCACAAACAAAACGTTCACACAAACCAAATATTGTTGGTATAATAATAATAGCAAGCTCTTCAACATGTTCGTTAGAGGTGAAAGAAATTTGAAGTTAAGTACAATTGATCTAAATTAAAACCCCCATCAGATAATCTGTTGTCACTCTTATGAAGTCATTCTAAATCTTTTTATTATTTAAGCAAGTTCGTAACAAGTGATCAAACAACTGATTAACACTTAGAAATGAGATTTCTATATTATTCTTGATTCTGTGTTATTTCTGATTCTTGAGAAAATCTCATTTTCTCTTCTCTTATAGTTACTTTGAAAAAAACAGATTATAATGTTTGTATAATCATAACGTCTCATTACTCGATGAGAACACAAACTGAATATACTTGAAATGAAGTCTCTGTCGGTATAACACAGCCGATAGAGAGAGAAAACCGAGAAGATGATAATGTTTGTATTCCAATAAGCACAACGCATAAAATTCTGACGAGAAAGAAGAATAACAAAAAACATAAGGAATGACTGATCTGCTTTTGACACTCTGAGAATGACTGGTCTGTTTTTGACTTTATTTACTTCAAAAACAAGATTATATAGTAATAAACAATGAGGAAGAAGAATAACAAAAACATAAGTAATGATGGCAACTGACTTCAGCGTGAAAAAATGGTTATCAATTTTTTTACCGCACTTGTACCCCTTGGTGACTGAGATCAGAAGCACTTTCTGTGGACAATGGACGGTCCAGATTCGTCATACTCGGCTTTCGCAATCCACATCTGCAAATTTGAAACATATTTGTGTAACACATTATCACCAAAACAGTAACAATAGATTATGATAGAAGACTTGTATGGAGTTTACCTGCTGGAAAGTACTGAGGGAAGCCAAGATAGAGCCACCAATCCAGACACTGTACTTCCTTTCCGGTGGAGCCACCACTTTGATCTTCATGCTACTTGGAGCCAACGCGGTGATCTCTTTACTCATCCTATCACCAATCCCACCGAACATTGTGGTTCCACCACTAAGCACAATGTTACCATAAAGATCCTTCCTGATATCCACATCACATTTCATGATTGAGTTGTAAGTAGTTTCATGGATTCCCGGGTTTTCCATTCCGATCATCGATGGCTGGAACAGGACTTCAGGGCATCGGAAACGCTCTGCCCCGATGGTTATCACTTGGCCATCTGGCAGCTCAAAGCTCTTCTCAACCGAGGAGCTGGTGTTGGAAGTCTCGAGCTCTTGCTCGTAGTCCAAGGCAATGTAAGAGAGTTTCTCCTTCATGTCTCTCACAATTTCACGCTCAGCAGTTGTGGTAAATGAGTAACCACGCTCTGTCAGAATTTTCATGAGGTAGTCAGTCAGATCACGACCGGCAAGGTCCAGACGCAGGATTGCGTGTGGTAGAGCATAACCCTCGTAGATTGGAACTGTGTGGCTCACACCATCTCCAGAGTCCAAAACAATACCTAGCCAAAAGAAAATGCAAAAGAGGAGCAGTCAATAGAAAAATTATAGCTAGAGACAGAAATAACAAACCAACATTATTTAAATCAAATTGTAACAATATTTCTGTACTCAATAAATCGAACCGAACTCATGGAAAAACAGCCATCTCTTGATGTATCATTAAGCATAAAACTGTGATGTATTGTAAGCAAAACAACTTAGGCAGAGTCATGTTCAAGCAAGAAACAAAAGGGTTATGGCTTATGAGTGTACTGACCAGTAGTACGGCCACTGGCATAGAGGGATAGAACGGCTTGAATGGCAACATACATAGCAGGAGCGTTAAACGTCTCAAACATGATCTGAGTCATCTTCTCCCTATTTGCCTTGGGATTAAGCGGGGCTTCGGTTAGCAGGACCGGGTGTTCTTCCGGAGCAACACGTAGCTCATTGTAGAAAGTGTGATGCCATATCTTCTCCATGTCATCCCAGTTGTTGACAATACCATGCTCGATTGGATATTTGAGAGTCAAGATACCACGTTTGGACTGAGCCTCGTCTCCAACGTAAGCATCCTTTTGTCCCATTCCAACCATCACTCCCGTGTGACGTGGACGGCCAACGATACTTGGGAATACAGCTCTTGGAGCATCATCACCTGCAAAACCGGCCTAACGCAAGTTGAAAGTTTAATTAATTCAGTTTCAACATAATGACATATGGTAATACATTTAAGTCTTGCTTTTGTTACCTTGACCATTCCGGTCCCGTTATCGCAAACGAGGGGCTGAATATCTTCACCATCCGCCATTTTTCAATATATCTACCTGATCGCATGAGCAGAACAGAGAAAGGTATTATACATTTAAAATATAAAAGTATTAAACAACGCCTGGAATCTAGAAAAGGGATCAGATTTTTTAAGAAAACAAACACCAATGGTTAAATCCAAATTCGCATAACCAACGCTATTAAAATATCAAACACATTGGCCCAAATCAACTGACCAGAGTTATCGCCAGTTACATATATATATAAATATTTGTCTTCTTCGATTCTTGATATGCAAAAAGAGAAAGATACCAACATGTTCGTCAAAGTTGTCTAATAATCAACACAGTAACATTACGATTGCTCAGCTCTTTCTCAAAAAAAAAAAAAAAACACCGAATCCAAATGATCCATCACAAGAATTTTCGAATTCTCTCTCACAGTAAACATATTTTCCAGACGAATAAACAAATAAAAAATAACATTTACCTGATGAATTTACGTATAGACGAAGAAGAGGACGAAGAGGCTCTCTGAAACGGGCGCCTATGAATTGGGTTTTTCAAAATGTCTAGAAAACAGAAGGAACTTTCGGCCTTAATATCGTTTGACAATAAACGGATCTAAGCCGTTAGTTTTGTCCCTGAGGCCGATATGTCTGCCTGTAACGACACGTCTCACCTATTTTTGGCTCTGTTTACCGGAAGAATCGGGTCAGCGGAAAGCATTGGGCCTTTTACAAGGCCATTCACTAAATAAAAATATCGCTTTGAAATTTGAGATTCTTCAACTTCTTAATTTTTGTCCTTATGTTTTGTTCGTGATTTTGTACTTACTAAAGCTAATATACCGAAAATGTTATATTTCGCTTTCTTTAGATTTACTACAAAATATTTGGACGATCAATGAAATAGCAAAAAATAATTCTAAACGGTGAAAGTTAGTACGAATATAAGATGAACATATTTTTCTTGTAATTATGCTTTTCTTTCGAAATTCAAGTGTTTGTATAAAGATAGATCCAAAAGAAAGATATTAGGGGACAAGATACAGTAAATCACTGAAAATGCTGGCAGTGAATGAGTGTAATGATGAATGGTAGCGGCACTGCAACACTGAAGAAATGTTGTAATGATGACGGGGATATGGGTGGAACTAAAATAAATTTCTTTTTGATAAAAGTTATGAATGGGAAACAAATAAATGATGGTTCTTCCACCAAAGATTGTACGTCCATTTTTGCTTTACTATTCACCAAATAAAAATCTTACACTTGTGTATCTTAATAAAATAAGGTAAATAATGAAACAGTACATATAGTGGTACAAGCGGATCTGTTTGAAGAAGAAAATCTATGATCTGTTACTAAAAGTGATAACACTTCATATTTGAAGTGTATAGTGTGTGATTTGCCTTTAAATCCATAAATTGTAATATATATATATAATTTGTTACAGTTGCTTTTTAATTCATTATTTGCTCTACCAATTTATATTTTAATTTTATTGTACATATAATAATTTTATATAGTTTGTCATAGTTTCAAAAATGTCTATATAATATTATTTCTATTATTTTCATGTTTTTTATTTTTACTAAATATATATTATTAGAAATATCATTTGTTTTATTTTAATAACTTGACATATATACCTTTTCATTAGCTTATATTAAGATATTTTAAATTACTATTATTATTTCTATATTTGAAATATATATATATATATAATGTAGCAAATAAATATATTAAATTTAGTAGATTTATTTTTATATATAAAGAGAATTAGTATTACTATAGCAACAAATT
Organism: Sinapis alba; assembly: GCA_012274485.2. Classification (NCBI taxonomy): domain Eukaryota; kingdom Viridiplantae; phylum Streptophyta; class Magnoliopsida; order Brassicales; family Brassicaceae; genus Sinapis; species Sinapis alba. Next base: position 221,831 of record MU105778.1, read on the forward strand.
ATTAAATAAATATTAATACGGCAAAGTAAAAAATATGTTAAAAACTGATTGAGTAAATTCAAAAAAATGTAAAATATAATCTTTTTTACGTAGGTTTTTTAATTAGTTATGAAGATATAATTTATTTATTTTTTTATAATATTCAATTCAAAAATCAATATTTTCAAATAATTAAATTTAATTAGAAAAGTAAATAACAATATTTTCTTTAAAATCATCCAAAATAAGATACATGCTTAAATTTTAAACTCAAAATAATAATATCTATTTAAAAATAATTTTCTATTATATTTTGAATAAAATTGATATTTTTATTTATAAAGTATTTTTTTAAATAACTCTTTTAAATTATGAAATAACATTACATTTTATATAAAATAATTTAAGTTTGTACAATACTTTAAATCACTTTTTATCCACTTTCACCATTCAAACATATATTTTGAACTGTTAGATCCGCTTGATCCACACTTGTATCGCTTAATCCGTTTGATCCACTTTTGTTTCGCTCGATTCATTTGATCTGCTAGATCTGCAATGCTTGATCTACTTTCTCCATTCAGAAAAGGAAAATGTTTACAGGCCAGCGATCATGGTTTTAGGACCCAACTCAATACAACATCAAATAGTAAAAAACCATAGTTGAAACCCAATGAAAAAGAGAGAATATGAGTCTACGTCAATTTAAGAGAAAATAGGTCAAGAGGAATTGCAGAGTTGAAGAGACGAAGCTTTGGTTGGAAGAGAAGGTTAGAAAAAATGATCAAGAAGAGAAAGTGTTAAGGTATTTTTAGGTAGGATCTTTGATGGTGCTATGAAACAAAACAAGTGATCAAGAGAAACAGAGAAATCGAGACTGAAAGAGATGTTTTATTGATAATATGAGCTGAAACTACAATTTTTGGTGTATAAACCCTAGTTCTAGCCGCATAGCTCTAATCTCTTAGGCTCTAACTGGTGACCATGAAAGGAGTAATAGGAAAAAAGGAAAGAAATGAAGAAGAACAAAATAATAGAAATACTTGTTTCTTATGTTTCTTTCCGGATTTAATAAAGAATAATTTTGTTCTATGATTACTTAAATTGAAAGAAATAAGAAAGAACATTGGAGAAAAATGTCCTTACAAATGGTGTTAAATTTAAGGCATGAAGAAGAATTAACTATTCTCACTCATTCATTTGGTCACTATTTAGACCCTTAGTCTCTGAATGTTGATGTCTTGTTTTAGGGTTTGAGTGCTCCTTTTAAGCTTAGTTATAGTTAGTGATTATGTTAAACTATTTAATATTCAGAAATATGAAAGAATTTCCTTAAGTGAAAAACTTCAATCATAGCCAGAGGCAGAGATGGAAGCAAGAATTTTGGCCTAGATTTCTACAAGCAGGAACATGAAGGCCAATGTCCTGCTCGAGGGATGGAGGATTTCCCTGCTAGGTTATTTTTCCCATCAGTTTGCCCCATATTTTTTGACTTTTTCATCGAGTTCGAAAGAAACCTGTGCATTTGAACCAACCGGAGTCGCCCTATCTCAGCAGATCTATTTTGAGCAGGACATCACTTAAGTAATTCCCGATTTCCAGGTTCTTCTTAGGCCTGGACCATGTTCAGACCTGGAGGAAAACCGGTTTCTCTGGGATAGACCAAGGTCTAGTAGACGTTTATAGGTTCGCCACCTGTCTAAGTCGATGTTGCAGGACTTTGAGTCTTGGCCTTGCATTTTAGTGGATGTCAAGGCTCATATACAGGGCTCGAGGCCTTGTTTCGTCTTTTGATATCATTGGCGCATGGTTTGATTAAGTAGTATTTGATACTCTAATGGGTATCAGATTTTTCTAGACGAGCGCAAAGACCTTAAGCCCATAGCAGGATCTTGGAGGAGTAGGAAGCTGCAAAGCGCTACTATTATTTTTACTCGGGTTTGATGTCGGATATTGCCGATCGCGGAAAGCCTTTAGCTTGCAAATTTTACCATTGAAAAGGACGAAATCATTTAATGCCACTTCGAGATCCGCTTTTTGGCCTTGGTGACTTCCCAAAGAAGCGCAACTGCTCTTTCTAAATTCTTTTAAATATTGATTTTCAGGATATCTCAGATTTTCTAGTTTCCTTTCTTGTCTCTTCGAGATTTTTTGTCGATTACATCTTGCGGCTCCTTCTTCTATATCTTCTTTGTTTAATCTGATATTTCTTCTACACTTTCTTTTTTTGAACTTCTAGGGTTTAGAAGCACTTTTCCCTTTAACTCCTCTTAGATTTCTCTAGTTTTTTGGTTTATGGTGCTCGATCCTTAGGATGTGGGACAAATCTAACCACTTCCTAGGTTCTTCTTCTATAGGCAGTATGGTTAGATCGAAGAGCAAAACCGAGGTTGAACCATCCAGATCTGTCAAATCCATTGTTTCCTCTGTAGAACTAATGGCGGAGATTGAAAGCCCTAGGCAAGCTGTTGTTTTAGCGGAGCCTTCAAAGGTTGGTCTTATCTCAAAGATCAGATTGGAGGAAGTTGATGCATGGAGGGAAAAGTACCGTCTTTTTGATGATGTTGTCATTCGAATCCCCAGTCCCTTTGATAGGGATTCAAATTTTGAAGCCGACAAGGTTCCAGTTTACGAAGCTTTCTTTGAGTCGGGTTTTCGAGAACGAGTCGCTTCTCTGGTAGCAAAGGTATCAGGACTGCTTGATATCTCGTCGGGTCAGCTTAATCCTCCGTCTTGGAGGACTTTGATAGCAATTCAAAATCTTGGTGACCTTGAAAACCTTATCTTATGAGTCATTGAGGTTCTATTTTCGTATTTCATATCCCCGTTGAATGGCGGGGAGGGTAGATTCTATCTTCATCCTCGTAACATAAACCCTCTAGTTCAGGAGATCCCAAAGAATGATAGGAAGCGTCATCTAGTCTTTGATAAGAATTGGGCCAAAAAAAAATTGCCTTTGTGACTAGCCCCGGTTTTTCTACTTTTTGGCATTTTTCTGGTAGGTTATATGAGCCTTATTTGCAGTTTTCCTTGCCTTTTTTGAACCTAATTCTAAGCATGTTCGTTTCTTTTGCAGGGGTTTCTCATCCGTCTTCGTCAGCAGGGAAGAAGACAGTTGAAAAGGTGTTGAGGCTTCCTATTGAGTGGTTTTCTGCTGTTCAGTGGTTTTCTCTTCCTAATCTCGAGTTGTTTCCAGGTAACATATCTTTGGAACGTTGCATCATTTGGGGTAACTTTGATTTGCTTTCCCATTTTCTGTTGTTCAGTGGTTTTCTCTTACTAATTTCGAGTTGTTTCCAGGTAACATGACTGGATCCACATGAGAAGAAGCAATTGCGGCATACCAACGAGCTCCGGAGACGATTTCGGCGAAGAAGGCAACCTCGAAGCATGCTGCCCCTGATGGTGATGACGATGATGTCCAATTTGTGAGAAGCATCGCGAATAGAAAGTGCAAAGCTGCAATCGACCCAACACCTTCATCTTTTAAGAAGAAATCAAAAGATTCATGATCGATCCCCAAGGCTTCTCCTTGATCTGTGGATGAGAAAAGTAAGGCCTTGGCGAACCTAAGCACCAAGGTATTCCCTTTGGTTCCCATTGCTTTGCCCGAAAGTGACCCTTATGATGTCGTCCAATCTGTTCAAGGCAATTTGCTACATGTAAGCTACTTTTTGTGTTGGCGTAGATGAAACTGTATCTTGATCTTCTAGAATGTTATTTGTGCAGGTGATGTCTCAGCTGTTCCACCTCGGAGAGAGGCTGAGTGAGCAGAATTCGAGCAGAGATGAAATAAAGGCTTTGACTTCTTAGCTGCTGGAGGAGAAGGATAAAAGCCTTGATAAGGAGAAAGAGATCAAATCCCTTAAGATCAAGGTGAAGAACCAAGACAAGACAGGGATTTTGCCGGCGACAGAGATCACCAACTTGAGGGAGAAGCTAGAGGATCTGAGGGAGGACTGGTGTGACTTGAAATTGGCTGCAGAGACCTTCACCGATGACAAGGCCATTGCGGTAAACGGTGCCATGATAGTGGCCCGTTGGAGGCGGATGAGGGAATTGCTCAATCAGCAGACGAATAGCTGGAAACCGGCGGTTTAATTGGAGCAGTTTAAGACTGTGAAGACCTCTGAGGCTTGGCTCCAAAGGCTTCCGCCTTCTTTCTTCAAAGACAAGAAAATGATTCCCTGAGATGAAGCTACAAAAGAGGCTCCAACGTCTATTCCTGATGACATCCCCCATAAATCTCCTCCGGCCTGAAACTCGGCCTCCTCTCTCTTAATCCTTTCCTTTGAACATTGCACCCCGGATAGGAGATTATTTCTGTTTTGTTGGTCCCTTGAGGACCTTAAGACTTAATAGGCCTTCGTGCCTTTGTATTATTGTTATGAAAAATGATCCTTCATGGCCTTTTTTTAAAATGCATTTCAGATTTTTAACCTCCTTAAGCGTTCTTCTCGTTTTAAGAATATTGAGTAACATGTTTTCTCTTCTAGGTTTTTATTCGCAGGACCGGATTCCTGAAGTAGAAGGACATTGCTATCTCTCATATCCGTAGATCCTCCTGATCCGTTATTCATACCAACTGCAAGTGCGTTTCCCCAAATTTATGGTTTTAGGGAAATGTGTGGGTGCGTTATGGTGAGAACTCCCGCTTCCAGGTCGGTCCCAAAACTTTAGTGGAGGCAAAGGTCCTGACTTGTAGGGATTCTGGAATGATGTCGTTTTCTCCATGGGGTTTGGAGCTGATAGCTTAGAACTGCAAGGGGGTCTTTTTGTTGTGATGACCTAGAGGCCTGCGTAGTTAGGAATCCCGTAAGGATTTTCGTCTCTGGGACCTGGAAACTTCAAGAAAATTTGACGTTTTTCTTCTGGAGGAACTTCCCTGCTCTTATACCTTTATATACCTGGAGGTTCTCACGTGTTTTGAAGCATGATTCCTGGAGAGGGAATTTACATTTGCTTCTCATCGATCCTGAGGCTGTTTGATGGAGTTTGGAGTTGTTAAATCTCCACATTGGCTGTTTTGGAACCCGGGGGATCTCAGCCTTGGATGGAAGATCCATAGAATTTTGAACCCGGAGGTTATTCTTTTATCGTTGTATTCCATCTCCCTTAGGTAGGCTCCTACCGATAGAAGTGTTATAAATCTGTAAATTATAACTTTGAGCCTGGAGGCAGTATTGGTATCGCACTCCGCCTCCCTTAGGTAGGCTCCTACCGATGAGATATCATAAATCTATGGATTTAGGGGTGGTTTTATATCGTGTTCCACCAACCGTGGGTAGGCTACTACCAATATTTACATTATATTGATTCCTACTCTCAAACAGAAAGCATGTAAGCCCTTCAAAGCTTTTCTTTGAAGCGGAGACTATTGGTAATCATACGAGAATTGAGCCTGCTACAAGCCCCGAGAATTTCATAGCTGTTATCTCTGTCCCCATCCAAGGTACCTTGATGAGTTGGTTTTACAGTATCTATAGAATAAGCTGACTCCTCCTACTCCTCAAAGGACTAGATCGATCAGCAGCCGTAGCTGCAGTAAAAAAAAACAGTAGTTTCGTAGACTTTCTTTTTTAAACTTAGAGGTTATTTTCACCTGGAGGTTATTTTCTTTGAGATTGTACTCACCTCCCGTTGGTTGGCTCCTACCGATCTTGGCAGATTTGCCACTCGAAATTAGACCACTATTTATGTTTGATTATGCTGCACTTTGCTTCCTGCAGAAAGCCACTGTCAGGTTTTTATCTTGTGCTGGTGTGACTTCGACCTTGACAAGGTTTAGGTAACCGCCAATTTATCGATCGGTGCTGGTGTGAATCTACGTGGGATGGTTGTTCAAGTGCCAGTCTTACTGCTTTCCACGTCTAGCTAAGCAGGTTTTTTTGTGCTCTTGAAGTTCAAACTCTACAATTTTTGCTCCATGTATCAACATAGGATTTGTTTACAGTAGTTTTCAATTGTACTTCGTGCCTGCTGCATTTTTGTGTAGCACATAGTGTTTTAATGCATGATATGCACATTTCATATTGGAGGTCACAATATATATTCTGGTTTGTGGCCTCTATGCAAGGATCATGTATTTTTAAAAGCATACTCAGGCTTACGTATGTATATTCCTACTTAAGTCGTATACTCATTGTCCTTATCGCTGTGGACGTGCCACTTGGTAGAAGGGTTTGCCAGGATCGGAAGTCGTTTCTGACTTGATCCAGCTCATATGTCCTTTTAAGTATATTGGTGTTCTTGTCACTCCTTTAGTTAGAACTAACATTTTATTATATAAGATTAGTCCAAAGACATTAAGCATAAATAGGAGTAGGAAACCAAAACGCTTAAATAATAATAGTCACACAGTAGAAAGGATGATCATGAGATCATATAAAAAGTGATAGGTTTTGAGGTGTAGGGCGTTCCAGCAGTTTGGTTGGGTCTTGCTGTGGTTGTCTTACAGCCTATAGGTCCCTGTTTCCCGTACCTCGATTACCTTATATAATATTTCCCATTTGGGGATGAGCTTTCCTGCGGATTTATCCTTTGTATTGTCGAATACTCATCGAAGCACCCAATCTCCTTGCTCGAAGGTCCTGGTTCTGATTCTTTTGTTATAGCTCTTGGTGATGTCTTGCTGGTAGGACCAGTTTCTTATTCTTGCGGTCTCTCTATCTTTTCATTGAGCAGATAGAGGCTTAGAGCCATTAGCTCTTCGTTTTCTTCTGGAGAGAGGGGTTTCGATATGGTTGTTCTTACGTGCAACTCCATTGAGAGTATCACCTCTGTGATGTAGACTAGTGAGTAAGGAGTTTCCTGCGTTCCTGTCTTGGGAGTATTCCAGTAGGCCCACATGACTCCGTGTAGTTCTTCCATCCATCTTCCTTGGGCATCCTCCAAATGCTTCTTTTGCATGTTGACCACCGTTTTGTTGGTAGATTCTACTTGTCCGTTGGATTGAGGATGCCTCTAGTGGCGAATGTAAGTATTATGCCTTAGTTCCTGCAAAATTCTTTGAAATTATTGCTGGTGAACTAAGGTCCTTTGTCGCTGACGATCTCCCAGGGGATCCCGAATCAAAAGATGAAATTGTTCTATAGGAATTTCCTGATCTTAACAACTGTTATCCTGCTCAATACTTCTGCTTCCATCCATTTGGAGAAATAGTCAGTTAAGACCAGGATGAAGACTTTCTGGCCCGACATCACTGGGAGTTTTCCTACTATATCCATGTCTCATTTCCTGAAATGGCCAGGGGGATTTCAGGTTTTCAAGAGAAATTTGGAGACTTGGGCATGTCTTCGGCACTGATGGTGATGACGATGACATCCAATTTGTGAGAAGCATCGCGAGTAGCAAGCGCAAAGCTGCAATCAACCCGACATTTTCGTCTTCCAAAAAGAAATCAAAAGACTCAATATTGATCCCCAAGGCTTCTCATTGATCTTTGGATGAGAAAAGTAAGGTCTTGGCAAACCTAAACACCAAGGTATTCCCTTTGGTTCCCATTGATTTGCCTGAAAGTGACCCTTATGATCTTGTCCAATCTGTTCTAGGCAATTTGCTACATGTAAACTACTTTTTAAGGGGACCGGATGCGCGGATGGTCTGATTGTCCTTGGTGATTGATCGGTTGGACTGACTCGGTTAAGGGGCGACACGATTGTGTCCTGGATCTATACGGTTTCATGCACCAAGGCCTTGGCCGGTCCAGCTAAAGAAGTCCTTGTCCATCAGCCAAAATTAAGGATGAAAATATTGATCCTAGATCCTAATCGTGAGGTCGGAGTGGATCATGAGCGATCCGTTTATGGCACAAGTAAGATCAGTTGTACTTAGATAAGATCAAAGGTTATTGTCGATTATTACTAATATTAATGGTATAAATATGTGGAATTATATAAAGGAACCAAACCATGCATTGTTAGATATGATTGCTAGGATATCAGTTTGTGTGTTGGGGTCAAAATTGGTCACGACGAATTCAACGGCTCAATTCCTTGGAAAATGCTTCTTCCTAAGCTTCGGCTCATGAAAGTTTTCAAAACACAATCAAGCCATATGCCGACCCGAACTGGGAGAGTTTAGGTCGCCATATGGCGACCCGGATTGGGAGAGTCTAGGTCGCCATATGGCGACCCGCACCCTGCAAGAACATATGGCGACCTGCACCCTGCAAGAACGGGACGTCATGCAACCTGCACTTGGGAAGCATGGGTTGCCATATGGCGACCCGTACCTTGCGAGCACGAGTCACCATTTGGTGACATGCACTCAGGAATATGGTGACCCGAACACGCAGATCATGGGTCACCATATGGCGCCCGCACACGCAGAGCATGGGTCACCATGTGGCGACCCGCACACGCAGAGCATGGGTGGCCATATGGCGACCCGCACACGCAGAGCACGGCTCGCCATATGGCGACATGCACACGCAAGGTACGGGTCTACATATGGAGACCTGCGCACCAGGATTTTGGGTTGCCAAATGGCGACCTGAACCCATACAACCCGGGTCGCCATTTGGCGACCTAGACCTGCACAATCTGGGTCGCCATATGGCGACCTAGACCCACACAGTCCGGGTCGCCATATGGCGACCTAGACTCTCCCAGTCCTGTGTCTCTCCTTTGCATTCCTCTTTGAATCTCGATCTAAATGCTTTTTGTTTCGTCTCAATCAGAGTTACTGTTTGAACTTTACGATAAAAACCACAAAGACTCGTTTTTCGTATAAAGTTCAAACCGAACGTATAAGACGGCAACGGTTGGATTAACTCCAAAGTTTCCTAAGCTGTACAAGAAGTTTGAACCCATGCTTAAAATCGACTTTGTATCAAAGACGGTCATTCGGAGAGCGGGAAAACGCTTAAAGTCGGAAAACGGCACGAGAGGCGTAAAACGTGACTAAAAGGCCCACTTACGTTTTCACACGAAACCTAACCCAGTGGTGTTACGACGGTTTATCTTTATTCACACAAAGATAAATATGGAGAAATCAGAAGATAAATGCAAAGTTTCCGAAGATAACCATGAAGATCGAGAGAAAAAGGTATATTTCTAAAGTGATAAACTCGACCAAGGGGCAAAAAAGGAAGCGCAAAACCGCATAGAAAACGAGTATATAAGAGAAGGTAAGGCTAGAGACAAAGAGATATAGATTTTTTTTGCATTCATAGCAAACTGAACATTTCCTTGAAGTCCACAAGAATAACATATTGGACCATTACACCTCATACCATAAGCTTGATCCATCTGATTCTTCTCCCTCAACAACTTGAAACATCTTGGCCTAATGTGCCCAACAACAACACAATGATGACAAACATGCCGAAAATTTTGTTGAGATGCAGTCTTCAAGTCAGAAACTTTACCCAAAGCAGTCAATACAACAGTGCTCATAGTACTCACAATCTTCACATCAGTTGCAGTCTTTGTTGTAGTCTTTCCATTTGTTGCATTCCTAGCAGACCCTTAAACTCTGAATTTGTAGCAGACGTAACTACAAACAGTTTGTCCTGTTGATACAAAAGTATCTTCAGCTTTAGAAGATTCCCCTTGAAATCCAAGACTAAGCGATAATTTTCTCAATAAAGAGTAGATGATCTAGCTGCTTCGTCCCATTATTCATCATCTTCAAACCTTTTTGAGTCTCTGTAAGTTGAAAACTAGCATGTCGTACTTCTTCTTCTTTCTTTGAAGCATACTTAAGTGGTTCAACAACTTGAGCTTCTAGCTTGACTTTCTCCTTAGTCAATTCTGAATTGCCTCAACCAGCTTGAACCAATTCTCATACAGTTGATCATAATTCGCAGCAAGATCAAAGCTTCCATAATCATCATCACTTCCATCATCATCATCACCTCCACATGAAGATCTTGACACAGTCACAAACGCTGATACAGATCTGCCGTAAATTTTGTTAGACAACTTGACTGAAAAGTTGTGAATGCCACAATATTCTTTAGTTCCTCACCATCATAAGAATCACTCTTGGTGACTATTTTCTTCTTTCGCTTCTAAGATTTTCACATTTAGCATGTACATGTCTAAAACCTTTGCATTTAGAGCACTGTAAAACCTTTGAAGAATCACCAAACCTTCCTCTTGTTCCTTTCTCTTTCATGTAATCATCAACCATGAACCCCATAGAAGATCTGTTTTTGCAAATTACATGAAAAACGCTTCTTGAAAGGTAACTTAGCTCTATGTATCAAACCTTAAGATATACTTGAAACTTTATCCTTTCTCATCAACCAGTTTTTGTCCTGACCCTTTAAGATCTCACCAGTAATTTAGGTTACCTGCTCAGATACCAATTGTGAATGCAGTGAGGTTAGAGAAATAAAATGCAAAAAATAAAGAAGACACAAGTTTCTCTTTTTGAATTCACTAGAACAAGAAAGCATTTACACCAATCTTTTCTATTATAAGAATCATTTAGGATACTCAAAACTTAAGCTAAAACTCACCCTAGACCTCATACTTTGATTTATCAGGATCACCTAACCCTGATCTAAACTCCCCTGAATCTAGACTTCAATCTTTCAACACTCTGAAAGTACGTCGACAACTATGTCAACACCTAACACACATCAAGGACACCAAAATCTTGACCACACAAACACCAAACAAACATCTCTCAGTTTTCTTATTTTTGCATATACACCTTTCTTCATAGAGGCATATGCTCCTTGTATAGATAGATAACCATAACTTGTTCCCCAAGTTCTTCCAAGAGCAACTTCAGCAACATTTTTTCACTCAAGGAATAACTTGTTTGCCTTTTCCTCTTCAAGTAATATCATTAATCTTTAATGTTAATATCCGAGTAATATATTACCTATTTTCCAAGTTTAACAAGCCCACAAAGATCACAAAACATGAACTCCACCAAAATCCATCTTCGCGAACTAATACAGAATATACATCTTTAATATATGTTTTTTTTTTTATTTGTATCAGCGAAAATCAATACTATTAAAATAAGATAATTCCTCATTTTTAACATTAATGAAAATCGTAACTTTACCAAAAATACTTTTACTTTTATAAATGATTAACTAAAATTCATTAATGACATTGAAATCTTTTTGTTTTGGGCCTAAAACACACTTAAATAGATCAATAAATATTAGACCCACATAATAAGATATGCTAACTGTAAATTTAATACTCTAAGTTTAAATATAAGACCTACATATATTATGAACCATATATAAATTAACGAACATAAAGACATTAAAATATTATTTTCTTCAATCTATGTACCAATATTTTTTTAAAAAATATCATTCAAATATTATAAGTATTTTTAATAAAAACAAAACTATATATCCTACACCATATATCATAGGGCAATTCTCTCAAATATTTTTTTTAACTTTTTGTCACAAAATAGTTCCCAAGGACGAAAATGACCAAAATAGCCAATTTTCAGTTTGAAAATATTAATATTTATTTTTTATTTTTTTGAAATTTGAAACCCTAACCCCAAAATCCCACCCTTTAAATCTAAACCCTAAGTCTAAATTACTTAATCCTAGGGGTATAAGGTGTTGTTTGTTTCCAGATTTTAAAATGGTTTTTGTTTTCTGTTTTTCAAAAACTATTTTATTAGCCAATCAATTTTTCTACAAAATGGATTCCCTATAATTAAGGGGAACAAAAAATCTTTATATAGTCAATCAAGATTTTAGCAAAAGAGTTTTCCTATAAACTAGGAAAACTAGTTTTTACATGCTACATTAATTTTTAAGTGAAAAACTAGAATCCATGTTTTTCAGTTTTTGTAGGTACGCAGCTTGCTATATATTTTCCTAGATTTTTGTTAATATTAATATAATATGTATCAACATTGATTAAACGAATATGTTCTAAAGTAAATGTAATTTTATTTTATAAATATTTTTCATTATTTATAAATAAATTTATTATTTATATTTTTAATAAAATTTGTTGTTTGTAAAAAATATGATAAATTTTGAAACACTTTACTTATAAAATATAATATTTTACATATTTTAATAATTATTAGTTTTTTTTTTCAAAAACCTTTTTTATCCAATCAAATTTGAATAACTAACAAACACATAGAAAAATAACAAGTTATCTAAGAAAAATATTGCAATTCAAGTTTTAAATTTAAAAATAATTTAAGTTTTAAAAATTAAATAGTTTAAGCTCGATTAAAATATATGATTGAATAACGCCCCTTAAATATATTTTTTAAAACTAAAAATACATTAATACCAAAAACCAAAATCAAAATCTAAAACCCAAAAACCAAAACCAAAAGCTGAAAATCAAAAACAAAAATCTAAAAATCAAAAACCAAAATCTAAAATCTAAAAGCTAAAATCTAAAAAGCAAAAACTAAAACTTAAAACTACTAAAACAATCATCACCTAAGTGTATATTTATCTCTTTAATAAAATATTTTGGTCATTTTCTTTCTTCAAAGACTATTTTTGTGACAAAAAAAAATTAGGGCTATTATAGGATATTTCTCTATATCATATACATATTTGAATATCAATTATTTGTGTATAATATTATTTTATTGATCGAAAATGAGTGTACACAAAAAAATTATTTACAACGTTATTTTGAATATAAAATTAATATGGCAATTACAAGTGTTTAAAATACTTCAAGAAAATCATAAAGTTAAATTTTAAATAAATAAAAATACAAACTTATAATCAACACCATTGAAAGATGACCATTCCCAAATTATACATTTAATAAAATATTTTAAAAAATCAAATATACTATTACCATTTCAAAGAGAATTAACCACTCATTAATGATAAAACAATCATTATGTTTTTGGATTTATATAACTTATGTTTTGGGCTTATATAACTAAAAATTATACACTTCACTACAAATCAAATTAGGTTGATGGGTTCAATCCCCATCTAATTATATTTGCAATTACCAAAAAAATAAATTGGGTTTATGGGTGTACAAATCAAATCGGGCATATGGATTTAAGTTTTATTTCATATTCTGTGTAATCAAATAGTATGATTTACGCATAGGTTATAGAAATAATCAACACAACAAGTATCTATGTTTCTTAAGCGTTAATCAAAATTTAGTTATTTTTAAATTATTACGAGTTCACCAATTTCTAACCCAATTGACTTATGAGTTGATGAATTTCTAAAGGGAATTTGGCAACCCAGCAAGGAACAAAACAAGAGTCTGAAACATCTAAATGGAACGTTTTCAGAATTTCAAAGGTGAAAACTGCAAACGGACTGCAAAAGGCACATAAGCTATGTGTTTTTCAAGCTAAAAACACATGCAGTTTTCTTGTTGTCTTAAGTTTCTACCCACCAATCATCATCATACGAGTCAGCATTTCTACAGTTGACTCAGCTAATGATGTTGATTGTAATCAATAAATCCAATTTCCATTATTCGTAGCCGAGCCATATAAGCCTGTTTGATAGACATGTGAGCTGCTTCTCAATCGCTTTGATTGGCCACCGTAGACTATTCTGGCGGCAGCATTTTCATGTGATATAACTTTCCACGTCGATAAATTAATTGTTTTTAGTCTAAAAGAAAATTTAACACTTTTATGTTGTTGTTTTTTGAACATATACGCTTTTATGTTTAAACTAATATTATCTCTCCTGCTATACATGGATATTATTTATTTGTGTGTATATATATACACCGAATATAGTAAATATAAATTTAATAATGAAAATATTATTTTGCATTTTGAAAAATAAAATTGATATTTATAACTTTCAAATGTCTTATATATCGAGTCCTAATATAAACCCTAAATGTAAAATATTAGATCTTGTTTCAAAACCAAAAAAAACTAATACATATGAAAAATAAATTAAAGAAAAATAGAGTAATGATTTTTTTGTTTGTTCATTACTCCATTTCTCACTCCATTTTGCAGTAAATTATGGAGTGTGATTGGAGATGCTCTAAATACGAATAAAATTCCAACTTTAATTTTGTAGAAAAATGCCGTTAGTATTAAATGTCGTGTTTGTCTTCTTCGTTTATCTATGGATAATGGATGCTTTTGTTTTCTTTCATTTTATCCTTTACATTTCTTCATTTTCAGTGTCACAGTTTCTTTGACATTTTGTTTACAAAAAAATGATAAATTTTGTTTCAATTTTGATGAAAAATAAAAGCAAAAAATGTATATATAGATCAAAAGTCAGCAAAATAAACACATAAACAAAAAAAAATAAGGTTGACCAATCTGATTACTGATCCTATTGTTACTCACCTGGACATTAACCAACTTTGGAGTATGACAGCTTTCCTGTTTGAAGCCTATTGTTGTGCCACCATGGGTTTGCCAAAGGCTATGCTGATATGGATCCAGCATTGGATACTATGGTTACGGTCAATATAACTTTTCAATCTATCTACTTAAAACTGAAATTTCACACTTTATATAGAGAGAGAGTTAGAAGTTGTCACAAAGAATTGAGAAATTTGCCAAAACCAACCTAAAACTTGAATTCAAATGCAAAAGTGTACCCAAACATCAATCAAATGCAAAAGTAACCTAAAAGAATAGTGAAATTACAACAGGCCCCTTATGACCAAAAAAAAAACTATATGCGTTTTTATCTTTATAGCCTATTTAAGTCTTCCATCTTTTTAAGTCTTCTGTGATTTTGTAAATCTTCTAATATGTAAGTCTTCTAACATGTAAGTCTTCTCATTTAGTAAATCTTAAAAATAATTTATAAATTATATAAAAAATATTTTTATGGGGAAAAATCTAAATCATGTAATAATAAACATTTGTAAATGATATAAATTAAAATCTAGTAGAATTGAATTATTCTCAACATAGATGAGTGAATGTATCATCTTATGATATTCTTTGGTTTAGGGTTTGGAAACATATGTCATAGTATTGTATGTATCTTTAGGGTTAGATTTTGGAAGCTTAACCATTTTTTTTAAAAAAATCATTTTTACATATATTTGTTTAGTTTTGTGTATATTAAATAGTTTTGGAGTTGATTTTAAGTTTAGTGAAGTGTTTATTGATATTTAGTTTGTTATTTAGTTTAAGGTATTAGAAGACTTAAGTCTACTAAAAGATATTACGCTAGAAGACTTACATGTAAGTCTTCTGGGGGAATAGTAAATTCAAGGGGTATAAGACTTTCATGAAAGTCTTCTGTCTTCTCAGAAGACTTCCCAGAAAGTCTTCTGTCTTCTGAGAAGACTTACCTGGAAGTCTTCTCGGAAGACTTACCTGAAAGTCTTCTGAATCGAAAATATTTAACCTAATTACAATTTTTGTCTCCCCATATATAAAGAAAATTTACACATTCTCTTTTTTTCTCTCAAATTGCTGCAAGAAAATGTAATGTTTCTCACTCTAAAACTCTCAAACCTCTCTCTAATCTTTTTTAACTTGAAAATACCAAATTTTATTTCAATTTCTCATTTTTATCTCATGCTTTCTCACTGATTTATCTTGTTTTTGCAAGTTTTTATTATATAGTTCTCATCTTCTACTCTTTGGATTTGCAGGTTTTCAGATCTAGAAGACTTTCTGATTGTCTTCTGACGAAATCTTCTCTCATGTCTCCTCTTTCATAACATATTTGAGTGTTTTAGTAAGTTTTCATGTCTGATTTACATCATTTGTAACTTCTTATTGCTTAAAGCTCTTACATTTTTTCCAAACTAAAACTCTCTAACCTCTTTCTAATATTTTTGAACTTGAAAAACAACAAACTTTATATAAATTTCTTATTTTTATCTCATGTCTTCTCACTAATTTATCATGTTTTGGAGATTTGAATAATTTTGGATATGCAGGTTTTTCAGATCTTTGTCAGATTTTAGAAGACTTTTGAGAAGACTTTTGAGAAGACTTTTGAGAAGACTTTTGAGAAGATTTTGTTTTCCGTGGGAAGACTTCGAGAAAGTCTTTCAGTGCATTATATGTTAGAAGACTTTGTCAGAAGACTTTCTGAAAGTCTTCTAACATAATGTACAAGAAGACTTTCTGAAAGTCTTCTAACATAATGAACATGTGTAATAATTTTGTTTATGATTTATTTTGTAATTTTTATGTGTAATCTTTTATTTGTGGATTATTTGATAAATTTGAAGAGATGTCAATGAATTTTTTTTGGTAAATATGTTCATGTCTACAACATTATCTTGCCAAAAAAAAGATAAATATGTTTAATGAAATTTTTTTGGTAAATATGTTCATGTCTACAACATTATCTAACACTTATAACATAACACAGCAACACAAAAACTTAGTTAAATTTACTAAAATTAAAAGAAAAAGAATTTTAAGAAAACTTAATCAAATTCACAAAATATAAACTTTCACTTGAAGTTTTATGAGAATTTTCGGAATTTTTTGTAAAATTTTTTTGAAAATCTTTTATAAGTTTTTGGAAAGTCTTCTAGCATATAATGTAATAGAAGACTTTATGGAAGTCTTCTAGCATATAATGTACTAGAAGACTTTCATGTAAGTCTTCCCTGAGAAGACTTCCATGAGAGTCTTCTTCTGGTAGAAGACTTCTAGGAAGTCTTCCAGAAAGGTCATTTTTGCAATTATAAATTTAGAAAGGAAGACTTCCAGAGAAGACTTCCATGTAAGTCTTCTCGAGAAAAATGAAAAGACTACCATGTAAGTCTTCTCGAAAAATAGGTTGATTTTGCAATTGACCAAATTGTGTCAGAAATTTGACTTTCTGTGGAAGACTTCCATGAAGTCTTCTCGATAGAAGACTTCCGACAAAAGACCAAAATCACAAAAAAATAAAGCTAGAAGACTTACAGGGAAGTCTTCTGCTAAAAGACTTCCTAGAAGACTTACAGGAACCAGATCTGAAAAAAAATAAAAATTCTTCTTAAATTTGATGAGATTCATGTTTAACTTCTCCAAGTACATATCATTTCTTAGTGAAAGTTACATACTTGTTCTTGACCAAGAATCATGAACTTTAGTAACATTAATAATTTTATAAATTTTAAAATCAAAAAGTTGAGATTTTGGGAAGGAATAAGAGAGAAAGTGAAAGGAAAATAGTTTGTGTGTGTAAGAAATAAGAATATAAAGATGTAGATGTTGATTTTAGAAGCATTAAAAGCTTCAAATTGGTTGTTCATGGTGGTTAGTGTATTGAAGCCAATGACAATATTGTACATACTTGATGAAGATGAGGATGATATGGTAATACAATCATTTTCAAAAAAAAAAAAGTAATGACATTTTCGTGAATTATCTGAACTTCTAGGGTGAAAAGGGAAAGTGAAAATTTCAAAAAAATCATGGGTTGGTTTTGCAATTGATTTCAAGTTTTGAGTCACTTTTGAAAAAAGCCCCAAAGAATTTAGAGATTTAAGCAATTAGAGAAGAATTTGAGTTAAAGCTTTGTGAGTTAAATTTTATCTAGAGAAAATGATTACTAATTCACAAAATCGTGAGATGGTCGGTGTAGTGTGAAAAAGATATTTTATTTTATATAATATAAAAATCAGTTGAGATAACCATATGACACTATTTTGCATTTATTGTGTTGTATTTATGTTTTAAAAATTTGTAAAATATATCCCATGAATCAATATTTGATTGTTTAGGTGATTTGTGATTTAATATATAAATGATATTAAATTTTAAAATTACATACTGAATAATAGATCAAGAAACAGAGCGAACAACCTAGATTAAGGATCATATACTTTAATATCATTTGAACTTACATAGTGAAATTTACAGTTTATTTTATATATATATATATATATGTGTGTGTGTGAGATGATCGGTGTAGTCTGAGAAAGATTTTTTAATTTATATTTAACAAAATCAGTTGAGATAAACATATAAAACTATTTTTGCATTTATTTCTTTGTATTTATGTTTTTTAAATTTGTGAAATATATTGAATCAGAATTTGATTGGTTAGGTGACTTGTGATTTAGTATACAAAGAATATAAAATTTAAAATTACATACTGAATAATAGATCAAGAAACAGAGCAGACAGCCTAGATTAAACATCAAGGATCACATACTGTAATATAATTTTGAACTTATATAGTTAAATTTACAGTTGACATATGCATTTTATCTATATATATACAGTATATTTATATTATACATATATATTATACTTAGTGATTTATATGCAACAAAGGTTATCAAATTCTATTATTCAACTTTTGAATATACACTATTATTTAAAAATAAGTTAAAGGAATATAACTACGAATCTAATAATATGTGACAAATAATCTACTTTTATATATCATCAGTTCCTAAAAATTGAAACTTCTACAGTTTTTAAATATATTAAAAATATAATACATTTTTAAATTAAATATATTATATATTTCTGTTATACACTTTTCAATAACAATAATAATGTTTAGAGTCAATTGGACTGAAATCCTAAAACTATGATGAAATTAACAATCTGTCTTGAACAAAAAAACATTAGACCGCACAGTGGATTAAATGATTGTTAATTTTTGATTGAAATTAAAAATCGGTCCAATGTTGGTTTACTTGGGAAAATGACTGTCTACCTTTAACTAAACCGAGCGAGTACGTAGGCAAGTAGGATTATAGTCTATTATTGGGTGGATTTCATATATTTAAGGAAGATTTAGGGAATATTTTGCTAAGATTTGTTTTCCCTTACCAAGGCCGTGTAATATTTGTAGTAGCAGAGGAAGAATCAATCGCATCCATATATATTCTGACACCCACTGCGCATTAAATTTGAATCCACCCAAAGATCTTGCTAATTTACATACATAATACACCGTAAGAAGGAGAGCAAATGTAACCTTCGTTCTGGTGGAGTCTATAAAAGGAAATAACATGAGACTCCATACCACTGTACCAGAAGCCTTAAGTCAGACCGTCAGTCTTACAGAAGCATAAACAAAAAGTTTGGAGAGGGTAGTTAAGAAAGTAGCCGACTTGAAAAGGTATGTTTAGCTATGCTAATTAATGGTTTGACACAAAGTTATGTTTTTATGCATTTATGGCGATGGTCGATTTTAACCTTTTGACCAACCATTAATCACCTAAGTAAGCTGATATAAAGGATAAATTCTCTTGAAGTTACGATAAAAGAGAGATCAACGATGAAGAGGTGACATCAATAAACAGGAGATGCCAATCTCGAGCCATCCGATTAGAAGTAATTATCTTACGGACGAGATTCAAGCATGCAAAGTACATGTCTTCAGGTGTCTCTGCCCATTAAAGGTTACCACGAGTGACTAAATGGATTGAGACAACTGTTCGAGCATGATTTATGGTATAAATCCGGTCCACTAAAAGCTCAATAAATTGAGCTAAATTGACAACTAAAAACACGATTGAACGACAAAGCCCAACTATTCCATCCCAAAGTACTACTTCGTAGTTTAAGGTAGTGATGCAGCGTAGTTAACGTTTTCTTTGTTGGCTTTATTTTCCTAATCCTAAATATTAGGATTAAAAGCTTTATCCTAATCCTTAAGTATTTAGAGCATGTCCATTGGCGGGTTCTTAAGGAGGGGTTCTTAGCGGAAGTTAAGAACCGGTTCTTAACTTCCGCTAAGAACCCCTCTCTAAGAACCCGCCAATGGAAATGGTCTTAGTACTCTTCTATTAGTTATATATAGTGATCTCTTGGCTTTGTAAGAGACACAACTTTATCAATTTATAAAACTTAAGCTTTGCTTTTAAAACTCCCTTGATTTCGGCTAGATCATTGGTGATTTCAACGCATTCAAGTTCGTAGATTCTTTTAGGCATTCTTAGACTAAACAATTGAAGCTATACCTATCGGTTACTATTGTTTACTACATCAGTTGGTATCAAAGACAACCGTTTAGATTTCTTAATCTAAACCAAGATCATGGCACCACGAAATGTAACAGACGATCAACTAGAAGAAATATGGCTCATGCTTGAAACGTTTACAACCGGTCTACAGGCAGCAATACAAACTTCTGTAACTACTGTGTTACAAACAGTGTTACAAGAGCAGAACGTTCAACGTGAAGCTCCAAACATTGATCCTCAAAATCGACAACATCAACGAGATGCTCGACTCTATATATCAGACGATGAAGACATGGTTGAGAACGTGTTCGCTGAACATGGACACAATCAACGAGGTAATCGGGCGGATCACCGCAACGAGCGCCACAATGCTCACGGTGATAATCTCGATCATTGACACAACCAGCATAACCGATGGGAATCAAGTTTTCGCTCGGATATTCTTGAGTTCCACGGAACTCTCAATCCCGAAGACTTTATTGATTGGCTAAACACGACTGAAGAAATCCTTGAGTTTCGTCAAGTTCCAGACGAAATACGAGTTCCATTGGTGGCAACGCGTTTCAAAGGACGAGCTATGGCTTGGTGGCAACAACTCAAAGAATCAAGACGACAAGCTAACAAGCCTCGTATTGATTCTTGGGATCGCCTAACCAAACACATGCGTCGTGGGTTTCTACCATTCAACTACGAACAAACCTTGTACAACAAATTGCAAAACCTAAGGCAGGGAACGCGTTCGGTGGATGAGTATGCAACCGATTTTTTTCACATGACTGCAAGAATGACCTATGCTGAAACACAACAACAATTAATCTCTCGTTTCATCGGCGGGTTACGGTCTCAATTACAGGTTGCTTTAGCTCAGTTCAATCCATCTTCAGTCTCAGAAGCACATCAACGTGCAGTGGCTATGGAGCTTCAACTTCGATCATCATGGTCATCGACTTCTCGAGCTCGCTTTCCACCTGCCTCAACGTCAGATACAACAGGTCAAGCTTCCTTGGATGGCACACCGCGCACTGACACGCCTAAAAACGGCAATAACACCGATATCATTGCCAATTCACGACAACCTCGTACCAATGCACTTCGTTGTTTTTCTTGTGGTGAACGGGGACATATACAGACGGCTTGTCCTAAGCAAGCCAAAAGAGGCCTTGTCATTCAAGGGTCTGATGAATCTGAGCCACTTTATGATGATTACGACACCAGTGAAGACGACACTTCAGACACCCTGCACGGCGACACTGGTCTCAGCTTGGTAATTAGAAGAAACTGCCTTCTCCCTAAGGCATCTCAGGAGTCTTGGCTACGCACAAACCTCTTTCGCTCCACCTGTACGATCAATGGTCGCATATGCAAGCTTATTATTGATTCAGGAAGTTGTGCAAACGTCATATCTCATGAGGCGGCACATAAATTGGGTCTCGAAGTCAAACCACACCCTTCTCCCTACACTCTCGCCTGGCTCAACAATGGAACTGAAATCAAAGTCTCCAAACATGTGTTTGTAACATTCTCAATCGACCATTACAAAGATTCGGCAGCATGCGATGTCATCCCAATGGACGCATGTCACATATTACTGGGACGTCCTTGGCAATACGATCGTGATGCAGTCCACCGCGGAAAAGCCAACACATACAACTTTGTCTTTGGAGATCATACCATCACGTTATTACCATCAAAGGAGCAACCAGAACCTAGTACTCACTCGGATCAAGACAATAACAACTCAAACTCAGCAAAAACTCTATTGACATTACCCAAATCTGAGTTTGAAAAACACTTGAGTGACAATACTATTGTATGGGCTCTCGTTGCTTCTCCTTCACCTCCACCTACTTTGATGACAATTCCTGAGTCATTCTCAGCATTACTTCATGAATTCCGAGACGTCTTTCCCGGCGAGCTGCCCGAAGAGTTGCCTCCATTACGGGATATTCAACATCACATCGACCTTGTTCCCAGTGCAGTCCTCCCAAATTGGCCCCACTACCGTATGAGCCCTCAGGATCACGTTAAACTGCGGAGACAGGTTGAAGAACTTCTTATCAAGGGTCATGTACGTGAAAGTTTGAGCCCAGCGGCTGTCCTTGCTCTTCTCATTCCAAAAAAAGACGGTTCTTGGCGCATGTCCATTGATAGTCGTGCCATTAATAAGATCACGGTTCAGTATCGCTTTCCTATATCAAGATTAGACGACCTTTTGGACCAAATAGGACGTGCTACTATCTTCACCAAACTTGATTTAAAGAGCGGTTATCATCAAATATGAATTTGCCCAGGAGACGAGTGGAAAACTGCTTTCAAAACGCGCGAAGATCTTTTTGAGTGGAGGGTTATGCCATTTGGATTATCCAATGCCCCTAGCACTTTTATGAGAGTTATGAATCAGGTCCTCCGTCCTTTCATCGGTAAATTCGTTGTTGTGTACTTCGATGACATATTGATCTTCAACAACGACCTCACCACTCATCTAGCACAACTACATGGCGTCGTAGCAGTCCTACGGCGAGAGAAGCTATTCGCAGCTCGCCACAAATGTGTGTGTTGGTGTCGACCACGTGCTGTTCCTAGGTTACATTGTGTCTAGTCAAGGACTTCAGGTTAATCCAGGTAAAGTGGAGGCAATCAAGTCTTGGCCAACACCGCGCACAATCAGCAAGGTCCGTAGTTTCCACGGACTGGCGTCATTTTATCGCTGGTTCGTCCACCATTTCAGTAATATTGCGGTGCCTCTTACGGATTGTATGAAAGGAGTCTCTTTTTCATGGACACCAGAGGCAAATACAGCCTTTGAAGAACTGAAGCAACGACTAGTTTCAGCTCAAATCCTAGCGTTACCCGACTTTAATCAAGTTTTTGAGCTTCATTGTGATGCTTGTAAGCTGGGTATCGGTGCGGTCCTTAGCCAGCAGAGCCGACCAGTGGCTTTCTATAGCGAGAAAATCGCAGGATCCCGTGCTCGCTGTAGTACCTATGACGTTGAATTTTATGCTATAGTACAGGCTATCAAGCATTGGCGTCACTATCTATTCCATCAAGAGTTTATTCTCTATACAGATCATGATGCATTAAAACATTTGGGAAGTCAAGACAAGATATCATCCAGGCATGCGTCTTGGATCGCTTACCTACAGAAATTCACTTTTGCAATTAAGCATCTATCAGGCCGTACAAACAAAGTCGCTGATGCACTCAGCCGTCGGCATTCTTTGGTGGCTACTCTACATGTTGCGGTCCCTGGGATTACAGTCATACCCGAGCAATATGAAGCAGATCCGTTCTTTGGTCCTATATGGACATTATTACATAATGGCGGACGTACAGAGTTCGTCCTCCACGAAGATTATATATTTCAGGGGACTCGGTTGTGTATCCCTGAAGAGAGTCTACGCCTTAAGCTGATTAAAGACCTACACAAAGAAGGTCATGTTGGGAGAGATCGAACACTTCAGCTCGTGACAGATTCATATTTTTGGCCTTCCCTACGCCGGGATGTCATGCGATTTATGGAGAGGTGTGTCGTTTGCCAAAAGTCTAAAGTACATGCGACTAATAGTGGATTGTATCTTAGGTCTCCCGCGGACACAACGTGGACATGATTCTATATTTGTGGTGGTTGATCGTTTTTCGAAGATGGCGCATTTCATTCCGTGTAGGAAAACGACAGATGGGGTCCAGGTCGCCATTCTTTTCTTCCGAGAAGTTTATCGGCTTCACGGATTACCTCTTTCAATCGTATCTGATCGGGACTCCAGGTTTCTCAGTCACTTCTGGCGATCTTTATGGCGTTTGTTACGTACAAGCCCTGACATGAGCTCTGCTTACCATCCACAGTCCGAGGGACAAACCGAGGTCACCAATAGAACGTTGGGCGACATGCTGCGTTGTCTAGTTATTGACAATATCAAGACATGGGATTCAGTTCTCTGTCAAGTGGAGTTCGCACATAACCGAGCAGTTAATCGCAGTACTCGGTTCAGTCCATTTCGAGTCGTCTATGGAGTGGTTCCTCGCGGCCCGACTGATTAAGGTACAGCACCTGACGTTACTCGTGATAATGGTCAGGCTTTGGATTTCGTCGCACAAGCTTCTTCAATACATGCGCAAGTGCATGACAATTTACAACAGTCTTCTGCTAAATATAAGTCCTCTGCAGATCGTCATAGGCGGGATACACAGTTCAAGGTGGGTGATTATATGTGGGCTGTCCTCACTCGTGATCGTTTTTCTCTTGGGGATTACAATAAACTCAAGTCTCGGGAGATAGGACCATTGAAAGTTCTTGAAAAGATCAATGCTAATGCTTACCTCTTGTCCTTACCTCCTGAAGTACGTTCCTCCGACGTTTTTAATGTGAAACACCTGATTCCGTACGTTGCTCAGGATGATACGGAAGACCCGAGGACGGATCTTTCTCTACCCCGGGTGACCTGATGCAGCGTAGTTAACGTTTTCTTTGTTGGCTTTATTTTCCTTTTCCAATTTCTATTAGGATTAAAAGCTTTATCCTAATCCTTAAGTATTTAGGACTCTTCTATTAGTTATATATAGTGATCTCTTGGCTTTGTAAGAGACACAACTTTATCAATTTATAAAACTTAAGCTTTGTTTTTAAAACTCCCTTGATTTCGACTAGATCATTGGTGATCTCAACGCATTCAAGTTCGTAGATTCTTTTGGATTCTTAGACTAAACAATTGAAGCTACACCTATCGGTTACTATTGTTTACTACATCAGGTAGTGAGCTCTAAATCTAAAAATAAGAACCAAGACCCATTCACCTCGCGGTCAATATGTTACAAAACATGCAGATATCTCCGGAGAAACGCACGACGCGTGCGTCCTAGATACACAGAGTAGTTGGAGAGAGCTAATAATTATAAGAAAACAAGCCAAGACCATTATTTATATACGCTTTTTGACTTACTCCCTTGAGGCATAGAGTACTATTTTTCAGGTGTATTTATCTTGTGTTTTGTTCTTTGTATTCATTATATTTATTATCAATAGTATTAGTTCAATTCAAGCAAACTATCTTAGAGATCTACTCAGAGCGGTGTTTTCCCATCGTTTTCATAAACCTTATTATCTTCACATTAAAATT
The DNA here is from genome assembly GCA_012274485.2 of Sinapis alba. Lineage (NCBI taxonomy): Eukaryota > Viridiplantae > Streptophyta > Magnoliopsida > Brassicales > Brassicaceae > Sinapis > Sinapis alba. Next base: position 246,750 of record MU105778.1, read on the forward strand.
CTTGCGGGTTTTAACTCTCACACACATAACGAGACATCTAAACAAAAAATGTACTAAAAACTACAGGAAGTATATGAATCACATGATAAGATCCAAGAACTTCTATACATTATATTGCTAACACCATTAACCTAATTTCAATAGATATTAAAGTGTATTAGACTTGTAAGCCGACAATTTCCCATGATGCTTATCATATTTAAACATATTACCTCATGTTATTTGATGTATAACATTATATTCTCAATGCTTAATCTATGTGAATTCATTTTATTTATAATCATTTGGATATGTGTTATGATCTGTTTCTCAAAAAAAATTATTGGGTGATGTCAAATTCCAAATCTGACATATTTTCCTATATCAAAATTATATTTTTGGTAATAAAAAAATAACACATATTAGTTCACAAATGTTGTCATGAGGTTTATATAGTTCATTTAATTTTCAGTACATTACTTTTGTCCTGATGTGGTGGTGTATTGTTTATATAGGTAGCAATTGTTTTTCTAATTTTAAATAACTAAATATCTAAATATATAATTTATAAATGAAATATTTGTACCATAAATTTAAATTTATTTGAACCTTAATAACACAACAAAATAAATAACCCTATATTATTCAATCATTTTATCAAAAAAAAAACATGAATTACTCAATATTCTTACATAAATCATCTAAATTATCAAAAATTATACAAAAAAAAACAAACAAGAACTCAATATTCTCTGTTTTACTTCATGCACCTAAAAAACAAAAGAACTGAAGCAAAATCGACTAGAATTGTATAAATATAATAACAGTTTTTGTGTATATCTATACACTTTTTTTTACTAATCAAACAATTGTTTTGTACCATAGTTTTTCTCAATAATTAAACTCAATGGAGCCATCACCTTCCATACCTACATTTGTGTAAAAACAATTTGGGAAAAAAGTTTTTTTAGGCCAAAAAAATAGGTACATTGTCTCATTAGGCTAATTTCTATTTTGTATCATTTTTGCCTATAATGCCCTTTAGTATTTTCAAAAATAAATCAAATAAATAGTTTTACAAACTAAAAAAAATTCTAAAAATAGTAACTATTGATGAAATACCAATATCAATTTAGTAATATTTTTTCAGTTCTAAAAATGTTAAAATCATATTTTGAAATTTTGTTCTACCAAAAGTAGAATTCGTATTCTGATTAGTAGAAACTGCAATCTACATTTTTCATTGAATCTACTGTTTTAGAATATGGGTTCTATGAAAATAATGGTAATCTAAAAATAATTGGAATGCACATTCTACGCTTTACCTCTCATTCTAAAACCCGTAGAAATCAGAATCTACACATTACTATAAATCTACAACCTGTAGAAATTGAAATCTACACATTACTTTAAATCTAAAACCCGTAGAAATTGAGTTCTAACATATTTATTGTATTCTACATATAGTAGAATGTACATATTCTACAGATAAGGTTTGTTCCAAAAATATAGGAACAAAATATATCTGAAAGATATTTCACAAAAAAAAAAATATATTATAATTATTTACAATTTTAATTTTGATTTTATAATTGAATTGTTAGTTTAAAAAAAACTTATTTATATTATATAATTTAATTATATATTATAATTATTTACTAATTGTATTTAAATTTTAAAATTGAATTTATATTTTAATTTTTTTTTTGTTTTTAAATTATTTAGATTATATTATTATATTATTATTTTTTACTAATTGGTTTACTAATTTTAATTTTGATTTTATAATTAATTTTTGTTTTTATTATTACTTAGGTTACATAAATAATTAATATATAAAATTATTTAGTAATTAAAATTTCGAATTAAAATTAAAATTTAAGGGTATTACTGTCATTTTGAAAATAATTAGCCTAATGGGACAATTAGTGTTTTGATTAGCCTAGAGGGACAATGTACCTATTTTTTTGGGCTAAAAAAACTTTTTTCCCAAACAATTTTTTATGGGTCTCTAAAATCCCTATGCCCATATAACTTTAATGAAATATGATATATAGTTATATTTCATTCTACTGAGTAATACTTAGTTGTACTGGGTTATACTTCATTCTACTGAGTAGAATTGATATCTAGTTATATTGAGTTATACTACTTGTACTGATATTGGTTATACTGAATACTACTAAGTGTAATTATACTGAGTTATACTGGTTATAATGTGTAATACTGAATACTTTTGAGTGTAGTTATACCGAGTTTTACTGAGTTATGCTGATTATATTGTGTAATCTTGAATACTACTAAGTGTAGTTATATCGAGTTATATTAGTTATACTGCGTAATACTAAGTACTACTGAGAGTTAGTTATACCGAGTTTGACTGAGTTATGCTAGTTATACTACGTAATATTGGGTACTATTAAGTTAGTTAAACCAAGTTTGACTGAGTTAGTAATACTGAGTTAACCAAAATTCAGATCTGAAGATGAATCAATTAAAAATACGAAAATTTCTTTTAAAGGGAGAACCACAACAATAAGAACCCTAAATCATAAAAAATTTAAAATCTTCTTTAACAATAAACATAAGATCACCCAGAACCAAAAAAACTAAAATCAAAGCATAAACTAGAATTCCTCATCAAATTAGGTCGAATTGTCGCTGTTCTGAACAGATTTGAATCGCGAGAAGAAGAAATCGCCATTGATGTCGTTTCCGTTCACTTTCGATGGTTGATGTTGTTGTTTCTATCATTTGCAGATTTACTGATAATAGATTACATCACTACAAGAAATATGTACATTGTTAGCACGGATTATATGCTATATTAGATGTTTGATAGTGAATTCATAAATGCTATGTATACGGCAGCCATTATAGGTACCCTTCCTACGATAGAAGGTTTTCTAAACGCTAAGAAATATACAGATATGATAACAATACTTGAATATTGTTATTAACTTAACTATAACACTACTTTCGTACTATGATAAGTCATTCTATAATAAATAAAAAATTATTATAATGAAAAAAATTAAACAATTGAAAATTAGATCAAAAATTGTTTTATAATTAAAATAAAAATAAATTTTATTTATATATATATATATATATATTAAAAGTGGGTTACTGATAAATTTCAGTTTACAAAATTAAATAAAATTAAAAAATAAACTCAGACCATTACAATTTTCCTAACTGTTTTACACTAAACCAAATAAAAAATAAAAACCTAAACCTAAAAAAATGACTCAGCCACCTCCTCCATAGCCTTGCCTCCTCCAGCCACCACGAGAGTTGCTTCCTCAATCCGCATGAACCTTGCCTCCTGCAGCCACCGTAAATATTGCCTCCTCCAGCTATCTCTACCAAAAACAAAACAAAATCAGATTCATAGAGAAACAGAGATAAAAAGATTCAGATATATGAGGAGAGAGAGAGGCCGACCGTGATTGTGGTGGGATGGCGACCGCAGTGGTGGTGGGAAAGCGACTGCGGTGGTGGTGAGAAGAGGAGGAGACGCGTTGTTGGTGAGAAGAGGAGGAGACGCGGTGGTGGTGAGAGGAGGAGGAGACACGATGGTGGTGAGAAGAGGAGGAGAGATGACAGAGGCGTGGAGAGAGAGGGGAGAGCTGAGAGACACATATTGCTTGCAGAGAGATGGGAGATATGAGAGATATGAGAGAAGAGGAAGAGATGAGAATTGTCATGGGGAGAGAAAGAGAAAAAAAATGAGAATTGTCGTAGGGAGGGAGAGAAAAAAGAATAGATTTCAACATTTAGATCTAAGCTAATCAAATGGCTCAGAAGTGTGATTCATGTAGCTCAATCTGATTGACAAGAAAATTTTGTTTTTCTTTTTATATTTTTGTTTTGTCCTTTAATATTTATAATTTTTTTTGTAAGTAATTTTTCTTATTATATATTATTTCACAATTTATATTTTTTTAGTTTATAATTTAAGTTTAAAGTTTTATTTTTTAAACATAATAAATTGATATTTATTTTAAGAATTGATGTTTAAGTTTGAAAATTAATATCAAGATTATGATGTGGTTATCATTTTTTAAAAAAATTGTATGTTCACACAAAAATGTTTTTTATAATTTGTTTATAAATCTGTATGTTTTGATTCAATAGTTGAAAAGTTAAATTTATATTTTATTGTTTAGAAAAAATTATGATAAAGAGTAAAATTTAGTTTTGTGATTTAAAGTTTGGATGTTGGAATACGAAGTCTAGGATTAAAGTTTAGCACTTTGGATTTATAAAGTTGGAAATAATAGATTTGAAGATTAGGTATAAGATTTGTAGTTAATTTTTTTTATAATTTAAATTTCAAATTATATACTTAGAGTATTGAATGTATACTTTATGTTTGAAGCTAGGATTTAGAATATAGAGTTTGATTAAAAACTAAATATATGCGTTTAGAAAATTATAGTTTAAGATTAAAAAGGTTAAATTTTGTGTTTAATTTTAGATTTGAAGTTATAATATGAAAATATTAGAGTTTTAAGGGTTGTCTTTAGAGTTTAAGGTTTAAAACTATGTTTAGAGTTTAGGGGTTCAAATTGCTTTTCTTAGTGCTATAAAAATGATATTATATGTGTTTGATAGCATTATTGATTTACTTAAATAATATCGTTGGCGTTTAAATCTAATTTTTCACTAAGTGTTGCAGGATACTCACTTAATTTTTAAAATAACATTAATTAAGTGATATTTTAGGTTTTACTCTATCATAACGTTTATCTAACACTATCATATAATACATATAAAAATATGCTATCAATGTAGACATTTTTGTAGTGCATCCTCGGCGAAACTTCTTTCATCACTTGTGACGAATCTCAGAGAACAAAGAGAAGAAGAGAAAAGAGGAGATAGAAAAGAGAATCGCAAAAAGTAACAAAACAGAGAAGAAGAAAAAAAAAGAAAGTAAGAATAAAATGGAAGAGAAACTGTTGGCAACTTTTTATTATTACGATTAAAGACAATCATGTAAAATGACTTAGTTATTGAATTAAAAATAAATCAAAACAATTTTCAAAATAGAATGGGTTCTTTGAAGATTCTTATTGAGAGATAGTGGCTATAGAGGATATGACTCCTCCACTCAACCCAATGCCACATCGTGTATTTTATAAAATTCATAATTATCCTATAAAACCATGTTCGTATAACCAAATACAGGGGCTAATAAATTAGTATTTCTTTTTGAATAATTGAATGTTTGGTGAATGGGTCACAATCAAGATACTAATAAACTGACTTTTTGGACTCTACGAGATTAATCAAAACCTCTCTTCCTAAGCTCTTTCACACACCGTGAAGCAAAACCTCGCTCCATCCACCGCTTCGCTGGTGCCGGATGTGCCATCCTCCCCTTCATCTTTTTATTCTTCTCTTTACTCTCACCCTTTTGGCATCCTCTTAATTGATATGCTCAAATCTCTGTGCTGTCGAGACCCCTCTTGAGATCCATGTGTTTCAACGGAGATGGCTCCGGCTTCTTAAGAAGAGGCGGCAAACTATAGATCGGACGGCGGAGGTGAGAGTCAGATTTTAGGGTCGGAGGTTCGCCAGATCCAGTTTTCACTTTTTGCTACCTCTAGCAAGATCTCCTCAGTGACGGCATGTGACGTGGCGAGATGTCTCCTTCATTCCGGACCTACCATCTCCTAAGGCGGTTGGAGGTGTGGTGTAATGGGTGGCGGATAGAGGTCTCACGCTTCGGTTGTCAGAGTTTGACGCGCATAAAGTTTATCGCTAAAGGAGGAGTCTATCAGAGGATATGCCCTTGCTGATGACGCACGGTGGAGCTTGATTTCCCAGTGCCCGTGTAGGCTCCAAGGTCGTGCTGGTGGTTGAGCTACGCAGCACCTCTCAAGACGCAATTTGGTGGTTGAGTTCTGTTTGATGTCGTTAAGGCCCGCATTTCATTCTGGACATTGTGTGTTTGATATTTTTGCTTAGGTTCGGGACAGTGATTGTCGGAGTTTGTGAGGGTCAATCGGATGCGTGTTTTGACGAGGCTGTTGGTACACGAGCTACACTCTGTTAAGTAGGAGACCAATAAGTTGTAGAAATTGGTTAAATTTTATTGTGTCCCTTGTTTAATTACTGTTTTTATATATCGAGGTCGATTTAGGGGTATAAGAAGCAGTACAATTCCAAGTAGTGGGATGAACTCGCTGTCACTATGGTCAAAATACAATGATGTACTTCGGGTTGAACTGAATCTAAATGAGTGTTCCATCGTGTTTCTATATTGCATCATTGTATAAGAGATATATTATCTTATGTGGTTGAATAATTATACCAATGTATGGATGTATTGGTGAAATGAATGAGATGTTGAGCAAAAATAAATAATAAACTGGCTTTTTGGTGTAGGGAGTAGAGATATTGGAAGAATTTTGAGATTGAAGCTTGACTTTTCAGTGTAATTTGACCTTTAGACCCCAATCAAAGCAAACAGTTTTCCATGTTGTCATGTTGATCGCTGCACGTATCTACCAATAGTACTTTATCCTTTCGAGGTAATCACACTTTTCTTTTCTAAAAATCAACTAACTTTATTGCAAGCATATTTTAATACCTGACCTGATATCAAGAAGCATGTATTCTTTGTTTTCTTTTGTGTGTGTACAAACATGTTAAGAAAATTAAAAGAAGAAGTATATGCAAGTACAATGAGGTCAGATAAATAAAATGTAAAAGCTAAAGAAGATACAAGTTTCTCTTTTCGAATTCACAAGAATAACAAAGCGTTTACACCAATCTTTTCTATACAAGAATTCTTTAGGATACCCCAATCATAAGCTAAACCTCACTCTAGAGCCTAAACTTTGTTTTATTAGGATCACCTAACCCTGACCTAAAATCCTCATGAATCTAGATGATGCACCTCAAATGAACCATAGAGTTAACTTTCTCAAATAAGAGATAAATTATAGTACTTAGGCATTGAATCCACATGGAGCAGCACCACACAATAGATTAGATTATATGTAAGATTAAGCTAGGTGAATAAGTATTAAAGCGGTAAATAATTAATAAAGTAATAAACAAGATAAATGTGGTTTGATAAACAGATAACATAGAAACTAGACTTCAAGTTTCAGGTAATCCAAATTATGATAAATAGATGCTAAGAATATATATATATGTGATGATCAATCCTAGAACTCGGATGTAATTGTAAGATATACAGCTCTCGATGTGAGTCTACATTTTTAAATCAGTATTCATACTTTCAAATTCAATACAAAGCGAGTCTCGATCGATACACTTGTAGAGTGTCGATCGATATGTCTTTTAAAGCATGCTTTAACGTTCAAATCGATAAGTTCACTAGGTCAATTAAACTAGCTATCGCTTGTGTCTAACAACTTAGCTCAGCATAATTGTTATAAAGTATGAGCCTACTCTCGCAGTTGTCAATAACATAAACTTCTAGATAGCTACTTCTGAATGCAAACAATAAGACCAATTATGTGAAGAATTCTAGATAATCACCTTAACAATTCTATAAAAAGTAATTCATTATAACCATTATAAACCATAAGTCCAACAATATAAAATACTCAGACATAAACAAGAAAGATATAAAGATAAACAAAATGAATTGTAAAATTAGATTAGTGAAGAAAAAAACAGAGTTCCAATACAATACTTTGAAGGAGTCTTGGATATTTTCTCCAAACTTTAAAAAACTTCTAAGAATAATAATATCAAATTTGTGTCTCCTTATTTGCCTAAACACTGGAACAAATATATATATATATATATATATATATATATATATATATAAATTTAAAATATATATTTATTTTAGGTCTCCCCTTTAAACTATATTTAGCTCCATAACGTACCTAAACCTAAAAAGACTCTAAAATAGACATCAAATATATTATAAAGACTATAAATAGAACATATACTATGACATAAAAAGTAGTAAAATCCATAGTATATTAACTCCCCCAAATTTATCATCTGCTTGCATTCAAGCAAAACATAGAATAGTCTTGTCAAAGAGGTTTAAGAACAGCAGGGACTCAAACCGTTTTTAAAACTACTACCATCACATCTGCAATGTTTCAAACCACATCTGATTGGTGCCAACAACATAGACACTTTCATGTACTAGATCTTAGCTTAGCAATCATACCATCCAGCCCAAAACTTAGCTGACTCCATCTAACATATCCCTCTACTGGCCTCATTTATGAAGTAAACATGTAGGCTAAATTCTGGGAATATTGACTGAAAGACACATGAACTCTTACTCCAACAAGTATCTGGACCAATTTGTAGTCTTTTCTTTCCCTTTCCTCCCTCTTTCTCTCTTACCTGAATCTTTTTATTTTCTTTTTCTAATGAACCATGATGCTGCTACAGTTCATCTTGCTCATTTTCTTTTTTGATTCTTTTTTGGCAAAGTGTAGGCAAATAATAAGGTCATAGGAAATGTTCATACCCTTCGCTTCCAAAAATGTGTGATCATTCCTTTGAATTAGAATAGTGGTGTCATAGAAATTTTTTCTACCGGAAATACATAGACTTTTACCTTCTAGACTTGCAGGAGAAATCTGATCCAGTTTATACCAAACCCTAAAACAAGCAATTGAGTTTATTAAGGTTGGATGTCATATTTGGTTTCTCTAGACTTTCTCACCTAGTGTAGATGTTACTGGCATGTCAATATACTTTTGTGTTTCCATTTAGTACACCTTCCAGTCAATAACCTCAAACAATGGTGCTAGAGAGTGGTTAGATAATATATCAAAATTGAAAACTTCATCATCATTCCCTTGTTGACTCAATAAAACTCTATAAGACAAAAATAAAACTCAAAATAAAACACAACATTAATAACTGTGAGAACCGAAATTCACACCGTCGATTTCCATTAATCAAAGGAAAGTTCAGAAACTCTATCATTCCTTGAGGTTCCAGATTTTTGCTAAGCCAAACATTCAAGCATTCAAACAATCAATACAAACACAATAATAAATCATAAAGCGAAAAGGAGAGCAAAGAAGATCTTATTTCCGAATCTGCGGAGAACGAGTACAATATGTAAAGCCTTCGGCTACAAGAGCCGCCGGCGAATTTTCCTAGTTCTAGTAGCTTAATACTAAAAACCTAGTTGAGTCACAACACACTAAAAATGGAAAGTTGTTTAATTTGCTTTAAGTGCTAAGTTTGTTGAGAACTTTTTGTGTGTCTGCGTCTTGAGCCTTGACCCCTCTTTATATACTCCTCCAAGGTCGGTGGAGTCTTTCCTATTATGCCCCAAGCCGAGTTTATCCTTTCACAGAAGTTTTCCTTTTTTCTCTTGATTTTTATGTTCATCCAGAAACTTGACGTTTATCTCTTTTTCCATTTATTTTCTCAAAAACTAAGTAAACCGTCATAGCGGATGGGCTCTTTCTCTTCTAGAGTTTGTAAGTGGGCCACTGTCATGTTTGGACCCTCCTTGACCGTTTTCTGACTTAGACGCTTTTTACGATTTTTTCGGAGAAAATACCTTTCGTATGAGGCTAGCCATTAGTTTCCTTGATATAATGGGCAGTAGTTGTATACTTATGATGACGATGGTGTTAAGTTAACTAGTGCCATAATATACAAGTGATTATCAATTTTTTTATGAAAGACGACTCGTTCGGGTTTTTATCATAAAAATCTAACGACAATTCTGATCGAGATGAAACAAGGGTTCACTTTATCAGGACTTCGAGAGTTAACGCATTGCTCGTCATGGAATGGAAAGGCTTGAATATAGATAGTCCCCGCCCTAGGGCAGGATGGACTAATTGTGGATCGTCCCCGCCCTAGGGAGGGATGGACTGATCGTGGATCGCCCCGCCCTAGGGCGGGATAGTTTGGTAAGCGATGTCCCCACCCTAGGGCAGGCTTGACCATGGGTCTTCCCCGCCCTAGGGCAGGGTTGACCGTGGGTCGTCCCCGCCTTAGGGCGGGTGCTTTGGCTCGTGGAACATCCCCGCCCTTGGGTGGGCGGATTAGCTCGTGGAACATTTCGTTTGGTCGTGGAACGTTGTTTCAAAACTTGTTTCCTGGGCTTTTCTGAAGTTATCTCGGAAGGTTTTTTGAAAGAGTTGGATTGCAAGTGTTGGACGTTGATTTCGAGATTACCATTTTTGATCCCAACAATAACTACCTCTCCCAGACTTAAACAACACTATCCACAGTGTTATTCAGTCTAAGATTGGTGAAGAAAATAAATCATAACTAAAACATAACAAGGAAAATCGAGTAACTTTCTTTTTGTGACCAGTATTAATCGACAATGGTAAGGTGTCGAGCGACACTCATGTCCGAGTAGTGTCAACCGACACTTAGGATGGTGTCAGGCGATGCTTGTTACAGAACTCGTGTTCCTTGGGTCTGACAACAAAATAATAACAAAAATAAGTAAAAGTAAAAATAAAAACTTAAATAAAATATTTAATAATGGATTGCCTCTATTCAGCGCTTGTTTATAGTCATAGTTTTGACGTTTTTGAGTGTTGGAACGAGTGAGGAGGGAAACAAGAAATTTTTGGGAAACAAGTCTCAACATCTTCCTCAGACATCTTGAACTATGTGCCTACAAAACGTCTTATGGCTTTTTCTCCTTTGGTTCTCTAACTTTCCAGCCTCTCCACGGTACCACTGACTTGATCCAATCTACCCCCAAGATCTTCTAGACATTTGTTTATCCATGGAATGTTGCCATCTAGAGGATAGTATATCTCATCCAACCTCCTGCAAGATTCAACCATCATTCTTTCATGGGATGTGTATATTCTAGCTATCATGTCTTCAAGCATGTTTTTGGTTGCTAGTTGTGGTGCAATCAGTTTGCTTATCTTGACCGTCCTTCGTACTGTGGTAAACTCAAATAAACACTTCCCATATATGTCATGTCTTGCTTGGATACATGAATGATCCTTCCATCTTTGGCTTGCGCGTTTCCCCATTGATCTCTATAAACTACTTACTCTTCTGGTGTGAGCACTTCGAAACGTGATGGAAGTGCTCAAGGAGGAGAAGCTGTCACATCCCTGATCCTAGATAGGTCATGGTACGAAGAGACGAGCAAGCCGGTCGTATGACCAAAGGGCAAGTGTTTCATGGCTTACTCAAAGGGTTAAGGGCATCAGTACGACGAGACTTAGTCAAATGGAGAAGAAAACAAGATTAGGGAATTTGGGCGATGTAAGCTTGAATCACGAACAGCTAGACAAAGCTCGATTAGAGCTCAGGTAATATGAATCAGCTCGATCAGCCGGATAGTCTATGTCACTCAGCTGAGTCATTTAGGAACCATCTCAACTCAGTTGGACTGAGTGTTCGGGTCTTGGGCAGTTGGTCGGGGCCGGGGCATGGTTGGGACATGTGGTCAACGAAGGTGGTCATGGGCCAAGGGTCCATACAATCATTCCATGGGCCTGGGCATTGGGTCTAGGCCCAAGTGTAGCCTGATAGGGGAGGTTATAGGCAATGGGGTGGGAGTAATCTTGTTGCATTCCTTCGACCACCAAGTCGTACCCATCCACCCAACAAATTGCACCCGTTCGACCAATGCAATCACCAAAGTTCACCAAGACGGGATAGACCCACTGGCCGAGAAAGCAGGCGTGGGTGGACCATTAGCCGTGGGAGATCAGGGCGTTACATTTTGGTTTGTATTAAACGTTAAAATTGCCTTATGATTTTTTGCCTATTGATGATACCCTTTGAGGTCTAGTTTATGGCGACCCAATGCCACAACTGAAAGAGTGATGAGTGAGATTTTCACTTAACGTAAAATGCTTACGTTCCAACGTGTTTCATTTGAGATGGCTTTTGCTAAATAAAATTGTAGGTTGATATCAAATAAAATAGAGACATTAAAGAACAAACATGATTCCATTCTCTTATACATGTCGCATATAAGTAGAAGTTGTACCCATATAACTTTAATAATAGCTCTATTACTAAAGTTGTAGCATGACATTGGTGTATGTTTTGTTTGCCTGGAGACAAAGCCATACAAAAAAATAACTACATACGTCAGTTCATATAAAAGACAACAACATATACTGACTTTTCGATAGGCATCAATGACAGAACATAATAATCAAACACATAACCTCTACTAGTTAAAACATGGAGGAGTCGATTCATATAATTCCATGATTATCCTCGATCGTGCTTGCAGATATTTCAACAGCAGCATCTAGAACATTTGGGGGTTATGCATTTCCAAACATCAACCCACCCAATGCATGAGATTAAATAAGGAGAACCGCCGTTACCGTGGAGTCAGAGTGATTTTGATTTTGAGGAACTATCTAGGTCTATCAATTGCTTGTCTTCTCAGCAAAACTTATACGCTTGAGTTCACCCTCGACGAAATACTCAGTTCGCACCTGCTATCACATGATAAATGTCGGTTCAAGAACCATAGTTGCTTCGAAACATCTTCCTACTTGGATGCCGTCATTTTCAATGGACTTTGCAAAATAATAGCATTTAAAGAAGAAAGATATTCGTAGGAAACACAAAAAAAAAACATCATAATAGCCATACTCGGCAAAATAAACCCATGGAAAGGGCAAGAGTTTTCTTAAATAAAAAAAGAAGAAGAAACAACATAAATTTAGTCGGAGAGACGGAGGTCTTCAATGTCTTGAAGAGAGAAGACTGTCAGATTGGAACCATGCTCGTCAAAACCGATTGGCTGGAGATTGATCTCGGAGGCTTCTATGACCTCCATTTCATTCAGCTCGTCGGAATACCGATTTTCATCGGCCCTCACTTGCTCGAGTACCTCGTCCATGGACATCCCCAGGGTCTGGATCTTCTCGAGACATTCTCTGGGCCCCTTGGCTTGAGTGTAAGGAACCAGCTTGCTTTGGATCGTGGGCTGCTCCTCGAGATACTGACGCACCTTCACGTAAACAGGCATCACATGTGTTCTCAGGGCAGCCTCGACGCGCAGCCTCTCTTTCCTCACCTCATGCTCCCGGGACTCCCTCAACCTCTTGGTTGTCGTCTCGAACTTGGAGTTTGTTTCAATCTTCTCCTGCTCCAACCTCCGAAGACGAGAATCGAGAATCTCCTTCTGGGCCTTCAGCTCCTCTAGCTCCTTGGAAACAAGCTCCCCCCGAGATTTTTTAGTCTCGGCCATCTCTACGGCTTCATTCTTTTCGGCGACTAGATTAACGACTTGATATTCATATGCGAAGCATTTGACCTTCAACTCGGCATTCTCCTTCCTCTTTCTCTTCATGGACCTGGTCTTCTCTGCCAATTGTTCTTCATGTGTTTTGATCTTCACCTCGTAATCCCTCACCATGAGATTGGTGTTCCCGAAGATCTAAAAGAGAGGCAACAAAAATAAGCAAGGAGACCAGAGAAAAGAAACATAAGTGCAAATATGATACTTACAATGGCACCGGCTCGAGACATTTCCTGATATCAACCACTTTGAGAGAGTTTGTCTAGTTCGGGCATCCCCTTCTTTTTAAGCTTGATCTAACGGAACAAGTGTATTGGTGCTTTGTGATCCCCGATGAAAGGAACCTCGGTATGTTGGTAGCGGAAGTCGATGACGTGGGGATACTCCACCACCTCGTCACCCTGAGAAGCAGGATCGAGCCCTTGAAGCTCATCTCCTTGAGGCTCTTCCTCTGGAAGCTCCCCTTCCATTAGAGGATCCACTAGATGCTCGTCTGTTGGCTGCTCGGTATCCACGAACATCTCGGTATCGTCGACGAGCTCAAGTGGGGAGTTTCTTTCAGGAGATGGCTCCTGAATCCCTACCTCATCGACAGGATGTTCCCTTACTAGCACTTCAGAGGGGGGGGGGGAGAGGGGCGAGGGCTGACATTCGGAGCCCCTTTGTCTGGATGAGAGGCCCTCCTCCTTTTGGCCGGCCTACTCCCGCCGGAAGATCCTTTTTGACCATGGGAAGGAGTCCCTAGCGAGGCAGCATAGGAAGGAAGTGAGGCGAGGTTGAGTTTGCCCATCCTCTTTGTGCGAGTTTTCGAAGGAGTCTCGACTGCGGTCTCAGCTGCACATGGAAACGAAGTCGGTCAGGATTAAGAAGATATATTAAAAAAATATATAATAAGAGAAGTGTAGAAGAGAAACACCGAGATGCACATATTTACCTCGAATAATTATGTTCAAGGTGGCTTGGACGCGGGCCTCGCTGATATCAGGACGCTGATACTAGCCCAATGTTGGTGACTTAGCGTTCTGCAACAAAGAAGAGAAAGATGAAATACATCAGTAAAAGTGTTATAACTAAAGATTCGAGATCATACTGATATTAGCGTTGAAGTATCCATTCAGAATCATTGAAAGATCTTCAAAGGACGTCTCGTTGATCTTCACGTAGAAATACGAACGGTTCCAAAAGTTCACTTTCGACGGCTTCCCAGTAATCACGTTATACTTGGGAACCATCTTCTCATAGAAGAACCCGGTCTTTGCAGTGATGTGCGGTGTTGTGAGCTCCTCAAAGAGACGGACCGGCATCTTTATGCCCAACTCAGCAGCCAAAACTGTCAAGGCTACCATAATCCTGATCCCATTCACTGTATATTTACCAAGAGCGATCTTACGTCTAGAGTAGTAGGTGGTCAGAAACTTGGAAAGAGGCCACCAAAGTCGGCAGTTGTTGAACCACGACTCATATACACAGGCGTATCCGACAAGAGGGGTCCACGGTCTTTGATGAGAAGCGGGGATAAGGAAGGAGAACCCAGCAGGCGGATCAGTTTGAAAATGAGCTTCCTCACACTCTTGAAGGAAGACCACGTAGGAAGATGGTTCTCCCACTTCTGGTTCTTCCTAGCACTAAAGCGGCGCTCCTTATCGGGATCGATCTCCTCGACAAATTCAAAGTCGGTCCCCGTCCATCTTATTGGGAGGAAGTCAGCTAATCTGAAGTCTGTCTACTTCTCGGTTGGATTCTTATCTTTGTCAACCAAGTCGGCGTCTTCAACGAAGTTGGTCGCCTACATCGATATATTCTCAACTCCGTGCTCCACTTCATCGGGAGATACTGCATCAACAAAATTAGGAAGACAGACATTGAAACTTGTTTTGAGCAAGTTCTCATTCTCATCTGGACTAAATCAGATTTCCAGAAGTCAAGGTAAAGACTATAGACACATGATGAACGGGAGGCAACCCATTAGTATGTTTTACATTTCCTTCTATTTTCATTTATTACTTATTTTTTCATGCACATTTTATTTCAGGTAAAAAAAGAGAGATTCAAGGAAGACGAGTATTGAACTAGCATCGAACGTCATACCGGCCGGTGTTGCTCAACAGAGCATCACGAGTATTGATCGCCACTTTAATGTGTCGATTGACACTCCTATCAAAAGGCAGGTATGACAGCTTCTCCTTGTTAAATATTTACATATGGTTTGTTTCTTTCACCAATCTTAACTGTATAACACCAGAGACAATATTGTTTAAGTCTGGAGGAGGTTACTACTGATGTTGTGTTTTGTTTTGAGTGTGAGTTTTATGTTTTGAGTCATTTGGTAGAGTCAAGAAGGGGATGCTGAAATTTTCAATTTTACTTATTATCTGACCACTCTCTAGCACCATTCTTTGAAGTTATTGACTGCAGGGTGTGCTCAATAGAAACACCAAAGCTGATCACTTGCCAGTAACATCCACACTTGCTGAGAAAGTCTGAAGGAACCAAAGCTGACTTCCAAACTTGATCAACATTCGTCACTTGTTTTGAAGATTGGTATACATTAGATCGGGTTCCTTCTGCAAGTCTGGAAGGTAAAAATCTGTGTGTTTCTAGTTCTCCTCTCACCTCTCTTTGGCATGTAAAAAAGAAAAGATTGAAATGATTTCCTGAGATTAAGGGATAAGAATATTTCCAGTGGCCCCATTATTCTACTTCAATGGAATGATCACAAAAAGATGAAAGTGAGGGGTAGGAAAATTTCATATGACCTCATTATTCACCTACACTTTGCAGAGAAAAAAAAAGAAAAAAAAAAAGAGAACGAAAAAGAAGATGAGAAGATTCAAAGAAGAGAGAGGAAGAAGACCATAAGAGACTACATGTTGTTAACATACTTGCTTGAGTATAATCCATGTGTTCAGTGATCGATACTCCCAAGATAAAGCCTACACCTTTATTGCAGAAATGAGACCAATAGAGCGGTATGTCAGGCATCATCAGTTGAGTTGTGGACTGGATGGTTTGGTCGATAAGCCAAGGTTTAGTACATGGAAGTTTCTTTAAAGTTTGCACTGATATGATGTGGCTTGCAACATTGCAGAGGTGATGGTTGTAGTTTAAAATATATGTGAGTCCCTGCTATTTTTCAAACCTCTTTCACATGACTGTTCTATGTTTTGCTTCAGACAAGCGAATGATAAGTCTGGGGAGTTGATATACCATGAGTTTTACTACTTTTATACCATGGCATAAGTCTTTTTAGAGTATTTATATATATATATATATATATATATATATATATATATATATATATATATTTATTTATTTATTTATTTATATATATGTGTGTGTGTGTGTTTGGAATCTATTTTAGAGTCTTTTTCAGATCTAGGTGTGTTTTGGAGCAATGTGAAAGTTTTGGAGCCATTTAGAGTATAAGGATGAGGAAACTCGTAGCCGTTCAAGAAATCAGAAGTAAGAAGCGAGATTTTGAAGGAGTATTGATCGACACCTCTCCCTTGGTGTCGCTTGACACCAACGCGAGTAGACAGACCCACTCTATTTTCAGATCAAGTCCGACCCATAAGTTACCACATATTACAACATTGTCCCTCACCGACTTTATTATACCTAATATTTATAGTTTTATGACATTGTTTAGGCAGAGACCTCTTTCTTTTTTTATTCTTTATTTTAGGTTTGGAGAGAAGATCAATTCTCCTTCAGAGACTGATTGGAACTCCTTTGGTTTTGTAATAGATTTATTCTAGTATATTTTTTAGACCAAACTTTTTGTTTATACTTTCATATATGGGTAATTCTCCTATTAGGTTTAGGGATTTGATGAGCGTAATGTCAAAATGATAATCGATTAGGATTGCTAGGGTTGTTTATAGATTTTTACACCAGGGTGGCTTTTAATACTAGGATCTAAAGTAGTTGGAATACCACGAAAGTGTGACTAATTATATGAACCTAGAATCATAGGATAATGAGAGGCACGAGAGTGCAATCAATTAACGGAACCTGAACCCTGGGTGGATTAGACACCTAGGCACATACGAGAGTTAGTCTAGGATTAGGTTGAATTTATCGATCTGAGTGTTAATGTTTGTCTAAAGAAGTATTGATCAACACTTTGTAGTATTGATCAACAATCTTCCTAGTTTGCATGCGAGAGCTTGAACATAGGATTTATACATCTGATTAGACTAACATTGAGAGCTGGATATCTTACTTATTGAGTTTGAGTTCTAGAACTAAACCTATAAACCCTTAGCATCTTTGATTTTTGTTTTGAATCTCTTAACTGATAAATTCCTAGACCTAGCGTTTCTTTATAATATCTTACAATTGTTTTATCTTATTGTTTTGTTTACTGTTTTTCTATTATTGATCGAGCTTAGTCTGAAACCGATAGTCTATTATGTGAAATATCGAGTCTTTCTGGATACGATTCTCAAGTACTACATCGATACTCTTATTTGAAAGAGTGCTTGAAGGTTAATTTTGGAATATCACTTATAGTTAGGATCTTATTTACATCTTCCTCATCAACAAGACTTTTAATCTTCATGGCGTTCCATGTGCTCATTTTTGGAACAAATAGATCTTTAACAAGTAAGTTGGGGTACAGGAAAGCACCTGGTCTCCTTAAAAGCATATCATCTGTACCAGGAAGCCAACTGTCTTTCCAAACTTTAACCCATTCTCCATTTCCTATCACCCACTTTAACCCTTTCCTAGTTAAGGTTTGCGTTTGTATTATGCTTCTCCATGCGTAGCTGGAGGTTTGGTAGGTTTTAACCTCAAGAAAATCAGACTTTCTAAAATGCTTGGCTTTATAGTCTCTAAAGATTGTAAGGATGATGGATTCATAATCAGTCTCCAGACATGTTTTTAAATTCTAGACCTCCCGCTTTCTTGGAAAATTTAATTTTTTCCCACTTTATCCAGGCCAAAGGTTTTCTGTCCTTATTTGTTGACTACCAGAATTTTCGCATTGCCCTTTTAATGTCCTTAATCATCATTTTCATAACATGAAAAAAGACATTGTGTAAGCATGAAGAGCTGTAATGACTGATTTTAAAAGGACTTCCTCGCCTGCAGGAGATAGGAGTTTAGAGTACCAGCTTTCTATTTTATTCTTAATCCGATCAGTAATGTATTTAAAAACCTCCTTCCTATTTCTACCTATTTGCTCTAGTAATCCTAAGTATCTACCAAACCCTTCTGGCTTAGTTATACCAAGAACTTTAGTAATCTGATCTTGTGTTGATTGAGGTGTGCCTTTGCCAAAGGATATTGCTGACTTAGTGTAGTTCACCTCTTGTTCTGATGATTTTTTGATAGGTATTTAGAATGTGCTTCATGTTCCTTGCTTCTTCTTTTGTTGCTTTACAAAATACTAAAGAGTCATCTGCAAACAACAAGTGAGAAACCAGGGGGCCACTCCTGGAGGCATTTAAATCCATGATTTTTTTTGCATGAATTTAAATCCATGAATTTTGTTGCATTTGAATAATATGCTTGATCAACCTTGAGAGATCTTCTGTACATATTATATAACGATAAGGTGAAATATGATCACCTTGTCTGAGACCTCTTGAGGTTTAATACTCCTTGACTGCTCTCCATTCATCAAGATTGTGTATATGATTGTGGTGATGCATTTCATTATCCAATCTCTCCATCTTCTACAAAACCCCATCCTTTTCATGACTGAATCTACAAAATGCCATTAAACTTTGTCAAAAGCCTTATCAGTGTCCAGCTTAAGGGCCATGAACTTATTCTTAAGGTTTTTAGTATGAAGAGAATGCATCAGCTCATGAGCTATAAGTACATTATCAGTTATGAGTCTCTCCGAAATGAAAGCAAACTGATTCTCGGTGATGATGCAGTTCATCCATGGTTTCAAACGCTCAACCAATATCTTAGAAGTTATCTTATAATCTACGTTGGCTAAACTTATAGGTGTATAGTCATTAATGGTGATATGATTCTCGATCTTTGGAATTAGACAGATATGGGTCTGGTTAAGAGTGATATCCAATTGGTGGTGCTCAAAAAGTGAGTGAGAAAAAGATAACACCTGGTTTAATAGTGTCCCAATGCTGGCAATAGAAGGCTGCTGTCAGACCACCTGGCCCAGATGCCTTGTCGGGGTTTAAGGAAAATACAGCCTCCTTGATCTCCTTCTCTGTGATGGGACAGGTAAGCTTTATGTTTATATCATCAGTGATTGTGCAGGGAAACCATTATACAAAACATTAAAATATTTTCCAATGTGTGCATAGATATCCTTAACTTTTGTATACTTCCTTCCATTATCATCTTGAATAAAGACTATTATGCTGTAGTTGCGTGTCTGCCTCGTTTTGGCGTAAAAGTACTTGGTGTTTTTATCCCCTCCTTGCAGCCATAGCACTCGACTCTTTGTATGCCAATACTCCGCCTCCAGCTTATACTGCAATTGTAGTTGAGCTTTCAGACTAATAAAATGTAAATAAACAATAGATGGAGCATCATACTCTTTCTGTATATCATGCTGGAGTTTGGCTATTAACTTCTCTGAATTTATGTTTTGTTTTACTTCTTGATGATCGCATGAATGTCTCCATCTGAAAGATCAAGACATCCATGTTGCAAGACTTGCTCAATAACTTGCTTAAAACCAGGGAAAAGTCTCCATCTAGATTCATATATAAACATCTTAGATTTTTTCCACTGAGTATTTTCAGTATCCAAAAAATGAGGTTTGTGGTCTGATCCTATCTATGGTATAAGATAAACCAAAACTGGATTTCCATATATAAGATAAACCAAAATACATTAACCTCATCTTCTACATACATATTTATACAATATAGCAAAGGGTTATCTAAAAACCTTAACTTAACCCTATTGTTTCAAAATACTACATATGTTATGATCAAAATAATAAAGATGTAATTTTTACCTAGTTTATATAAGGCAAAAAGTTTTATTTTTGTGTTGTTTTTTTGAAGTAAATCTAAATCATGATTGACAAAAATTAGAAGAGTTTTGATATATGTTAGGATAAATTCCAATCAATCATCATATATTGCTTTTTACCGTAGATTAAGAAAAAGAAGGAAAAAAGTATTACAACCACTCCCGGTCTGAAATAAATGGCGTCGTGATCGAGTATACCAATACTCCGGTTCAGAGATTAAGCCGAGAGAAGCGCACAGCTTGCTATGAGCCGACGACACCAAGCCAACTCCGTTAGGAAAAAAAAGTCCTCGTCTTCTCACCATCTCTCTCTCTCTCTTTCGCACTTCTGCAAATGGTTCCGTTCTTTGTTTTGAGCTGAATCTCGACACTGGAGCTTCAAACGGGAAACAATTATTCCTTCTTCGGAGAAAGTTAAATCGGATCCGTAATCGATGGAGGAAGAGAAAGGTGCTGTTGCGCAGAGCTTAATCGATGTAGTTAACGAGATTTCGTCCGTTTCCGAGTACCGTACAACGGTGAAGAAGCTCTGCAGTAATCTGGCGAGGAGGTTGAAGCTGCTTGTTCCGATGTTCGAGGAAATCAGAGAGAGTAACGAGCCGATCAATGAAGATACGTTGAAGACGTTGGTCTCCTTGAAGGAAGCCATGTCCTCGGCGAAGGATTATCTTAAATTCTGCAGCCAAGGGAGCAAGATTTATCTGGTTTGTCTCTATTTCTCTCTCGATTTATTGGTATTTACTTGATTAGATCTGTGCTGAGAAAAAAGAAGCTGATTGATGAACGTTTGATGAATTGTTCTTCCATCGGGTGAGCTCGTCCGCGTCGTTTAGTATGAGTGATATCTTGAATCAACAGCAGAAAAATTAGAGTGTGAAGAACGAATCAGACTTGAGCATGTTAGATTTGGTGTTTTAGCTGGTCTGTGATGGAAGCTGTGGAAGCTTTATGCTCTGATCACGTTCGATTATAAAGCAGAGATTGAAATGAGAGATCTTCTTGTTCTGTTTGTAGGTCATGGAGAGGGAACAAGTGGCAAGTAAATTGATGGAGGTTTCAGTTCAGTTAGAGCAATCTTTGAGTAAGATTCCGTATGAGGATCTTGAAATCTCGGATGAAGTTAGAGAACAGGTAAGTACTATAACAGAGAATAAGATCTTCAGCGGACATGTGCACATTTTGATGGTGTTATCTTTGTTTTGCAGGTTGAGTTAGTTCTCAGCCAGTTTCGGCGAGCCAAAGGAAGAGTAGATGCATCAGACGATGAACTATATGAAGATCTTCAGTCACTGTGCATCAGAAGCAGTGATTTGGATGATTATCAGCCTGCCCTTCAGCGGGTAGCTAAGAAGTTACATCTGATGGAGATTCCTGACCTAGCTCAGGAATCAGTGGCACTGCACGAAATGGTTGCTTCGAGCGGTGGAGATGCTGGTGAAAGCATTGAGGAGATGGCAATGGCACTGAAGCTGATTAAGGATTTTGTGCAGATGGAGACTGACAACAGCGAGGACCAGAATGTAGGGGTAAACTCAAGTAGCAATGGACAAACTTCTACGGCTGCTAGTCACAAGATACCGGTGATTCCTGATGATTTCCGCTGTCCAATATCTCTGGAAATGATGAGAGATCCAGTTATCGTTTCAACAGGGCAGGTAAAGTTGCAGTTTCTTCAAAAAAAATTATGTTCTATAATCTTTTCAGATTTAATTACTGAAGCAAGCATGTCCTCCTCTGTTTTATAATAGACCTACGAACGCACCTGCATTGAGAAGTGGATAGAAGCTGGGCATTCGACATGTCCAAAAACACAGCAGGCGCTAACAAGCACAACCCTCACACCCAACTATGTTCTCCGCAGTCTGATAGCTCAGTGGTGCGAGGCCAATGATATTGAGCCTCCAAAACCTCCGAGCAGTTTAAGGCCCAGGAAAGTATCGTCCTTTTCTTCCCCAGCAGAAGCAAACAAGATCGAAGATCTTATGTGGAGACTCGCCTACGGAAACCCTGAGGACCAACGATCTGCAGCTGGAGAAATCCGCCTCCTTGCAAAACGAAATGCAGACAACCGTGTGGCCATAGCAGAAGCTGGAGCCATACCTCTCCTCGTCGGCCTCCTGGCAACTCCTGATTCTCGTATCCAAGAACATTCGGTAACAGCTCTTCTAAACCTCTCCATATGTGAGAACAACAAAGGAGCCATTGTCTCTGCTGGAGCTATCCCTGGTATAGTTCAAGTGCTCAAGAAAGGAAGCATGGAGGCTAGAGAGAATGCAGCGGCTACACTTTTCAGTCTTTCCGTGATTGACGAGAACAAAGTGACTATTGGTGCCTTGGGAGCAATCCCACCGCTCGTTATACTGCTTAACGAAGGTACACAAAGAGGCAAGAAAGATGCGGCTACTGCACTTTTCAACCTTTGCATATATCAAGGAAACAAAGGAAAGGCTATACGCGCAGGAGTGATTCCCACGTTGACTAGACTCTTAACAGAGCCAGGAAGCGGAATGGTTGATGAGGCGCTTGCCATTCTGGCGATTCTCTCTAGCCATCCCGAAGGGAAAGCAATCATAGGATCATCTGACGCAGTCCCGAGTCTAGTGGAGTTTATCAGAACTGGGTCTCCTAGAAACAGAGAGAACGCAGCTGCGGTTCTAGTCCACCTCTGTTCTGGTGACCCACAACATCTGGTCGAAGCACAGAAACTTGGTCTTATGGGTCCATTGATAGATTTAGCCGGAAACGGGACAGATAGAGGGAAAAGAAAAGCAGCTCAATTGCTTGAACGTATAAGCCGTCTAGCTGAACAGCAGAAGGAGACGGCAGCACATGCACAAAACAAAGAAGAAGCTGAACCAACACATTCAGCATCCACCACAGAAGCTGCAGATACTTGAAAGAGTTGTTTTTGCTTTGGTCCCTATGATCTTTATTATTCCCACTTTTCTTTTCTTGTCTCCTACTCGGTCTTCCTTCGAGGTAGACTTAGACGGCAAAAGCAGAAAATGGCATCCTTGTCCGACATGTTTTAACTTTATGGTGTTACCTCTGCAAGGACGGAGCAATCCGGTCCTGAGGAGAGAACAGCAAATATGCATACATACACGTCAACTTGTATCATTGTAACACTTGAAATGTTTGTAATCATTTCCACCAGCGTTTATTGGTTTTAGTACAGAAATGGGAATCAAATTAGAATAGAGTTCTGATCAGTAACCTCAAGAAAAAATTAGGACTTTTAACCATTAAACCAGACTAACATTTTCAAAGATATGGCTCTCTAATGAAGATTATATTTTGTGGCCCGAACCAAATGTCTTCTTTGCCTTATAGAAGGGACGTGCCTGGGCATAACCTTCCTGTACATACGTATAGACATGTGATTTTCTTATAAACAGAAAAGTATCTTCCATCGAAAATTAAATTGAGTCTAATGGGAATCCTTGTTCCCCGTCAACTGCGCTAAATTTGATAGGAGAGTTTTTATGTATTTCAATGCAAACTCTATCAAATTAATTCTACGAACTATTCTTGCCAAGATAAGTTAAATTGTAGTATTTAGTGATTGAATCTACAGGGATCATGGACACACAATAAACTCAATACAGTCGCGATTAAGCTAGGCAAATAGATTAAAAAGTAGTAAATAAATTATAGCAGATAATTGATTGATTGGTAAGTAAACAATAATAATAAATAGCTAGATCTATGGTTTCAGGGAAGTGGATTATAGAGGATAGAAACTAAGGGTATTAATCATAGAACTCGTTGACTAAGTCTGATTTCTCAGCTCTCGCTTGTTAACACGGAATAACCGTCGATCGATGGCAATGATCCTGCGTCGATCGATAGTCTCTTGAGTCAAGCTTTATGACCTAATTCGATAAGTTCACTAAATTAACTAAATCAACTCTCGTTTGTTTCTAGCAACCTAGCTCAACATGATTAATTCTGGTAGTAGACCATGCTATCGCTTGCGCCTAACTATCCTATGATCATGGTTCTAGTTAGCTACTCTAGAACACAAACAATAAACACAATTCTATTGATATATCTAATAATTACCCTAGCAATTCTATTATTTTCCTAATCCATCAATACCATTAGTAAATGCTAAACCTAATAAGAGATATACTCAGGCATGATCTTTGTCATATAAATCATAGATGAATATAATATATATAATATAAAGAACCAAAGGAGTTCCAGACTCTGAAAAAGTTCCAGGAAGACTCTGAAGGAGCTCCTCGCTTCTCTCCTAACCCTAGAACAATGAATACAAGAAAGCTTTGTGAGCGTTTTTGTCTAGCCGTCAACAATGGCTTAAAGAACATATAAATAGGGTTTTAAGTCGTCCAAGGGTATTCTCATAATTTGTGATAGTTTCTGGGCGTAAGTCGGTCATAAAACAAGTTGGGACTGTCTTCTGGGATCAATGTTTATCGACACCAAGGTTGTACCGTCGATCGACACTCATTCATCTTCTCGACAGCTTCCACTCGCGAGGCAGACATACCACTCTCCAGTAAAATGGGCATACCTTTGGCTCTAGGATCCTGATTGACCTCAAACCGGTGGAATTGGAAATCTAACTTAAAGCTCTATCTTATGTCAAAAGATAAGCTCAATCGCACTGTGAGAAGGTCTCCATCCATAGCTAAACATCTGACGCATCTGCGCAGTTCTGCATCTATAAAAGCTCCATAATCACCAAAGTTCTCCATAACATACCTGAACCTGAAAATACTATAAAACATACTCCAACCACATATAATAGACTCTAAGTAGAACTGATATCATGGCATAATAGTGGTAAATATCAGGCCCTATCAGCAAGCTCTCCAACCTCAAGGTCTCCAGCCTCAACCTCCTCATCATGCTGCCTCAGCTGCACCATCAAGTCAGCCTCCTGCTCCTGCTCAATCTCAAGATCATGCTCAAGTGCAGCATGAACATCTAACCACCAATGAACAATCCGATATAGAAAGGTGGTGTAGTGCAGAACTTGGTATGTAGGTTAAGATGTTTGGTTGCCAAAAACAAATATCTTGTAATTTGCATTTCTATTTGAACCTCCTCTTTTGTGTAATATATATATATATATATATATATATATATTTGAATCTCTTTTGTGTAATATATATTATGCAAAAAAAAATTTTAATTAAAAACTTTCACTACTAAAATTGTAGTAGATTTTTTTAAAAAAATTGTATGCCATGCTTGCTACGAAACATTTCATAACTAGAGTAAGACAAATTACCACAAATATAGCGTATCAAATTCGTAGCATGGTGCTAAGAAAATAACCGTCCCAAATTAGTGGTAAATTGCTTCAAAAATATTATTGCAATTTTGTAGCAGATAGCTACGAAATATTTTGTAATAAAATCGTTGTATTTTGCCGCAATATTATCATAGTAATATCGTAGTAAGCTGTCACGAAAAGAGTGTATCAATAACGTAGAAAGGTTTGCTACGAAATCATCGTCCTAGAAATCATATCAAGTTGCTCCGGTTTTGCTAAGATTTAATTTTTGCTACGACTAAACACTTGTTCGTTGTAGACTTGTAGTGCTGCCAAAAACTGCACAAAATTGCAACGACGCTGGCCACAAACTGGCTACTCACCTGTCAGTGGCTGGCTACTGGCTACAGTACTCATTGTTTGTATTGTTTATTCTTTTTGTTTATGTCAGTGGTAGCCACGATTTGACCATGGGAATAACCCTAGAAGGTCCGTGGTTTACGCTTTACGTACAACCATATTTCACATAATGATTCGACGTCATCTCAAACAGATTTTTGGAACAAGTACACACATATATATAAATGCCAAGGAAAACGAACTTTTCTATATTATATTATATTATATTTTATAAATTGGAATAACAAGCAGTTCTGATTCGAGAAACACAACATTTTTTTTTCCTTAATGATATTTATTAATCCAATTAATTAGATATAAACCTTGGCGAGAAAGCTAAACATAAAGTAACTTCCAGCAACAAATCCAACAAGAAAACCAAATAATTTATATAGTGGGAATTATGGGTGTGGTCCGGGTGGACGATAAACTTCGCCTAGGTCTGCTTGTGGTGTGCATGTGCGGCTTTGTAGTGTTGGGAGAGGTAAATAGAGCATTTGATTGCTGGATATCTATACATTGAACGCAACACAACATCTTTTAAGACACTGAAACGGTAAAAGATCGTAATGTGACATGGTGGAGATGTTAAAGTCTTACTTGGGTGGGTTGTTTTCGGACTGGCAGGTAGGAAGACACTCTATTATACTGTCGAGGCTGGGTTTTACAAAGAAAGGAATCTGCGATGGGAACATTTTGATTTTGATTAAATAAAAAGTGCGATATAGTGTTCCGAATTCATTTACGAACATGTTCAATAAAAACTAGATTTTGAAGAAACAGTATCAATTGAATGTAGCATGTGACTGAATTGTTTTCCACTATTAAAAAGAGACTTACTGAATATCGGTCCTGCCCATTCCCAAGTACCCGATGCAATGTCGATCTGTATGATATAAGAAAATGTGAAAAAATCATGACCAAAAACGAAAACTTTAGAAAATAGAGAAAACGAATTGTTTTCACAATTCTATGTGAATTGTTTTCAATTTAGTGGGGTTTATTGAAATAAGGATTTCAAAGAATCCGAGATTTGAGTAAATCCAAGAAAATCTGAGATTTAAGTAAATCCAAGATACAAGTTTTATGAGTTTGTTGCAAGTCTTATGGGGTTTTGAAGAATTTTCAGAGCTTTTAAAAAATAAAATTATTTAAAGTAATAAATTATTTAAAGTAATATTTTTATTCAAAGTAATATTTTTATTTTAAAATTTAATATAATTTGATTTTTTTTTATTTTATGAAATATATCAAATATGTAAAAAAATTAAAAATCAAATTTCAATTTTTTTTTCATTTCAAATAGTTTAATTTTCTTTTTGAAGAATTTTTAGAGTTTAAAAAAATATATTTAAAGTAATATTTTAAATTTTTGAATTAATATATTTTGATATTTTATCGTTTTATGAAATATATAAATATATAGAGTTTAAAAAAAAAATAGATTTTCAAATTTATTTTTTCATTTCAAACAGTTTAATTTTCTTTATGAAGAATTTTCAGAGTTTTTGAAAAAAAAAAATTTATTTAAACTAATATTTTAATTTTTGATTTAATATTTTTGATATAAATATTTATCATTTTATGAAATATATAAATATATAAAAAGTATAAAAGTATTTTAAATTTTATTTTCAAATATATTTTTTCATTTCAAATAGTTTAATTTTCTTTTTAAAAATGTAAAGATTATTCTTATTTTTTGAAAAAAAATCCAAATACCATCATATGAGGTGGTATTTTGATTCACTATTTTTTCACTATGAAATACTATTCAGACTCCACCAAATCTCATTTGATTGATTTTGTTGACAAAATCCACATTTTTCAATAAGCTGGAATTTGAGAGAACTAATACAAATGACTAATCCAATAAGCTTGGATTTCACATAGAATTTATGAATTCTAAATACAATAAGAGTGGATTTTAAAAAAAAAAAATCCTCTCAAATCTTTGATTCAAAACCCCCATAAAATTAAAGGGACAAAGTTTAGTGGAGGGGTTAGGGTTTTAAAAATAGACTATTTTAATCATTTTTGTTTTTTTAAGATTATTTTTGTGATAAAAACTTAAAAATGACTATTTGAAAGAATTGTCTAAGAAAATAAGCTCAAATAATATATTACTTGAATAAGCCGTTACTCAAACGCTCCAACAAGTTACCAAGATTCACAATATAGGCTCTGTAGAAGAAAAAAGAAAACATATAAAATAATCCCAAAACCAAAACTAATAGAAAAATTGTAATGGGAGTCAATGTAACGTGGACCCAAAAAACAAAAGATATCTCATTATAATACCCTTTAATCGATGGTACATATTCCCATTTTTGAGGCTTCAAGTCTTTATCCTTGCATATCTACAGTTAGAGATTGGCAAGTTTTCATAACTTGACCGGTCTCATCATCAGAAGTTATATGAGACTAGCAAAAACTTTATGATACCTGAAGTCCCATTACATCATCAGTTGCTAAGAGAGACAACATTCCGAAATCACAATGTGCTCCACATGCATATATTCCTTTTGAGGGATTAGACACCCCTGCAAGGGTGAATAAAATAAAGAAGATAATTAAAGAGGGTGAGTGTAGACAGCACTGACATACAAAGCTAATGTGATTAGAAAACGCATCACCTTCATAGTGAAACAATATCATATCTGCAATTGGATTTCCCAGCATCTCAGGTGTATCAAAGTAATTCACATCCAAGTCCAGTGCCAATGCCATTATTCTCGCAATAGACTTACAAACCCTCCTGATCATGCATAATGGCTCATCAAAACTATAGCGTTTGAAAAACTTTCTCCATTAATAGTTCCACATAGAATAATACAAGTCAACTTGTATACTTAAGCAATCGCAGAATCGTCCATTTTTTCATTATTTGTTGTATATTGATTTAAAGATGTATATTCACAAATTTTGACATGATGTTGGAGTTCGGTATAATAAATATGTACTCAATCCTAATTTATTTTCAGGACTAATCTATTACACACAACATATATATAGCCCTACTTAGTACTCAATTAAAGACTTAAGTAGCATATGAAATTCTATAACGAATGCTTTACACTTGAAGGTATTTTATGCTTGTGGTGGATGTCTAATTTGGTTTGGTTCTAAATATTAGTTTGGGTATGTGTTTATATTAATATTTTTGTGGTCCTGAATGCGTCTAAAACACCTAAACGAATCAGATTGTAGAGTTTGTGGTCAGTTGCAACCATTGTTGTGGTTAATACATTGTGGTTATGCATAATTTGAAGTTGTGGTCATCTGAATGTAGATGAACTAGAACTTGTGATCAACGATGTTTAGTAAATGTGGTTAGTGGTTGATTATACGTTTTTTTTTTAGCATACAATGATGGGTGACTTTAGTGTAAGAAGTTCGTGGGAGCGGTTTGTAGTTTGGTTGAGAGGACGGTTGGTGTCTGCATGATGGTTGGTTGTTGTTTCTTTGTTAGGTATTTCAGGGTTCATGTGGTGAGGGTTAGAGGCTTTGTGGTCAGTGTCATTGTGGTCTGTGGAGAGAAGGAAGTTGTGGTCGTCTGTTCGTAGGTGTAAATAAAGTTGTGATCAACGAGGTTTTGTACTTGTGGTTAGTGATTGAGCACCTAAGTTTTTTTGGTTGCACGCGAGAAGATTGTACAAAGCCGATAGAATTACATGTTTGTGCTCAGACAATTAGAAAGGTGGAGTAACAAAAAAGCGAGATTTAGGGTTTGGAACATCGAATGAAAGATAGATTGAGAGGGATTGACTTTCGTTGGGTGTGGACGCCATTGTAGACACCAATCGCCGATGGGGTTTCGCCGATGAGATTTACTTTGGAACTGGCCGCTTAGGGTTCCAATGTAACTCAGCTTTGTGAAAACGGTAGAGGTAGAAAAAGACAGATTTTGAGATTTTTCTCGGTTCTCGTTAGTTTTAGATGTTTTAGATTAGAGAGTATTTTAGGTAATTCATAGACAAGTGTTTCATATGCTTAAAGTATGTCAATGTGTAAAGAGAGAACATGAAAGTATGTTACTATTTAATTTTCTCATAAATAATAGTCTAACATATTCCCTCCGTTTCACAAAGAGTGTCGTTTTGACATTTTTCACATAGATTAAGAAAATGATTGAAATGTAATTAAGTTGTCATTAATTATATCTATTTGACCAATAGTATTTGAGATAAATAAAATTATTTATAAAACCAATGCAATTTGCAATTAATTTCTAGCTGAAAGTAAATATAATTTGCATTAAAATTGTAAAATGACATTTTTTATGTAACAAGAAAAAAAATGTTAAAATAACACTTATTATAAAACAGAGAGTATTATTTATCATTGGGAGTTAACAAAAAAATTCACCTATCTATTAATAATAAGAATCCAAATTAATGTGAAATGTTGTGTCTTCTCAACATATACCTATTAAAAAATTACGAAAAAAATATCTATATATCTTTTCATCATAAAAAGGTATATTCACATCTAGAAGATGTGTTTTCCATTATTTAAAATCTATTTGTATGAAGAGTTATGTCTTTTCATTGTAAAAGACAAATTAGATGAACATGAATCACGTGAACTATCCACATGGCTTGAAGTCTACGTGGCTAATGATCTAAACGTGAATGGCCTCAAATTATAAACTTTAAATGGGGTCATCTAATTCAAACACATCAGAGGGGGAACATGTATGTATTAATGTATAATCATCTTTTCTAAAATCATCAAGAGAGTCAAAGATTTTCTTGATTTATATGGCCCATTGATATACGTATAATTGATGAAATGTTTTCTAAAATCATCAAGAGAGTCAAAGATTTTCTTGATTTATATGGTCCATTGATACACGTATAATTGTTAATTTATCAAAAAAAATATTAGTATGTACAAACTTTTAAGTAGTTAACATCATATTTAAAACGCTTCCATTATCCTTAATATATAAAAGTTGATGCTTTGTTATTTACAAATCTAAAAAAAAAGAAACAAATATGAGACTTACAATGCTTCTTGATAATATTCATCCATGGTCTCCCGCCATCCGGGCAAAACATCTGCTATAAACTTCAGAATTCAAAGAATAAAAGAATCAAAATAACAAACAAATATGCGACAAAAACTAACCAGGGTTAGGCCAAATGTTGGGGCTATATAATGGATTATCACGATGGGGACCATTTTTGGGGCCTTCCGTTCCAATGGTAAAACCCTCTTTGTAATCCCCTAAAACCCACGAAGTTACAAAAAGAGTGAGAAACTTCAACAATAGTTCTAGACAAAGCAAGTGAAACTAATCAGACAAACCTCGAACTTGATTTTTAGGATCTAAGAGTTGATCACAGAGTGGTGCGTAGCCTCGAAACATTTCATTTCTCAAGACTTTCATCTTCTCTTCCAAAGGAAGGGCGAAGAACTTCTTGCTCTGCTCGAAAGTCTGGTCGTTCAACTCCTCCCTTATACCATGATTTATGACATAGAAAAATCCAGTATCCGAACATGCCTTGAGCAATATCACCCACAACGTATCAATGTTTACGACATAAGTTATAATGTTCCGAAAGTACAACATATTTGAGGAAAAAATAAAATACCTGCTTAAGCAAAACAGCTGATTGATGAAGATCAGAGTCTGCGAGATCTATGCAAGTAAGGGTTGAAACTTCGAGGATCGAAGCCTCTACCTGATTTTTATTCTCCATCGCTTTTCACTATCTCTGTTGACTTTTCAAGGATAAGATGGAGACAGACTTTCCCAATTAGCTTTTCCCGTGTTGCACTGCACGGCCATATGTATGTATATATACATAATTCATTTCCAAAGTTGCATGTGCTCCACATTTTAAAAATTCAATTGGACAATTACTTAAATCGCGAGAACATGGCCAAAACAATCTGTTCCTTACGTTGTTTATCTAGGCCAAGACCTAGAGAGAGAGATGATCATTGTAAATACATTTCTTTTCAAAGTCCATTTTCCTTTCTGGACGTCACCTTTGTTGGCCATCATTACGTCACATATGATGTTTTTGAATCTGCTCTGATGGATATGATGCTTCGACCTTTGTGTTAACGGTAAATACGGCATCCTTTCATATGTCATTTAAATAATTCCCTTGTTTCATGAAATTAAGGTTTGCGACAAAAGCAACCTAACAAAACTATGCATTTACTGTCTAGAATATACGCCTATTTGTTGGAGATGAGCTTAGCACGGGCCCAACATGAGCTAAGCCCAAAATCAGGCCCGGCCCGTCAAGACAAGAATGATGACTTCGCTAGAAGACAAAGCATACTTTCCTATAAAAAGAGAATGTCAGGCTCATCGAAAGGACAGTCAGAAACGTACGAAAAGTACGGAGAGTACAGAAAAGGAGAGCTTCCTCTCGAGACGACCTGCACTGTTCAGAGCAGCTCGTCTTAAGACTACCAAACACCCAAAATAGAGATATTTGTTTAGACGACCTGTATAAGCAAACATCTCTAAATTCTTGTAATCGTCCGAGCTCTTTGTCTCTTGAATTATTAATACGAAGATTTCCACCCCTTCAACTCATTATTCATTATTGTATCACCTCCTAATATGGAATCAACACTATTGATTTACTAGTCCTACAATCACCACATGACCATTTTTCGTTCTTTGACTTCATTCGTGAATTACTTTCCGATAAGTCACCCATCCTTCCACTACTCCAGCTCAAACACAATTAATTCTGAAATTTTAAATGGATGTTTGTCCAAAAAATGTAAGTGCATTTTGATAACATAGGTAGTCAAATCAATTCTTTTAAGTCTTTCCTCATATATCAAAAATCGGGATACTAAAATTCACCCTCACTCACAGAATGCAACGTCCTCGTTGTGCACCACGACAAGTCTCTGAACGCCTCTCGGGTCAGAACCAAGTTGGCTAACCAGCTCTGATACCACTTGTAATGCCTTGGTCGTCCACGACTAATGGGTTTCTAATGGATGCTCACTCAGGCTATGGACTCCATTCCATTTGATAGGCGGTGTGTATTTTTTTTCGGAGGCTCGAAGTCTTGTTTAATGACTCTGCAATCACCACATGAACTTTCGCCGTCCTTTTGCCTCACTCACACAATATCGCGAACGACTTCCTGGTAGGACACTCATCTTGCACTACTCCAACCTAAACACAATTAACTCTTGAGTATTAAATGAATATGTGCCAAAAAGATAAGTGAAGGTAGCAGATCAGTTTTTTTAATTCTTTCTTAATATTCCGGAGGATGTTACAATATCCGTTTTTGTCTTTATGCTCTTCAATATAGTTAAAACTGATAAAAGCGGGTTTCCCTCTTTACAACCGTTATATAACAGATTTATAGTTGCATATAACATATCGACGCATTACAGGTTTGCAAGTTTATTTGATGGTTTAACATAAGCCCATCAATTACCTAATTATTTGTGTGAAATCATTTGTAAGTACACCTTATGCTGCTGGATCCTTTTGAGGTTGGTTTGTCCATCCACAATAACTAATTCCCCAATCATAAGGACTTATCTATAATCTTAAGCATTATTGTTAAAGAGGGTGGAAATATATTTATCAGTGGTATATGTGCATTTCGATGGTTTTGAACAAATTTCTGATGCATTTACAACTTTCAAACCACTATATTTTTTTTCTACCATATTCTTTTGGATGAATAGATGGACTATATCAAAACAGCATAAAACCCCCACCGAATTATATTTCACAAATGGGATCGGAAATCATTTAGTTTCTTGTAGTAGTTACTGTGGAGTAAACGTTGTATGTATTTATTGTTAGGAGGTAAATTTAGTATAAGTGATTAATATGCTTAAATATAATCCATAATTAACAACTCTGCAAATTCAGAGTTGTAGTCGTAGTATTAGGGGTTGAATCTACGAAGATCCAATATCACTGTATAAATAAGTTCCAAATTCCTGAACCAGCTTGTCCATCTCTTGAAAATCTTAGAATCAATATAAGCATTCTCATCAGAACCATACACTTGAATGTAAGTTTTTTCTAATTCCATATTCCAGCACCACTCCCTTTGTCGTTTATCCTTAAACTCT
Source organism: Sinapis alba (assembly GCA_012274485.2). Lineage (NCBI taxonomy): Eukaryota > Viridiplantae > Streptophyta > Magnoliopsida > Brassicales > Brassicaceae > Sinapis > Sinapis alba. The sequence goes on from MU105778.1 coordinate 280,664, forward strand.
TCCAGGACGACTTGTACATCTCAGTTTTTTTTTTTTTTTTTTTAATTCAGTCAGATTATCTCTCAGAAATCCATCCATTGCTTTAGTTGGCCAGTAATCCATTCATTTCTTTAGTCAGTATTCACAGATCTTTTTGCATCTTTTGTTGAGACCTCCATTTCATTTGTTAGACTACCTGTCCATCCCAGTTTTTGAACATAAAAATTCATGCTCATCAGCTCGGCTCTTTTCCCTTGGACAATTGCTCACTGAAATGTCACTTCCTTAGGTGAAACACCAGATTCACTTATAAACAATTAGTCCATTCTAGTTCCAGAATTATCAAATCTTTGCCTCCACATCCAACATCCTCGACAATTCATCATCTTATTTAGTCATTTCTGAATCATATTTGGCTTTCACGAACAGCTTGGTTGATCTTGACTTCTGTCCACTTATTATCATTAAGCTTCAGAAATGTCTTAGTCAATCCTTCTCGTTTTTTTACTTTAGAATCTGGCTCCATTGACTTGAGTAAACCTCTCAGTCGTTCCATGACCTTGACATATTTTTTGAGTATCTCACTTGGCTATTCCAGCACATCTTAAGCAGCAATCCGATCATTCTCCAAATGATTCTACTCCAGTTTCTTTTCCAGATAGACTTATAAGTTACATCTCCCCCATACAAGAGTAACTCCAACTAGATCTTCCCAAAGACCAAGTCCCTCGATCAGTTCTTTAATGCTCGCCCTTAGCATTACTCACGTTCACTTAGTCTAGACAATCTTGATTCTTTCTTAAGTCTTTGTCCTAGAACCATAATCGCTTTGATACAACTTGTGAGGCCCGACTTGGATTTTATTACCGCTGGTACGTCTGTGGGATGCCTTCCTCGACCAAACATGGCCCATACCCGATTTATTCTTAACTCAGTATTTTAATACAATTTTTCCCTATGAGGTTCAATTCAATACACATAGTTCTCTAAGTCTAATCCAAGAACTTAGCAGTTTACTAATAATCACATTATATATAAAAATGTAACTTACTGCCTCGGGTAGTTAGAACTTTGCTTGACCGCTCATCCATCCAGCTGATCCATCTATGCTATCCTCATGCTACCTTATCCAGCTTATCTCAATTAAGACAACCAAATCCCCTCGTTCCTTAGTTACTCAACCATCCATTACCACGCGACCAGGTGCTCAGTCCATCATCCAGCCGTCTAGTACCGGTCAGTATGCCGTTCACATTAACTCTCTCTAGTCAGACGCTGATCATACCATGAACAACCAGTCACCGATCATAACTTGATAAGTTAGTCACTCATATCCTCATGATCAGTCAGAACACAATCGGCTTTACAACCATCATAACTCAACTCAAATGAAATGATCAGTCCATCATTCGCGAACCCATTGCCTATATCCTCATCATCCACATACACAACCATAATATCCAAGTCTTGACTCTGATAATTTTCTGCGGTTAATCCATCACGATACCAACTGGTTCTGATCTAGTTTGTCCTCCTGTGTCATCCGATCTCAAGTTCCTTGGTTCATAACCATTTTCTGTTGATCCCTGATTGATGTTCTGACCACAAACAAACCATAGACATGTACCGTGATTGCCTTAATAATGATCTGGAGCATCCAATGACCGTACATCACGATCACATCAATCATCTTTTGTATGATATTCTTATTGCTCACCAACCACGCCTGTGTATGATCCTAGATGCTTTGGCTTGATCTCCAATACCCATAACCACTGGTTCCATCAGGGTTCCTTTCTTGATCCTACACTCAGCATGCCATCACAACTGACTCGACTCAGACTAAGACGATAGTCTGCCTTCCTTACCCACGCTCAATGGAACATTACAGTTAACTTATGTATGGCTTGGTTCTTCCTTTTGAATGAATGCTTGATATAGCCTATTTATTACTAGTTTTAGGCCATGTTATAGACTCTATTTAGAGTCTATTATGTGTGACTAGGCTATGTTTTAGAGTATTTATAGGTCCATGAACGTTTTACAGATATATGAGATACTTGGAGCTTTTGGAGCATTTAGAAGAGAAGAATGGATAGCTGATCATCTAGGGAGTCAACGAAGCCATCTATCGATGGAACACATTTGGCGTCGACCAATGATCAAACCTCGAGAGTGATTGATGCATCAGACTTGCAATCGATCGATGATCAAAGTCCAAGTAAGAAAGACGAAAATACCCTTGACAAGTTTTGACCTAGACTTAGGATTTTTATATTTATGTTTTGAAAAAGACAGAGAGAAAGGAGAAAATAGTTAGACATAAGTTTTACAGAGCATTTTAGTTTCATCTTGTATAAGGAGAAAAAGGAGAGACTCCTTCAGAGTCCTCCTGGAACTCTTTTGGTTTTTATATTTTATTTCATATCTATTATATTCATCTATAATTTCTGTGACAAAGATCATGTTTGAGTAGTTACTAATTAAATTTAGGGTTGAATGATAACAACTATGGATTAACCCAAAAATAGGATTGTTAAGTTAAGTTAATATTCATCAATTGAGTTGTGCTTAATGCTTGGATTCTAGAATAGCTAACTAGGATCTCGATGATAGGACATGGACAACTACGAGAGTAGGTTCTATGCCAGAATAGATTCTGTTGAACTAGGCTGTTAGATACATGCGAGAGCTGGTCTAATAAGTCTGGTGGACTTAACAAATCTCGCCCATACTTCCTTATGATTTCACAGTCGATTGACACCATGCCTTAGCCGTCGATCGATGGTCGTTCCTTTTGCTCGCATACGAGAGTTGGAGTTAAAAAGGTCAGAATAGTTAACATTTGAGTTCTAGAATATTTACATTTTCGTGCCTCTATCTATTATAATTCATAAAGCTTGAAACTCTAGATCTAGCATATTTACATTTATATTTACATCTAGAATATTTTCATATTTTCATTAGTAGCATATTTCCATATTGCATCTTACTTCTTGACAATGAATATTTCCTTAACCTGGTTATTCATTACCAATATATATATTCACCCAGCTTAGTCTTTAGAAATAAGAAATCTATTGTTTGCCTTTGCTCTCTGCGGATTCGATCCCTAAGTACTACACCTGATCTCTTTTGACAAGAGTATTATAGAGTGTGTTAATATTAGGGTTAATTTGACAATAGATTGTTTAGGATATTCATTACCCTGCTAGAACAAAATATACACCACGTCAAATTTGGCGCCGTTGCCGGGGAGAATAGATCGCCATTAGATTTAATTTCTAGGATTTAGTCTAGGTTTGTTACTTATTTATCAAGTTACTAATAATTTTTCTTTTTTTTGTTTTCAGGTACAAGCAAAGAAGCACCAAAAGCAAAAAAAAGACAAGAATTGATAGCACTCTCTGACCCTGACATAATTGATAGCTCAATCCATAAAGAAAGACGACAAGCATCGATCGACGACACTAGTACCGCGTCAACCAACACTTCATCATAGACCGTATCGACCATCATCTGAACTGTACCGTCGACCGACACCGATCACTCTGCATCGATCGACTGCAAACCACACTCATCTATCGACATCAACATCACCTCATCAACCGATGCTAACCGCTTAGCACCGATCAACGACTCACATCGATCGACAAACACAAACAAGTTCAGATGGTTGTTACCTTGATACTGATTAGGGATGAGCGGAGACCTGCGTGACCTCGACGGCCACCTGTGTAATGCAGCAGGTCAGAAGATAGACGATCAGGGGAGTATAATCCCTGATGCAGAAGAAAAAACAAACGCTGCAGAAACACAACCTGAAGCTAATGCCCAAGCTGTTCAGGGAACACTGGCTGACTACAACCGTCCATACCAGTACTACGCCATCAGATCCGCCATTCGTCCTCCAGCTTTTTAGAGACACGATTTTGAAATCAAGCCCGCCTTCTTCGGACTTGTAGCACGGACACCCTACCATGGGCTGCGACATGAGCACCCTATGTATCATCTGGAGCGATTTGAGGATCTAGTGACTGCCATTAAAGCCAATGGAGTCCCTGAGGACTATCTTTTCTGTAAGCTCTTCAAGTACTCACTTGCTGGAGAAGCTTCATATTGGCTCAAGCAGTTACCACCAGGATCCCTGACATCCTGGACTGACATCAAGAATGCTTTCTTGCGCAACTTCTTTGATGACGCGAGAGCAGAAGATCTGAGGAGCAAGATTGCCACTTTTTCACAAGACCCTTCAGAATCCTTCAGAAATTCCTGGATCAGATTCAAATCATACCAAAAAGATTGTCCACATCATGGGTTCAACGAAGTGCAACTTCTCAGCACTTTCTTTAGAGGTATTGGACTACAGTACCAGATGGCTTTGAACACAACCAGTGAGGGGAATTTCAGCACCAAGAGTCCTGAAGAGGCTACAAGGTTGATTGAGAATCTGGAATCTAGCAGCAACACCAAGAACACATATTTTGTGAGGAAGAAATCAACTCCAGCAATAAGCAAGGAGCAGATTGAAGAAGTCAAGGCAAAGCTGGATAGTGTTCAGAAGTTTCTCAGGAAACAGGTCACCTTTGCAGAAGTGGAAGCAATGGCGTCTGGAGATGATGAGATTTAAGATGATGTGAACTACCTTGATGGGAATGGTTTCCAGAGACAAGGGAATCAAAGTTTCAACAGGAACTCCTATGGTAATGGTCAAAGGAGCAACTTTAATCAAAGTTCACAGCAAAGGCCATTCAACAACAACTTAACCTATGAGTCCTCCTACTACCAGAACCCTCCTCCCGAAGCTCAAGGAAGCAAGATTAGAGCAATGGTTGACAAAGTTTTGAAGGGACAGGAGAAGATGACAGTGGACTTCAATGGAAAGATAGATGGCCTGTACCTCAACCTCAACACCAAGTTCAAAAATCTCAACACCCATGTGAAGAAGCTAGGGAATCAGATGATGCAGACAAGTGAAACTATTATGAGACATGGGACCCTGATCAAGGAGAAAATAAAGTCTGGAAAGAGTCACCACGTCAATGCATTGACTGATGATGATTTTTGGGTAGAAGTTGAGAGAGAAAAGCTACTAGAGAGGGATTCCCGTGTGGAAAATTCGTGTTCGTCCGATAGGTCGCACATGCATAGATCGACAGAAGACAAGGCGCATCAATCGACGGCACCCATGGAGTCAACAGTATTGAGGAAACCCTCAACCATCGATCGACAAGGTGATTGTAGAATCGATCGATGGTTTCCCGCAACGAAACATGTTCATCTACCAAAGGCCATGAATGTGACAACTCCAGAGCAGAGGATCATTCTGAAACATAAAAGTGATCCTGGAAAGTTCGTGATTCCATGTTTTATTAAAGGGCACGAGTTTCCCAATGCCCTTTGTGACACTGGAACATCAGTGAGCATCATGCCCAGAGCTATAACAGAAAAGCTAAACCTGACAATGGAGCCTTCCAATGATTCATTCGTTTTTGTGGATTGCTCCAGAGTGGATTCAGGAGGTATTTGTAGAGCTGTCCACCTGCAAATTCAGAATGTTCTAGTCCCTATAGAATTCTATGTCATGGATATACAGATCAATTGGAACTCTTCACTACTACTTGGAAGAGCATTCATGGCTACCGTGGGAGTTATTTGTGACATGAAAACTAACAGGTTGTGCCTCTCCTTGATTGATCCTAATATTAATTATGAAATTTATAAGAATAAACCTGTCCTCATTGAGTTGTGTAATGATGCAGAGCTTGTAGCCACATGCTTCTGCAATTATGAGTTCAACGAGGAGTCTAAGGATGGAGCACCGATCGACACCCAACCCACAACACTGATCGACGTGTTTACTGCTCAGCAATCGGTCGACACCCACTCTTTGTTATCGATCGACAACCTCACTCCAGAAACAAGCAACACCTGCCATGCATATAGCAATTACACCCAACCTACCTCAAGTACGACAAAGATTACAGAGAGGAGGAGCAAATCGAGTACCATGTTTTCCAAATTTCCCATCAATTCGGGATATCGACATCGATCGATGGCAACCATACGCCATCGATTGGTACCGACCAAGAAGACGAGTCCGAACTTGCCAACGAAGATGAAGATCTTTTCAGATAAATACTTGGTAATCAAGCATCGATCGATGGTTACCATACACCACCGATCAACAGAGAGCTGATTGAATATCATGATCTTGTATCAGACGACGCCAACTGGGCGAAAGTGGAGAGACGCACATCGATCGAGACACCCCATTCAGTGTCAATCGACATAGAGAAGCAGAAGATCGAGAAGATTCGTATATTCCATACATGCCTCCACATCTCAGATCGATCAACAGCAAACATAAAGCATCGATCGACGGTACGATTCCAAAATTATACAAACTCTGTACTTCAACTGCCTACTTTCCGGAGAGTTCAGCATCGATCGACAAGACACACCCAACATCGATCAATGGCTGTATCGAGCATGGAACCAGAGCTTATGATGCTAAAGGCAGAAGAATTTTCCATTGGGAAAAGAAAGATGAGTATGGCATCTACATAAATGAGAATGGTTACAAAAAAATGAGAAGACCAGAAGTGATGAAGCAATGAGGAGCTTCATTGGTACATGGTTTCAGATGAGCAGAGAAGATGTAGACACTTGTTTTCCAAGTGTTTATCCACCTCCATACTAGTCAGAAAGTTCAAAACGTCGAGCTTAAGACTATAACCAAGCGCTGAGTGGGAGGAAACCCACTATTTAATAAGTTTTAATTATTTTTATTATATTAGTCTAATTTCAGATTTTATATATTATTACAGGTTTTTTATGAAAAAAGAACATGAGTCTGCATAGAGCATCGATCGACACTTGATCATTGTCGATCGACGGAGTATCCCCCGTATCAATCGATCGCCACTTAACTGTATCCATCGACGGTCACCATCAGCAGGCAGGTATACCATTTTCCTTTATCAAATTGTGTCCTTATGATTTATTTTCCTTACCAATCTCGGACTAAATAACACTCGTTATAGTGTTGTTTAAGTTTGGGGGAGGTTTACTAATATTGTTTTATATTTTTGAGTTTTATACTTATAAAAAAAAGAGCAGGAACTTACAAGCCAGACATCGATCGACACCACAGAGTCACCATCAGTCGATAATGGATCGCGACCATCAATCGACATATCGTACCCCGCATCGATCGACACTCATTACAAAGTCTGGTATTGAGTTTTTTACTTAAATTATTACTTATGATTTAAATTTTTCATAACCAAACCGGGGCGAATTACATTGGGGACAGTGTAATGAAGTCTGGGAGAGGTTCGCTAACGCTATTTGATTTGTTTTGAGTTTTAATTGCTATATATATATATAAGTTTTTTAAAAAGTTTTATTGAGTTAAAAAGGGATAATGATCAAAAATTTATTATTGACTAACCACACTTTAGCATCATTCTTAGAAGGTTGTTTGCAGAGATTACTAGAGATACTAAAGGGGATCATCCTGCCACTATATCACACTTGCTTAGAAAGTTTGAAGGAACCAAAGCTGATTTCCAACACTAATCCTGACATTATCAGCTTGCTTTGGGGCTTGGTATACACTGGATCGGGTTCCTTCTGCAAGTCTGTAGGTACAAGTCATTGCACCTTTGGTTGCCTTCTCTCTCTCTCTTCTGCATATACTTAAAAGTCTAAAAGATTGAGATGATTTCCCAAAATGCAGAGAGGTAGGTACATTACCTATGATCCCATTATTATAATTCGAAAGAATGATCACAGATTGCTGGAAGGGAGGGGTAGGTAAATTACCTATGACCCTATTATTCACCTACAACTTTGCCCAAAAACAAAAAGAAAAAGAAAAAGAAAAAAAGAGAAAAATAATAATAAGAAGAGATCTAAAAAGATTCAAAGAAGAGAGAAAAAGAAGAAAGAAAAGGATCAAAGAGGACTTTGTACCTAGTTGTTCACATACTTGCAGAGGTAAGAACCCATGTGTCCTTTGATCGATACTGCCAAGGTAAAGCATTCACTTTTATTTTATGCAAAGAAATGAGATCAGTAGATGGGAGAATTAAGCTAGTATTTGCTAAGTTGTTGGTAGAAGGGATTTAGTTGCTATACTAGGATAGGATATATAAAGTTTCTCTCTGATTGACTTGATAGAATGTGGTTGCAATAAAGTAGGGTGATAGTTATGCTTAGATATTATGTGAGTCCCCACTTTTCAAAACCTCTTTCACAGACTTGTGTGCTTGAGGACAAGCAAAATGTTAAGTCTGAAGGAGTTGATATAGCATATTTATTACCAGTTTTAGGCCATATTCTAGGCTCTATTTAGAGTCTATTATGTGTGTCTAGGCTATGTTTTATTATATTTACCGATCCATGAACATTTTAGAGATATATGAGATACTTAGAGCTTTTGGAGCATTTAGAAGAGAAGAATCCATAGCTGATCATCTAGAGAGTCGACAAAGCCATCGATCGATGGATCACACTTGGCGTCGACCGATGATCTAAGCTCGACAGCGATCGATGCAGAACACTTGCCATCGATCGATGATCAAAGCCCAAGACAGAAAGATAAAAATACCCTGGACGAGTTTTGACCTAGAATTAGGGTTTTATATTTATGTCTTGACAGAGATAGAGAAACAAAAGAATAAAAAACATCATAGACAGAGCATTTTTTAGATTCATTTTGTATTAGGAGAGAAAGGAGAGACTCTTTCAGAGTCCTCCTGGAACTCCTTTGGTTTTTATATTTTATATCACATCTATTCTATTCATCTATGATTTTCATGACAAAGATCATGCTTGAGTAGTTACTAATTAGATTTAGGGTTGTATGATAGCATCTATGGATTAGCCAAAAAATAGGATTGTTAGGTTAAGTTAATATCCATCAATTGAGTTGTGCTTAATGTTTGCATTCTAAAGTAGCTAACTAGGATCTCGATGATAGGACATGGACAACTACGAGAGTAGGTTCTGTGCCATAATAGATTCTGTTGAACTAGGCTGTTAGATACATGCGAGAGCTGGTCTAATAAGTCTAGTGGACTTATCAAATCTTGTCCATACTTCCTTCTGATTTCGCCGTCGATCGACACCAGGCCTTAGCCGTCGATTGATGGTCTTTCCTTTTGCTTACATACGAGAGTTGGAGTTAAAAGGGTCAGAATAGTTAACATTTGAGTTCTAGAATATTTACATTTTCATGTTTCCTCTCCATTATAATTCATAAAGTTTGAAACTCTAGATCTAGCATATTTACATTTATATTTACATTTAGAATATTTCCATATTTGCATTAGTAGCATATTTCCATATTGCATCTTACTTCTTGACAAGAAATATTTTCTTAACCTGGTTATTCATTACTAATATATATATTCACCTAGCTTAGTCTTTAGAAATAAGAAATCTATTGTGTACCTTTGTTCTCTGTGGATTCAATCCCTAAGTACTACACCTGATCTCTTTTGACACAAGTATTATAGAGTGTATTAAGATTAGGGTTATATTGGCAGTAGATTGTTTAGGATATTCATTACCCTGCCAGAACAAAATACATACCACGTCAATTAGGGATGAGAACGCACACATGCGTGACCCTGACGGTCACTTGTGTAATGCAGCAAGTTAGAAGATAGACGATCAGAGGACTATAATCTTTGATGCAGAAGCAAAAGCAGACGCTGCAGAAGCTCAACCTGATGCTGCAGAAGCTCAACCTGATGCTAATGCCTAAGCTGCTTAGAGAACACTGGCTGACTACAATCGTCCAGACCAGTACTACGCCAACAAATCCGACATTCGTCCTCCAGCTTTTCAGAGACACGATTTTTAAATCAAGTCCGCCTTCTTCGGACTTGTAGCACATACACCCTACCATGGTCTGCGACATGAGCACCCTATGGATCATCTGGAGCGATTTGAGGATCTAGTGACTGCCTTTAAAGTCAATGGAGTCTTTGAGGACTATCTTTTTTGTAAGCTCTTCAAGTACTCACTTGTTGGGGAAGCTTCATATTGGCTCAAAGCATTTACCACCAAGATCCCTGACATCCTGTACTGACATCAAGAATGGTTTCTTGCACAACTTCTTTGATGACGCAAGAGCAGAAGACCTGAGGAGCAAGATTGCCACCTTTTCACAAGACCTTTCAGAATCCTTCAGAAATTCCTGGATCAGATTCAAATCATACAAGAGAGATTGTCCACACCATGGGTTAAACGAAGTGCAACTTCTCAGAACTTTCCTTAGAGGTATTAGACAATAGTACCAGATGGCTTTTGACACATCCAATGAAGAAAATTTAAGCACCTAGAGTCCTAAAGAGGCTACAAGGTTGATTGAGAATCTGGCATCCGGCAGCAGCACCAAGAACACAAACTTTAAGAGGAAGAAGTCAACTCCAGCAATGGCAAGGAGAAAATTGAAGAAGTCAAGGCAAAACTGGATAGTGTCCAGAAATTTCTCAGAAAACAAGTCACCTTTTCAGAAGTGGAAGCACTGGAGTCTGGAGATGATGAGTGATATAACCTATTTATTACTAGTTTTAGGCCATGTTATAGGATCTATTTAGAGTCTATTATGTGTGTCTATAATATGTTTTAGAGTATTTATAGGTCCAAGTACTTATTGGAAGCAATTGGAGCTTTTGGGCTATTTTGGAGCAATTAGGATGCTCAGCCATCAATTCAATGCCGGATCCAGTTTATGCACAAAGCATCGATCGACGTTACACATCGTGCATCGATCGACAGACAAGTCGACTGCAAGATTAATGAAGACTTGAGAAATTACAACTTTTATCCAAAGTCTCATCAATTGCAAGACAAGTCCCTGGCTAAAATTTAGACTATGTATAAGGGTTTTCTATCTTAGTTTTAAGTAAGCAAGCAGCCAGAGAGAAGAGAGGCTGGAATAGAGTTGGAACATCTTGTTACGTTTATTAGAGAGAAAGATTTGATCATCATTACAAAGAAGATCTTGAACTCCTTATCTTATTATTCAGTTTATTCTATGCAATTTGTTCAGACTTTAATCATGTTCTTTATTTCTATGTCTGAGTAATTCATTGTTAGATTTAGGGTTCTTCAATGGTAGTCATATCTTGTTGATTTTGTAGAATTATTAGGGTAACCTTCTTAGTTCTTTGTTTAAGTTGTTCTTAATGCTAGATTCAGTCTTATCACCTCAATCTTAGAAACTAGGGTTTCATAGCGCAAGCGAGAGCATGGTTATTACCATGAAACTATCTTAAACAATCTAAATAACTGGTAAGAAACAAAAGTTGAATCGGAAGTTTAGAGAACCTATCAAACCGTGAAACCACTACTGTTTAGAATGAGGATTGATCGACGCCACCTTCTGGGCATCGATCGACACGCAATCAAGATCGCGAGAGCGACCTCCTAAACACCTAGGTTTGAGTTCGAGAATGACGCTTAATTAAAATCCTAGAAATCTATTAATTTGCATTATCTAATACTACCTGAGAATTTCCCCTAAGTCTAATCCCTTAATCCAATCTTCAGAAACTAAATCAATATTGAACTCATCTTATTATTTTTACAATCTGTCTAGCTTTATTTCGAAAACAATAAGTCTATATAGTGCAATCCTAGAGTCTCTGTGGATTCGATGCCTAAGTACTACACTGAACCTCTTATTTGAAAGAGGAGGGGAAAATAAGGTTAATTTGAGAAGTGATATAAAATATCCACCACATCAAATTTGGCACCGTTGCTGGGGACTCTTTCTTATTGCCATTAGATTTTGTTTAAAATATCGTCTAGATTTTTTTTACTTTACTGTATGCTAAATTATTCTTTTCATGATCCTGTGACACATGTACTTAAAGGAGAGAATATGGATTCTAGACAACACGGATCGATCAACAGAGCTCATCCTAGATCGATCGTCACTTGTCCACTACTGTCGAGCGATACTGTTCTGTTGCCATCGATCGATACCGATCAGCCGGAAATAGGTAAGTACGCCTTAACTGATGATGATAATAAGAAAGTAGTCTTGATAGAACCTATGAACGATAAAAGCAACTTATCAACTATCAGGGGACTGCAATCCCTGATAAAATACCTCAATCTCCAAAGAATGAGATAAAGCATGAATTGCCAATGTTCGAATACCTAAACCCCAACAGGAATTATTCCAATAGGTTTTCAATTCGATTACCAAACAACCATACATGAAGCTTTGAACTAGATATCGACTTCCTAGTTATGACCCGCAAAAATCAGTTCAGTGGTCTTTCTTATAAACACCCGAACGATCACATCGAGATGCTAGAAGACATGGTGAACGACAATTTCAATGCTGCAAACTCTTCCCTTTCTCCATTGAAGTTGACGCCAGAAGGTGGTTGAACCAGCTACCACCAGGATCCCTGACCTGCTGAGAAGATATTAGAAGCACTTTAATCAATCACTTCTTTGACGAGGAAAGATACTGGGAAGCAAGGAGAGATATATCCACATTCATTCAAGGTAGCCGCGAATCCTTTAAAAATGCTTGGGCTCGATTCAAAAGCTACCAGCTTTCGTGCCCTCACCACGGATTCTTAGAACCCCAACTCATCAACACTTTCTATAGAGGACTAAATTTAGACAACCAAACCATTCTAGATATGGCCAGCGATGGGAACTTCGGCACTAGAAGCCCCACAAACGCTAAAAGGCTGATAGAGAACATGGCCTTAGGTAGAGCTTACGAAATGAGAGACACCGAGAAGAATGAACCGCCAATGCTCACGGAGGAGAAGCACTCGATTCAAGTCTGGCATCAGTTGCAACCCTCCTGGACGATGTTGTTTCTCACGATTTCGAAAAGCAAGCTGAACTCTCTGTGATGAGTTTGAACAACCAACGATTTAGGGAGAGCACTGAAAACTTCGCGAGCAACTACAACACACCCGTGGATAGATACGAAAGAAGTCCAAAGTCAAAGATGAATCAAGTCTTCACGGGAAACCGTAGGATAGTCGTCGACCTCAACGAGAAATTATATCTGATGTATGCGGAGATGACAGAAAAATTTGAAACTCTAAGTGAACACATTAAGAGGATTGATAGCCAAGTGGCAAGTAACGCTATGTCCATCAGAAGAGAGGATGGATTTTTAGATGCTAACCCCAAGAGACATTGCAACGTCGTACCCTTACGAAGTGGTAAATGACTCACCCCTGGCGCTAGAGAAAGCATCACTATCGATGAATTCGCAAATATTGCAACAGAGGAAGAACAAAAATCGCATCACATCCCACTCGAAACTGACAAGCAAATTCCCGAGATCTCACCAGAAATTGAAGAATTAAACCAAACTGATGACCATGAAAACTTGTTTGACAACCAAGAGGAAAAGGACACGGCAGTAGGAGACGTCGATCGACACTCAGTACCAAGAATTCATCAACAGTCTGAACCTACCATCGATCGACGCTACGAAGCAAGACGTGATCGACATTTGGACCCAGAACCGACCGAACCAGTTAGAACAAGGGTGTACCAAGCAACCACCCCTTTTCCCCCAAAGAACGCTAAGCAGAAAAAGAAACAGCAAGAAAGAGCAATATGCAAAAAAGCGTTCGACAAAGTAAGCATTAAGATGCCACTAAGATATGTCATTCACATCTCGCTTGCTATTAAGCAGTACGTGAAAAATATAGCAATGCGAGGATTCCATGAACCAGAACATTGCGTTATGATGGTATCAAACGTAGTAAGAGAAATCATTCAAGGAAAAATTCTGGTTAAACTCCTTGATCCCGGTAGCTTTGTTCTAGACTGCACTATCGGCGATGAAAGATTCCAAATATCCCTATGTAATTTAGGCTCTACTGTAAACTTGATGCCTTATTCACTTGTAGTCACCCTCGGTTTAACAAAGTTTCAACCTACCCGGGTTACTCTAGTTCTAGCCGATAGATCCACTAGAATTCCGGAGGGCGTCATTGAAGACGTCCCCGTGTGCATTCATAACTGCGATATACCTGCAGATTTCATAGTGCTTAAATACGAACGAGAACCCATAAATCCGATTATTTTGGGGAGGCCTTTCCTCGCCACAGCCGGAACGATCATTGATGTCAGAGAGGGTGCATATGCCTCAACATCAGGAAAATACCGATGGTCTTTGACATGGAAAAAAATAACTTAAAAACCTTTGATCAGCGGTCAACCCTACCATATCGATTATCTCTCTGACCTAGCAGAAGAATCATTCATGATTGCATGCTCAAGTGATCCTCTCGAGCGAGAAATCACATCTCCTGAAGATGAAATTTTTGCAAGAGATGATCGGAATGAAGAATATATGAGATTGATGGAGGCCACTGAAGAAATATTCAATGTGGACACCGAAGAACTTGAGCTACCTGCCACAATCGATCAACACCATGATAGTACTGTCGATCGACAGCATGGTGTAACTGACGACTGGAGCAAAGAGAACGCACCTAAAATCGAGCTTAAACCACTTCCCGCAGGTCTTAAATACGCTTTCCTTTACGAAAATTCCTATCCTGTCATCATAAATGCCAACCTGAGCAGCAGAGAGCAAGCATTATTGCTGAATAAACTGCGAAAACACTGAAAGGCACTCAAATATTCATTAGATGACATCTCGAGAATCTCTCCTGATTTATGTATGCATATGATACACCTTGATGACGAATCCAAATCATTTGTTGAGCATCAGAGGAGATTAATCCCAACCTGAAAGAAGTAGTCAAAAAGGAAATCATGAAGCTCCTAGAAGCAGGTGTTATTTAACCAATCTCAGATAGCAGCTGGGTTAGTCCGGTTCATGTTATTCCAAAGAAAGGTGGAATTACGGTAGTAAAGAACGACAAAGATGAATTGATTCCCATGAGAACTGTCACCGGAGATAGGATGTGTATCGATTACAGGAAACTAAATGCTGCCACACGAAAAGATCATTTCCCTTTAACCTTTATTGATCAGATGTTAGAAAGGCTTGCAACCCACAAATACTACTGTTTCCTCGACGGATACTCAGGATTCTTCCAGATTCCCATACATCCAGATGATCAAGAAAAAACTACCTTCACCTGTCCCTATGGAACGTTCGCGTATCGCAGAATGCCATTCGGACTCTGTAACGCTCCTGCAACCTTCCAGAGATGCATGATGTCGATAGTCACGGATATGATTGAAGACTTCATGGAGGTTTTCATGGACGACTACTCAGTATACGGTCCAAACTTCAAAACCTGTCTCGATAACCTGTGTAAGGTATTAGCTAGATACGAAGAGAAAAACCTTGTTTTGAACTGGAAAAAATGCCACTTTATGGTTAACAACGGAATTGTCTTGGGACACAAGGTCTCAGCAGCTGGAATCGAGGTGGACAAGGCAAAGATTGAAATAATGAATGGGCTACCGCCACCCTCTAATGTCAAAGACATTAGAAGTTTTTTAGGACATGTTGAATTCTATAGGAGATTCATAAAAGATTTTAAAAAAATTTCTCGACCCCTCACTGCACTCATGTGCAAAGAAGTATAATTCAACTTTACACCTGAATGTCTCGAGGCCTTTAAAGAAATCAAATCGACACTCGTATTTGCTCCCATTGTTCAAGCACCAGACTGGGATCTACCATTTGAAATTATGTGCGACGCAAGCGATTTCGCTGTAGGCGTAGTGCTCGGACAAAAGAAGGACAAAAAGTTGCATGCTATATACTACGCTAGTAGAACTTTGGACGATGCACAACGCAATTATGCGACTACGGAAAAAGAGTTATTAGCTGTGGTATTCACTTTCAAGAAATTTTGGTCCTATCTAGTCGGTTTGAAAGTAGTTGTTCATACCGACCACGCGGCGTTGAAATACTTAATGAACAAAAAGGACGCCAAGCCGAGACTTTTACGATGGATTCTGCTTCTCCAAGAATTTGATATAGAAGTAAAAAACAAGAAAGGAGTGGAAAACGGAGTCGCAGATCAGTTATCACGAGTAAGAGTAGACGACGATGTTCCTATAGACGACTTCTTACCCACCGAAAATGTCTAGTTACCAAAATCAAGCTTTGTTGGCAAGGTCAGTTCGGCACATGAAGAAGAATTGACCGATAACACACTAAGCTCGTCAAACGACTATAACCACATAGCATCGATCGATATCGTATGTGAAATGGACGATCACATAACCATTCCGATAAATATCAACGTCAGTTGTAATCATCCGTTCTCAATTAATAGCTCTCTCGGAGGAAGAAGTTTAAGTCGGGGTGTGTGTACACTGAACACCACTGATAGACCTTGGTATGCGGATATAGTAAATTATCTTGCGGCCAAGGTGGAACCCGAACCCTTCACATGATATCATAAAAATAAAGTTTTGAGAGAAATCCGGAGATATCACTGGGATGAACCCTATCTTTATAAACATTGCTCTGACGTAATATACAAAAGATGCGTTGCTGCAAGCGAAACACATGAAATCTTGTATCATTGTCATGGATCCGATTACACTGGACATTTCGCTAGTTTTAAGACAGTGTCAAAAATTCTACAAGCAGGCTTTTGGTGTCCAACTATGTTTCGAGATGCTCAAGCCTACGTAGCAAAATGCGATCCTTGCCAAAGAAGAGGAAAAATCACCAAGAGAAATAAAATGAAACAAAATTTCATACTAGAAGTTGAAATGTTTGATTGCTGGGGCATCAACTTCATGGGCCCTTTCCCTTCTTCGCACCGAAATAAATACATATTAGCTGTCGTAGACTACATATCCAAATGGGTCGAAGCGATAGCAACCCCAAAAAACGACGCTTCTGTAGTAGTGAAACTCTTTAAAAGCATCATCTTTCCTAGATTTTGAGTACCTCAAATAGTTATAAGCGACGGAGCTACCCACTTTATAAACAGAGTGTTCGAAAAACTACTCAAGAAACATGGAGTTCACCATCGAATAGCCACACCCTACCATCCTCAGACCAGCAGACAAGTAGAAGTATCCAACCATCAAATCAAAAAAAACTTAGAAAAGACGGTATGATCATCCCGAAAATATTGGTCTCTAAAACTGGATGATGCGCTCTGGGCATACCGAACAGCGTATAAAACACCATTAGGTACTACCCCATTCCATTTGTTCTATGGAAAATCATGCCATCTCCCAGTAGAATTAACACCCAAAGCCGAATGGGCCATCAAAAAGTCAAATTTTGATGTTAAATCTCGCAGCAGATAA
The DNA here is from genome assembly GCA_012274485.2 of Sinapis alba. Classification (NCBI taxonomy): domain Eukaryota; kingdom Viridiplantae; phylum Streptophyta; class Magnoliopsida; order Brassicales; family Brassicaceae; genus Sinapis; species Sinapis alba. Next base: position 297,917 of record MU105778.1, read on the forward strand.
GAGATTAATCCAGCTAAATGAGCTAGACGAAATTAGACACCATGCCTTCGAAAACTCGAAGTTATACAAGGAAAGAACGAAAGCCTATCATGACAAGAAAATTATTTCTAGGCATTTCGAACCGAACAATCAAGTACTCCTGTATAACTCGCGGTTGACTCTATTTCCCGGAAAACTACGTTCTTGTTGGTCCGGACCCTTCACTATTAAAGAAGTTACACCTTACAGGGAAATTGTCCTAGTTAATCCAAATGGAGAGGATTTCATGGTGAATGGGCAAAGAATAAAACCTTACTGGGCCAAAGCAGAAATTCCGCATACTAAGACCATGCGTCTTGAGATGCTAGACCCTGAATGATAAATCCATGTCTCGTCAAGCTAACGACTCTAAACAAGCACTGAGTGGGAGGCAACCCACTAATTTAATATATATATATATATATATATATATATAATAAATAGTTAATAACAAATATATTAATTTAATTTACAAGTTTCTTAAAAAAAAAAAAGAGATAACAAATTATTGAACAAACCATCGATCGATGCCCATATAGGAACGTCGATCGATGGTGAGCGTCGAGTAGGTTAACTCGACACGACCCCGATTCATAAAAACATTTTTCTCCAAACCGCCCAAAAACTCATACGAGTAAAAACCCGAATTCTCTCTTAATTTTTGGCCGATTTTGCTCGTTTTTGAGCCTAAATCACTCAATTTTCAACCCTCATACTTGTTTAACTCACTAAACCACTCGATCATCAAGGTATGTTCTCTAAATCTCTTAGTTTAGGAACTTTTTGGGGTTTAAAGAAAAATCGAATTTTTTGTTGTTTAGCTCGGATTTTAGGATGATTTAAAGCAATATAGTACTAGATTAGGAACTATCTACGTTTGTTTGTTCTTTCGGATTTCGTAACCCTTGGTTCGCGATGAACCATCGATCGACGCCTATTAGACACCATCGATCGATAGTCGTAAGACTTTGTCGATCGATGCCCATGGGGTGCCATCCATCGATGGTCACTTGTTCAACATCGATTTTGATTCTTGATTTTATTTCTTATTTTCAGATGAACGAACGACGAACCAAGGCACGATATGAACCCGGTGGTTCCAGTACTCAGCTACGAAGGCCTCCATGCCGAGACCCTTGGCCTAAAGAAGAAGAGGACTTGCTAGTCACATTCAAGTACTATCCCAACCCTCGAAAGGCTGTGGCATCGAGGGAGTGCACACATCGTCCAGTGAGAGAGGCTTGGGACAACTTCGACAGCCTCTACTACAACGCTTGGCAAAGCGTTTCTATCGAACCCACACGGTTCATCGACAGACGCACGTTGAAGAAGCTGGGGCTACTGACCAACTTCAGACAGATGGTGCGGGAACTAGGATTTGGCATGATGGCTACCAAGACATTCCCTCTCTACCCCGACTTGGTCCGTCAGTGCATCGCCACAGCTCAGGTTCTCTACCACGAGCCCTCGGGTGAAAGTGGCAAACGAGGCCACACTGACTTTTCTTATCAGAGGCATCCGGTACCGGATCACCATCCCACAGCTCTGCGAGATCTACGGATTCGAGTCCGACACTCTCGTATGCACTGTCGCTCCTTTCCCATGCCTGCATCATTTCTTGGGAATCATTACCACATGCCCTTTCGACTCTGGTTCGACTACTCAGACATACGTCCGTCACCCCACCCTTCGCTACTTCATGAAGGACCTTGCCAACACTTTGTTGTGCAAGATGGAACCCAACAAGATTAGGGTTCAGGATCTCACACTACTGTACTACTCCGTCAGTGATTTGGTGGAACTCGACGATGAGATTTTTCTCCCACCAGTGAGCGATCAGCGGGTGAACTTGAGGGCTATTTTTGCTGAGCATCTGGTGATCCTGAAAGACAAACACTTCAAGGGTACTGGCTCGAAGAAGGAGACGATTGGGAGCCTCCTGACACCTATAGTTAGCTTCCTTGGTATCAGTTTTGAGGGAGTTTATGTCGTGACTGAGTTGAGATTCATGAACGACAATCACTTGACGAGGACCCAGTGGCTGAAGGAGGGGAAGTATTGGTCTTTTGTAGACCACGAGGGACCTAGGATGATAGCGCTTCCAGCGCCAGAGGTGACAGATTCTGCTGATGATCCGGAGCGCCTAGCCTTCAGACCAGCTGAGCAGCACCTCCACACAGCACCGCTCAGAGTATGCCGCAGAGGAGGCCTCATACCAGACCACCCGGTAGAAGAAGCCGTGGCACCCGAGCCAGCACAGCCACCTCTCCCACCCTTCCCTGAGATTCCAGAGATCCCCATCCACGACCATGGTGACTTCCAGAGAGTTGTGGTGGATGCACTTTGCGCCATATGGACTAGGGTTGAGACGATATCTCGATGCTAGTGCTTCCGCCGTCCCAGGACCAGAGCGAGATCACCACCAGGAGCCGCGCCGCAGCTTCAGCAGCTTGACATGGACACATCGGAAGAGTAGTAGCCTCCCTTGTTGCTCTGTCGTCTACTATTTTATCTTATTTTCAGACATATTCTATTTCATGATGTTGTTTTTACATTTTGACTCTTTATTACTACTATTATGCTGTTTTGACGTTTTGATATGTGTTTGAGTGTCTAATAGAGCTAACCAAAGAGAGATGATCCATGGAGAGTAGGCGCACACACAATTTTAGTCTAACATGCCCACATCGATCGATGCAGCTTTGCTGATGTCGATCGATGGCGATCCAATAGATATGTTTAGTCGATAGTTCGAATCTACCTTCGATCGACGATGATGGTCTACTATCGTTCGAGACAAACCTATAGCCATCGATCGACGCCCTCAGCAGTTTGGTTCCAGTACTCAGCCATGAAGGCCTCCATGCTGAGACCCTTGGCCTAAAGAAGAAGAGGACTTGTTAGTCACATTCGAGTACTATCCCAACCCTCGAAAGGCTGTGGCATCGAGGGAGTGCACACATCGTCCTGTGAGAGAGGCTTGAGACAACTTCGACAGCCTCTACTACAACGCTTGGCAAAGCATTTCTATCGAGCCCACACGATTCATCGACAGATGCACCTTGAAGAAGCTGGGGCTACTGACCGACTTCAGACAGATGGTGCGGGAACTAGGATTTGGCATGATGGCTACCAAGACATACCAGATCACCATCCCACAGCTCTGCGAGATCTACGGATTCGAGTCCGACACTCTCGCATGCACAGTTGCTCCTTTCCCATGCCTGCATCATTTCTTGGGAATCATTGCCACATGCCCTTTCGACTCTGGTTCGACTACTCAGACATACGTCCGTCACCCCACCCTTCGCTACTTCATGAAGGCCCTTGCCAACACTTTGTTGTGCAAGATGGAACCCAACAAGGTTAGGGTTCAGGATCTCACAGTACTGTACTACTCCGTCAGAGACTTGGTGGAACTCGACGATGAGATTTTTCTCCCTCCAGTGAGCGATCAGCGGGTGAACTTGAGGGCTATTTTTGCTGAGCATCTGGTGATCCTGAAGGAAAAACCCTTCAAGGTTACTGGCTCGAAGAAGGAGACGATTGGGAGCTTCCTGACACCTATAGTTAGCTTCCTTGGTATCAGTTTTGAGGGAGTTTATGTCGTGAGTGAGTTGAGATTCATGGACGACAATCACTTGACGAGGACCCAGTGGCTGAAGGAGGGGAAGTATTGGTCTTTTGTAGACCACGAGGTACCTAGGATGATAGCGCTTCCAACGCCAGAGGTGACAGACTTTGCTGATGATCCGGAGCGCCTAGCCTTCATACCAGCTGAGCAGCACCTCCACCCAGAACCGCTCAAAGTATGCTGCAGAGGAGGCCTCAGACCAGCCCACCTGGTAGCAGAAGCCGTGGCACCCGAGCCAGCATAGCCACCTCTCCCACCCTTCCCTGAGATTCCAGAGATCCCCATCCACGACCATGGTGACTTCCAGAGAGTTGTGGTGGATTCACTTTGCACCATATGGACTAGGGTTGAGACGATATCTCGATGCTAGTTTTTCAGCCATCCCAGGACCAGAGCGAGATCACTACCAGGAGCAGCGCCACAGCCTCAACAGCTTGACATGGACACATCAGACGAGTAGTAGCCTCTCTTGTTGCTCTGTCGTCTCCTATTTTATCTTATTTCCAGACTTATATTCTATTTCATGATGTTGTTTTTACATTTCGACTCTTTATTACTATTATTATGCTGTTTTGGCGTTTTGATATGTGTTTGAGTGTCTAATAGAGCTAACCAAAGAGAGATGATCCATGGAGAGTAGGCACACACACAATTTTAGTCTAACATGCCCACGTCGATCGATGCAGCTTTGCTGATGTCGATCGATGGCGATCCAATAGATATGTTTAGTCGATAGTTCGAATCTACCTTCGATAGACGATGATGGTCTACTATCGGTCAACACAAACCTATAGCCATCGATCGACGCCCTCAGCAGTTTGGTATAATTTAATTTCTCTAACACAATTTACTTGTGGTTTAATTTTTCCTAACCAATCCAAGGCGGATTACACTGGGGATAGTGTAATCCAAGTGTGGGGGAGATTCGCTAATACTATTTGATTTGTTTTTCAAAATGTTTTATTAAGTCAAAAGGGGATTATGATAAAAAGAAATATTATTGACTAACCACACTTTAACACCATTTTTAGAAGGATTATCTTGCCACTATATCACACTTGCTTAGAAAGTTTGAAGGAACCGAAGCTGATTTCCAACACTAATCCTGACATTATCAGCTTGCTTTGGGGCTTGGTATACACTGGATCAGGTTCCTTCTGCAAGTCTGTAGGTACAAGTCATTGCACCTTTGGTTCCATTCTCTCTCTCTCTTCAACATCTACTTAAAATCTTAAAAGATTGAGATGATTTCCCAAGATGCAGAGGGGTATGTACATTACCTACGACCCTACTATTCTAATTCAAGGGAATGATCACACATTGTTGGAAGCGAGGGGTAGGTAAATTACCTATGACCCCATTATTCGCCTACAACTTTTTCCAAAATGGAAAAGAAAAAGAAAGAGAAAAAAAAGAATAAGGCATCATTGAGATCTAAAAAGATTCAAAGAAAAGAGAAAAAGAGAAAGAAAGGGATCATAGAATACTTTTTAACTAGTTGGTCAGATACTTGTAGAGGTAAGAATTATTGTGTCCTTTGATCGATACTCCTAAGGTAAAGCATTTACTTTTCTTTTATGCAAAGAAATGAGATTAGTAGAGGGGCGAGTCAAAGCTAGTATTTGCTAAGTTGTTGGTTAAATGGATTTGGTTGCTATACTAGGATAGAGTATATAAAGTTTCTCTATGATTGACTTGATAGGATGTGGTTGCAACAAAGTACGGTAATAGTTATACTTAGATATTATGTGAGTCCCCACTTTTCAAAACCTCTTTCACATATCAGTTTGCTTGAGGACAAGCAAAAGGTAAGTCTGAGGGAGTTGATATAACCTATGTATTACTAGTATTGGGCCATGTTATAGGCTCTATTTAGAGTCTATTATGTATGTCTAGGCTAAGTTTTAGAGTATTTACAGGTCCATGTACTTATTGGAAGCAATTGGAGCTTTTGGGTTATTTTGGAGCAATTAGGATGCTAAGTCAGAAATTCAATGCTGGATACAGTTTAAGCGCAAAGCATCGATCGACGTCACACATTTTGCGTCGATCAACAGACAAGTGACTGCAAGATTAATGAAGATTTGAGAATTTACAACTTTTACCCAAAAGTCTCATCAATTGCAAGACAAGTTCCTGGCTGAAATTTAGACTATTTATTAGTTTTTTTATCTTAGTTTTAAGTAAACAAGCAGCCAGAGAGAAGAGAGGCTGGAATAGAGTTGGAACATCTTGTTACGTTTACTGGAGAGAAAGATATGATAATCATTAGAAAGAAGATCTTTAACTTCTTATCTTATTATTCAGTTTATTCAATGCAATTTATTCAGACTTTAATCATGTTCTTTATTGTTTTGTCTGAGTAATTCATTGTTAGATTTAGGGTTCTTCAATGGTAGTCATATCTTGTTGATCTTGTAGAATTGTTAGGGTAACCTTCTTAGTTCTTTGTTTAAGTTGTTATTAATGCTAGATTGAATCTGATCACCTCAATCTTAGAAACTAGGGTTTCATAGCGCAAGCGAGAGCATGGTTATAACCCTGAAACTATCTTAAACAATCTAAATAACTGGTAAGAAACAAAAGTTGAATCGGAAGTTTAGAGAACCTATCAAACCTTGAAACCACTACTGTTTAGAATGAACACCGATCGACACCACCTTGTGGGCATCGATCAACACGCAATCGAGATACGCGAGAGCGACCTCCTAAACACCTAGGTTTGAGTTTGAAAACGACGCTTAATTAAAATCTTAGCAATCTATTAATTTGCATTATCTAATACTACCTGAGAAGTTCCCCTAAGTCTAATCCTTTAATCCAATCTTCACAAACTAAAACAATATGTCTAGCTGTCATTTGAAAACAATAAGTCTATTGTGCAATCCTAGAGTCTCTATGGATTTGATCCCTAAGTACTACACTGAACCTCTTATTTGAGAGAGTAGAGTGGGAAATATGGTTAATTTGAGAAGTGATATAAAATACCCACCACATCAATGAGATTTAAAAGGATGTGAACTAAGTTGATGGGAATCAAGGTTTCAACATGAACTCCTATGGGAATGGTTAAAGGAGTAATTTTAATCAGAGTTCACAGCGAAGGCCTTCAATAACAACAAAACTTATGAGTCTTCCTACTACTAGAACCCTCCTCCTGAAGTTTAAGGAAGCAAGATTGAAGAAATGGTTGACAAAATTTTGGAGGGACAACAAAAGATGACAGTAGATTTCAATGGAAAGATAGATGGCTTGTACCTCAACCTCAACACCAAGTTCGAAAATCTCAACACCCATGTAAAGAAGCTAGAGAACCAGGTGATGCAGACAAGTGAAACTATTAGGAGACATGAGAGCCTGATCAAGGAGAAAAGAGAGGTTGAACAGAGTCACCACGT
>MU105779.1:0-98593 GCA_012274485.2 Sinapis alba
ACGAATCCGAAGTTAAGAAGAAGCACTAGGCTTTAAGCCCAATTCGTTTCACAAATAACTAATGACTGATGACCGGAGATGGATGGTTGAGGCTTCATTTGAGTCACTCAGCTCACATAAGAAGTAATAACAATTGACCACACTTAACGTAGAATGCTTCACCTTATCTCTCTTAATCTCATATTGTGTAAGGTGACAAAGGATCTTGGCTTTGGCTGATCAGATGCATTGTCTTCTGAACTAAGAGAAGAGGTTACAGAACGCTTAGTCGTGTTACTGCACAAACAACAAGCAAAAACCTGAGAGATTGCCACCTTCAATGTTGATGCATTGAAGATAAAATTGCTAAACCGATTCAATAAAATTTCTGGTTATGACAGGTTTTGCTTTGGTAAGGAGATAGTTTGGAATTGGAACATTATCAAACAGTGAAAGCAGAGGGAAGAAGACAATCTAAGGTACCTCTTCATGCTATTCAAGTTGATCAATTCAACACAACGTCACGAGTCATGATCAAGATACCTTTATTACACTTTTGTCTGGTCACTTTCACAACCCCTCCCTTCATAGCTAAGTGTCTTCTCTTGTCTGGATCATTGTCTGTGTGTGTGTATACGTGTGTTTGTTCATTTCTTCAGCTCTATTTGTCATATTGCTTCAAATGATGTCTTAAACTTGTTAAATAAAATAAAAGCTAAAGATGAACATGATTCAGTTTAAACCAATATATGTAGTAACGAATGTTGGAAATAAATTTCAAAGATACCTAAGGTGCCTCGTAATGTCATTTGTTGTTTCATCTCATGCAAGTATAGGGAGAAAGAACAAGATTAAAATGCCATCAACATCGGCTCATTTAAAGTGCATTTGACTTATACATATCACCACCGACTGTGATGAGAACAACTCTGATTATAATCTCTACCTAATGGTCGTACCCTAAATGTTATTTATACTTGGCGAAGCAGAAGATAAATGGGGGGGAAAAACAAAATGTATCTCAAGTTCATTTTATTAATAGCTTCACTTTTACTTGTATGCATCGCATCTTCCGATTCGAAAATCATTCCAGTTTTCAGAAACCGGAAACTTAGTAAGTCCTTTGCTTAATTTATATTCCATATTTTGATATTATTATGTTGTTAGAATCTTCTTTTGTTCTTGTTGTATGTGATATATGTGGAAGTTAATTAGTTTTGAGTGTTTTACAAGTCAATGAAGGAGAAGAGGGAGAGATTCACACTCGCAAGGAAAAACAGATCAGTGTAAACTTCAGCCGTTCGCCTCCTGCCAAAGGCTGGATTTGTTGCGATGATTGAAGAAGCTCTGAAAAAAATTACTAAGATTACATCATCCCAACATGATCAGAGAGCGATTGAATATGTAAGAGTATTAATTTGTAAATTTCGGGGGTAAAGTGTAATTTGTTGAGACTTTCAGCATGTTTTCAACCTTCCAATTTCCACTTTTTTTGTTTTACAAGTTAATTGTTGGTACCTGCATGTACGTGTGTATTGTATGTTTTGTTTATAGCACATTTAATTTGAATTTACTTCAAATAATAGCATTTGTATTGAATTTTTAAAATAAAGTAACATACTTCTGATTTTAACACAGTTAATTAAAAAAAGATATAAAAAATTAACATAATAATAGAAAAGTAATATATTCATAATACGTTTGCAGTCTCAAACTCGTTTGTTATTCGTAAATTCTAACGGATGCCTACAAGATCTCTCTCTCTCTCTCTCTGTTTGACTAATGAGTTTTCATCTGAGTTAAGATAATATATACGTACATGCTACCAAAGTATGGTATGTCTCCGAAATAGCTTTTCAGTTGTCCATGTGTATTGAATGGTGAAAATTCACTTCCAACACATACATACTAATAAGGTTGGTCATCTTAATTATGAAAGTTAGTTGATTCAACGAACAAATGCTCTTAATTAAGAAAATGGTGGTTTACTTTCCTTTACAAGACCGACAAACAAATTTCCATGTGATAATTGAGCATCATGTTTATAGTCTAATCTGACGTCACTAATTCCAAGCAAATCTCAACTACAACTTCAATATTAAAAGACAAAAGTCAAATTGTTCCAGAAAGAGAACATATATTTCAAAATTGTTCCTTGTGAACCAAGAATAAGGTTTTTGATGAAATTAGATAAACTAGAATCATAAACGATCCTAATCAGAAAAGGATTAGAGATTTTAAAACGTGATTCTTTCCTTTTTTCCATATTAGATATGTGTACTTTTTATAAACGGTTTAGATCATTAAAAAGAAAACAAGGAAAATTTTTAAAAAGGAAAAATAGGATCTGTAAAACCATTATAAAAGGAGGGTACGGTGTTCTATTTTGTTTCATTCACACATTCATCAAAACGCCTTCTCACTCAGCTAGTTTAAGCATACTTGTGTGATCTTTCTTGTTCCTATTCAGTAGATATACAATGGAGATTATAAGAACGAGAATCTTCAGCTTCAGCTTCATGTTTGTGATGATGATGATGAGCTTCACGGTTCTTTCGAGTTACTGCTCAGCTAAGATCTACAAAGTCGGAGACTCCGAGGGATGGACTGCTAAGGACGACGTCTACTACGCTTGGGCCGAGACTGACCATAAGGAGTTCCATGTAGGAGATTCTCTCGTGTTTGAATACGATCCCAACATCAACGACGTGACTCATGTCTCTGGCGCTCTGGAATACGAGTTATGCGACTATTCTTCTCCTAAAGCCGTCTACAACACAGGACACGATGTCGTGACTCTCAAGGAACCAGGTTTTCACTACTTCATCACCTCAAACCAAGCTCAATGCGTATTAGGACAGAAACTGGAAGTTCTTGTCATCCATGACCTCTCACGTCCGGTTCCTCCACCAACACCAACACCTAGCAAGATCCTTCCTGTCGGAAATACCTACAAGGTCGGAGACTCACAAGGATGGAGAGTTGTCTATGACAGTGACTTCTATAACAACTGGAGTGAAGAGAAACAGTTTCAAGTTGGAGATAGTTTGCTTTTCGAATACGCCAACGAAGTCAACGACGTCTATGAAATAAGCGGTGACCTAGAATTCATGACATGCGATCCAACGTCTCCTGTATCTGTGCACAAGACAGGACACGATCTTGTTAGGCTTACAGAACCAGGAGTTCATTATTTCATAACCTCACACTCTGGTTATTGTGAAGCTGGGCTTAGACTTCGAGTGATGGTTGGACCACAACCCAAAGCTGTTACGTTCCCTAATTTTCCCAAGAAGGTCGACTTGGCAGCTATGGAGCGCATCAACAACTGGTTGAAGACTTTCAAACCCCAACCCCATCATTAACCATCTTGGAGCTATTGTTGTCTCTTTTAGCTTCTTTACTGCTTTGTTTCGAGAATACTTCTCTTTTGTTACCATCGTTGTATAAGTTTATTTGATTCAAGAAGTATTCAATAAAGTTTCATGTTTGATTAAACGTAACTGAAGCACAAAAACTAACATACAAATTGCATAACAAAGATACTTTTTATATATCTCGACAATAACAAAGATGAGAATTTCTAGCAACTTCAATTTACAAACATTACTGCAATTCCTATTATTAATATATACTAAAGGAAACTCTTCTTCTTGCATAAGGGAAGTTGTTACCTGATAGTCATTCATCGAGGCTAATTCTATATACCTTCATGGGAGTGACATTGTATGTGGAGATCACTCCAGCTCTGTTGGAGCTGAACTTTTATTCTCAGCAGGTAAAAGGCAAGTGCGCTTTCTCTTGGCTTAACTCTCACCTATAAGACTTATCAAAAACCTTAAGACGTATCAGTTAAAAACACTTACATTAACACGTCACACAACAACACACATACTTCTCTCTAATCCAAAAAAACATAATACAAGCTTTGTACTGAATAGTGAATATTAATTTTGGTCAACATTTGTTATCGTTTAGTGATTGTCTATGGTTAATGGTCATCAAAACAATGTCGTTTGCAAACGGAACAAAACACAAAATCCCCAAATCTAAAAAAAGTTACTTTTTTACGAATCTAAAATTTCAAATCCTTATTTTACCCAAATATAATTATCCTACTAAGAATAGAAGTAGTTATGGACTTCTGATGACTCTACTTTTATCACTGCATATAAACTTATGGGCTTAAAAGCCCGGCCCAATTTAGAAACTGATTTGTAAACTTCCGATTTCTAAAAAATAAAGAGGATGAACAAAAATGGTGATGTGTATTAGCGTAAGAACATGTTTAATGGGACTAAGTTAGAGAGTCTCTATTTTATCGGGATTTAAAAGATGTTTTTTTAGCTATTAACTAAAAAAATTAAGAGATATATGGAGGGGCTAGATCTGGATCCGTTCTGAAAATCCAGATATATGGAGGGGCTAGATCCAGATCCGGATAGTAAGATATTGGACCCGTCAAAACCGAATCCAGATCCGGATATCTTGATTTTTTACTCAAAATATCTGGATCCATAATTTTTATTGATAATTTTTTTTTCAAAAATAGTAATATATATAAACTAATTTTATTTTTTATATTTTTATAATATTATATATTTAAAATTTTGTAATAATATACTTAGAAATAATAAAAACATTATATTAGTTTTATTTTTAAATAACTGTTAATATTTATATATGTTTTAATATTAGTTTTATTTATTTTTAGGATCATAATCCGGATATCCACCGGATATTACAATTTTTAAAAAGATATCCGACACCCGGATATCCGAGAAGCTCATATCCGAATAAGGATAATAAAACCATGGATCCACATAAAAATCTAGGTTTAGATACCTTAAAATACTCCGGATATACTATCCGTTGCAGGTCTAATGTGTACAGCCAATTTAATATTAACAAAAAAGGGAGGAGAGGGGACAGTGAATTTCTTAAATTTACGCACCATCTTTGTTGAGTACTTTCTACGACAGATGGTGGCATAAACCGTAATTACCAAGCAACTTCAAGCCCTTTTTCAAAACAAGTCGTAGTCCTTTTGACTGTTTGGTTATCGTTTTTTCTCGGCCATTAACTCTTCTTTCTGCAGTGTTTATTAAGAAGCATGGTAAGCTGTCTTCTTCTTCTTCTATCTCCTTTCCAGCAAACTTTCACAACAAAACAAAACAAAAAAAAAAATCTGATAGGCCTAGTTTATTTTACATCTGCATTGTTTAAGATTCTTTTCGTAAGTTTGTAATACCCTCTTTTCTGATTGTATTTTTCTTTATTCCTTAGTGAGATTTGAGCTTGAATCTTGATTATCATGGTCGGCAGTTTCTTTTAGACAATGTATATATTTGTCTGAGAAAGAAATCTTATTCTTTATTATAAATCCAACAATAAGTCAGATCCTTAGATTCTTAGTTTAATTTTGTTTAAAAAAATTCCAGACATTTGTTTTCATTAATTTATACTTTCTGTTGGTTGATTGATATAATATTATGTCATGTCAGGTTCTTGGTCCCAGGTTCTTAAGTCTTTGATCATATAAACTGAAGGTGAAGTTAAGAACTCTTATGATGAATGTTGTAACCATATGACCTCTGATGGTGATTATGGTGAATCTACCATTTCTTGAATCAAGACCAGACACAACAGAGGAGGAGGGGGGTAAATAGATTGTCTTAAGGCATTCACAACATATGGAAAAGAAAGTTACAAAGTGTGAAGGAAATATACCAAACTCTAACAAAAGTTGTCTCTGATAAGAGTGTTGAGAGGTATACTATGTCTGATGGTGTTGGTTTCAACAGCTTTTATGATGTTGATTTTCTGGGGGTTCCTATCAGCTGTAGTGTTGAGGCTCTTCAGCATACACTACAGCCGTAAATGTGTTTCTTTCTTCTTTGGCTCCTGGCTCGCCTTGTGGCCTTTCCTCTTTGAGAAGATCAACGGAACCAAAGTTGTCTTCTCTGGGGATAAGGTTCCTTGCGAGGAACGAGTATTGCTCATTGCCAATCACAGAACAGAAGTTGATTGGATGTACTTCTGGGATCTTGCACTGCGTAAAGGTCAGATTGGTAATATCAAATATGTGCTTAAGAGTAGTTTGATGAAGCTACCTCTGTTTGGTTGGGCGTTTCACCTCTTTGAGTTTATTCCCGTTGAGCGGAGATGGGAAGTCGATGAAGCTAACTTGAGGCAGATAGTTTCGAGTTTTAAGGATCCAAGAGATGCTTTATGGCTTGCTTTGTTCCCTGAAGGCACAGATTACACGTTAAGTTCCCCCCTCTTCTTTGTAGCTTCATTCTTGTTCAGAAACCCTTTTGGTTAAAAAGCATTTCACCATACAGAGAGGCTAAATGCGAAAGGAGCAAGAAGTTTGCAGCTGAACATGGCTTACCAGTACTGAACAACGTGCTGCTTCCAAGGACTAAAGGTTTCGTCTCATGCTTGCAAGAATTGAGTTGCTCACTTGATGCAGGTTTGTTTATACTTTTGCATCAATGATTTAAGCAAACTCTTATGCAACTATTTGCACTTGTTGCAGTTTATGATGTGACCATCGGTTACAAAACCCGTTGTCCGTCTTTCTTAGACAATGTCTATGGTATTGAACCATCAGAAGTTCACATCCACATCCGTCGAATCAACCAAAGCCAAATCCCAAATCAAGAAAAGGAAATCAATGACTGGTTAATGAACACATTCCAGCTCAAAGACCAGCTTCTCAGTGACTTCTACTCCCATGGCCATTTCCCTAACGAAGGAACAGAAAAAGAGTTCAACACAATGAAGTGCCTCATAAACTGTTTGGCAGTGATTGTCTTCACGATCATCTGCACGTATCTCACCTTCTTTTCGTCGATGATCTGGTTCAAGATCTATGTCTCTTCGGTCTGTGCCTACTTGGCTTCTGCTACACATTTCAATATTCGTTCTGTTCCACTTGTCGAGACTGCACAAAAAGCCTTCAAATGATTAAACAAATATACTTTCACGTTTTACTATTTGAGGTTAAGACTCAAATACAATTTCTACTTGTGAAATGTGAGCTCAAGCTGCAATAAATGGTGGACTCTTTATCTTATATGTCTTCATACATTCATCTACACATGTAAACTCATAGCTTGGCAGATAAAGAACACAAGCATAAGACACATTTGACTCTACATAAGCCACTACAGTTTTATCCAAAACAGGATAAATGATCGATTATTCTCGTTAACAAGTTGTCAAATTGGGATAATACGTCCAAGATATATCAAAAAGTAAAAGAAGATGCACACTGTATTTATTTGGTTGCATATGAAAGCAATTAAGTATGAGTCCCTAATAACGTTCGAGGCCACCAATGAACGCCCGTGACATATTAGCACACTGGATTGGAACATAGTAATGCCAATGTGTCACGGGTCTTCTTCTTCTACTCTTCTTAGTGCTTACTTTATAGTTATATTATATTGTATCATAAGACAAGAAAAGTATATAGATTACACTACTTGTATAGTATACACCAGTTTAGACATTTGAATTCCCCTACACATGCTCTTAAGTGAAAATGGACATGCACATGAGATTAATCACAAGATTATTGCCTTATATGATGCTAGGGACCCATGTTTTCATGTTAATCTCACAAATCTGCCGATCAAACCTCAGCAGCAACGTGCCTATCCTTTCTATATAAACCCTATGAAGCAGCAGGTAGCCTAGCCTATCCTAAGCTAAGAGAAGAGCAAAAACAATTGGTGGAAAACTCTCTCAAAGTACTCAAAGCCATGAAGCCAAACACTAAGCTTGTCGTTATTACCTTGGTTCTTGCCTTGACACTCACGGCAGCAACCGCACAGTTCTGCGGCATGTCTGCTGCTGGTCTGTACGCTTGCAAGCCGTATGTGCAGACTAAGAATCCATTGACCACGGCGATTGATCCCAAGGGCCCTTGCTGCACTGCCCTGTCTGGGGCAGACTTCCAGTGTCTCTGCAAGCAGAAAACCAAAACCAATCCCTTTCTCAGTGGGATCAACCTTGACCTCGCATCTAAACTCCCGGAGATGTGTGGTTTATCTAAGGAGGCTTGCTAAGACAGGTTTTTCTTTTGGAAGGGTTCGCTTTGTGTTTTGATTTTCTTCATGAGTCCATCCATTGTTCTTGTACTTGTTTCTGTTGTTGTTCTTTGTTGGCTTGATGTTGTTTCAGTTGTTGTTGTCTTAACTGCATTGTATTCGTGTTGCTTGCTTTCTTCAAAATACATTGGATAACTTCGCAGAGAGTTTAAGCATTGCAGTGAGAGTGAAATCACCAATCCTCTTTTCTTTGCATCTCACCGAACATCTAAATGGTTTCACTCGCACAAGTCACACCCATCAGTTTTGACACACCCTGAAAACGTTTTCTGTTCTCAGCTTTGCATAGGCCGAGATCACAGCGTTCCACGAGTAAACGTTTCTCTCACGCATTTCGTCGAACACATTCCGAGCTTCTTGCTATAAATCCATTTCTAGAGTAAAGATTAACGAGTGTGATGTAAAAGGCCGTCTCTTGAGCAATTCATATCAAGCTTCAGACAAACTCTAAAGGTTTCAGCTTGGAGTCATCCTAATCGGAGCGTGACGTCATGTGCTGATGCAAGAGCAAAGATGGAGTCCACGGAAGGAGAGCAAACTGTTTGGGCTTACAGATTTTGGCCCGTTAATAAACCGTTGAAATCATCTTTTATATTCCCTTTTTCTTGATTGCGTAAAGGAGAATATATTATTATAATTTTTATATAAGCACAATTTCATTCATATTTCAATTTCATACATACGAGTCGCGTGAAAATCGTGCTTTACTTTTAACATAATTCAATATTCAATGTATGAATGTTATACCCACTTTTATAATATATTCCTTATATTTATATCCACAAAATCTTACAATCTAACTTTTTGAACTTAGTGCGTCCTCAATCATGTCAAATACCTAAACTTTGTTAGTTTGGGCTTAACTTCCAATGAATTTTAATGAAATAATAACCAGATGATTCTTTATTCAGTACTTTCTGATATATAGTACGTAAAATCTTCAAAAAAAGATATATATATATAGTACGTAGAGACCGATCTAATTTGATAATAACATACCGCTATGTTTATTTTTTATGGTAAGTAGTCTATATATTATTTACAAATATAGTCTTGAAACTTATCTCTGCTACTTGACTTTGTTACAAACAATATAGTACATATGGATCATCAATTTAGAAATGATCTGTATCCAACTTAGCATACAATCATTTGTACACAATGATGAGCGTCGAGCAAACATGCATACACATGATTCATGCCGAATCTCTCTCTCTATATAATAACTCTTAAATATGTTTTTCCAAACATATAGCAGACAAAACACAACGTACTTTAACTGGTCCACAAATCCACCCATCTCTAGTTTATGACCTTTCCACGTACAGCACATGCCACATGTCCTGCTTATGTAATCATATTGATTTGGACTGAATAATTTTTTCCATATATATTCGCATTTCATGAAAACAGCTCTGTGATTTTCATTTTCGAAAAAAATGATTTTCACTAGTTCGTTAAATCAGCCAAAATGTTACTAATTCCATATGTTGTTGGTAAACCCTATAAAATCAGCTTAATCTCTTATCAAAACCATCAACAAGAATGTACCAAACAAATTGTTGCAGAAACTATTAAAGGAAATAGAGATAAAAACGCTGGAAAATTCAAAAAGAAAAGTCTTTGTTGTAATCTTAGACTAATGAGGCTTACCTCAATATCAACCACAGAGCAGCCTTTAGGATTGTGTGATATATATCAAGTGATTGTAATATTTGTTTGTTTTGATTTAAGTCGTGGCCCAAACGGATCCTCTATGTGTTGTGATTGATTACCGACGTGACGCCATTTGCTTTATTCAACGTCAAAAACTTCTCATTTTATTCGTGTCCATTTGGTCAAAATTTAGGTTAATTAGTGTATTATTATTAACTTATTAGTTACATCAACCCATGATACTATATTAGCAAAATAAAATAAAAGTCCTCTGAATTATATGTTATTAACTTATTACTGGTTTTCGGAGCATCTTAAGCTGTCAGAAGTTGCATTCATGTATATATACAGCTGTGGAAGCCATATAGTTTGCATCTATTTATAGATTTTCTCCCTATTTTCAGAATTCCCACGTAATTCATATAATAAATAATAATAACCATCTACTAGTTTTTTATTTATTTTCCCAACATACTCAAGATTCGTAAGAAGATATGTTGTATATTCTGTATTCTTTTCCTTTGACTAATTAGTATATTTTCTTCTGTTTTACAAAGTATATTTTTCGATTATATATGATTAATATACATAGGCTCTGTTCGTTTGTTTGTATGTCGTTGTAATGCGATCATATTGTCCGCATGACACATAAATTTTCAATTCTCTTTTGAGGTCGCATAAATTATAATCATAAGAGTAAGAGATATAACATATTCAAAACGTCAGTAACAAAAAACATATTCAAAACGTATAATGTACATATATATATGCCTCTGAAATAAAGAGGAAGGAGAAGCGTAGAGATTCAACAACACGTGGTAGACTTTTGGTACAGCATAGATGATTGTGTGGACTCTCCACATCGAGTCTTAAAGAATAAAGACCATACCTGTAGAAGTCTACACTCAAAATAACATAAATCAAAGCCATTTTACAAAAAAAAAAAAAAACTCAATGATGTCGTGATGAGATCATTTAAATATACTTCATCCGTACCACAATAAATGGTGTTTAAAGAATTTTTTTCGTTTCAAAATAATTATTGTTTTCATTTTTCTAGATATAATTTAATATCATTTGAATTATTGACTAATTACAAAATACGATATCTTTTTCTTATTGGTTGAATTAGTTTAATTCAATGATTTTTTATGCAATCAAGATAAATTATATAGAAGTTTGTTTTTCTTAATTCTTGTACAAAAACATTAAAAACTATTTATATTAAAACAGATGGAGTATTATTTTCTGGCAAAATGTTAATATCTGTTCTATTTATTTTTTGCTGCTCATTTTAATTTATTACAATTTCATTATAAAATCATATACATACATAATAGTACCGTTCAATGTATGATTCTTTTGTTGACAAAAATAATTAATTATTGTCTTATAGCGTCATGGTCCAACTGTCAACTTTCAAGTCAACGAATTTTAAGTACCGACACTTTCTTATTAATTATTTATGCGATGCGTTATATGGTGTCTATGTGTTGAATTAATTAATACATTGTTATTTGCATTTTAAGTTTCTTTTAGCGATAGCTGTTCTTAAAATAGTTCATATTTCTGGTTTACGAACATATATGCGTGTAAAATCACATTGGAAATGCGAAAGTGGGAGTCAAATCATATCATAGAGTCCAAAGATCCGAGCCTAATGTTATGGTCACTTATTATGATGGCTGCCTTTTCTGCTAACACTTGGCCCACTTCACCATTTACTGCTCCTTCAATTATTAGATTCTTTTTCTAACATGATATTTTGAGGTAATATCGACTATTAATTAGTCCTTCTGACAAAACACACACACTAAAATTAGGTAGATTGAAAATATACGTCTTTTATTTGCTAAATTAAAAACGTATTTCCATAGTGATATTATAGAATATTTTACCCATAACATGAAAGATACTTCATCATGATGCATACTATACTCATCATAGTGAGAACCAATATTTTTAAGGAGACCAGTATTTTGAGTAGTGAATACAAGTAATAGTAGACAACTAGACATGATAGAAGAAAGCTTATGACTAAAACATAGTATAAAAGTTAAGAAACTGATGTAACCCGAAGGAAATTAAAGGGATTTCTCATGTATATAGTAATATATTTTTTGTTTGTTCATTATTTCATTATGGAGTAAAAAATAAAATAAGATTAGAAACATTTTTATTTCATAATCATTTCTATTCTATTTTAGAGAAAAAATTGAGTTTTACATTGGAGATGTTCTAAAGTCTATATAAATGCATTTATTTATGAATTTTTAAAAAATATTTATAGATTTCCTCAATCTTCTTAAATAAAGTATCTTAGGTAGTTTATAAATTTAAGATTACCAGCATAATGTATGCCATATAGTATTCATGAAGTTTTTTTTTTTTTGTAAACAAGTATTCATAAAGTTTAAGAACTAACAATTTAAACAGGTATTCATAAAGTTTAAGAACTAACAATTTATATTTTTTTGCCGGACCTACTGGACTATATTTTAATCCCATGAAGGACTAGAGTACTCGATTTCCATATGGCAAATAGTAAAGCTAAATGGGCATAACCACAACCAAAACGGATATTTGATATATCAAGAAGACAAAAATGGTTTTGTTAACTACTTGTTTTGTTGTTAGACTAATATGGTATACAAGTAGAAGCAAGTTGTTTGACAATTCTTAGTCTTCATAACAGCGACAACTCTTGTATGCCAACGACTTCTCGACTGATGATCTCTTACAAGTATTGATAAATTAATACCATATATGAATAGCATCTTAACAACATTTTGTAGGAATCTTTTAGTAGTTAGAGTAATAATTATATTTACATCTTATCATCTTCAAGAATCAAGACATGTGGCCTTGGACTGTCGGGTGCTTTGACCCGGCTTCTCAAGGGAACCTTAATACTTAATATATACATTTGATCAACAATACACACAATTTTACCCGAAGATTAATTAATTCGTTAAATTAAACATTATTCATTTTAGTTAATAATAAAAAGACATTTATTAATCAAACTTTAATTTAGTTTAGGCCTAGGCCAAAAAACATGGAATATGAGATCTCAACTATCCGAATTGAAAAAATCTGAATCTGTATCTGATGAAAGATGCAAAAAATCTGAATAAATTTTGTAGATTGGTATAAACCATATCTAAATATGAAGGGTTATCAGTAGAATCGAAAGAATAACCCGAATATATGAATAACCAAAAAAATTAAAAAAAAATTCAAAATCTGAATTAGTATTTATAATAAATATTTAAAATATTAAATTTCATGTTTATTTTGTTATAATATATAAAAAATATGTATTTAAATTTTAAATAAGTATTTCAAATACTAATTTCATATTTATTTTAATATAATATATAAAAATATCTAAACTCAAATAAAATAATTTGAATGAAAAATAAGTATAATCACAAAATGAATTTTTGTATGAGTTGTCAATTATATTTGAATCCAAAGTGTTACTAACCAAATTTGATTTGTACTAATATAATATTTGAATGGAGACTAAGAAGCTAAACCGGAAAATCCAGAAAAGTTCGACGTGAATCCGAAAGGATAACTGAAAGCTCCTGCCTAATTAAAATCCTCAAATTGTGCATATAGAATACGTACTTCGTTTTCTGATGTTACACGTGAAAACATGCACACCTAAAATAAAACAAATTTACAAGCTTAAATGAGTTTCTTTTCGCCCCCATCAACTAGAGTGGAAGGACGTACTCTCATAAGTCTCATTGTTGGGTAAGCTCTGTCTCAGTCTCAAAGCAAGGTACGAAGAATTAATCACACGTATGAGATTATATTAAGGAATACAGGAAAGTAATATATACTGTTTTTTGGTTAGATAAATGTTATATCCAATGTTATTGATCCGGATCTGTAAACTATTGTAAATTATCGTCAATTGGTGTATTTTGTTTATTTAGACCAGTAGGTTAGACCCTTAGGGCATCATTATTGGTGGTCCCGGGAAAAAGTCCCTTAAGTTTTTTTTTTTTTTTTTTTTTTTTTTTTGTTCATAAAAAACTAAGGGACAGCCCTTAGATAAGGGCTTTTCCTAAGTTTTCTCCCTCGGTCTCCGTGCGTCCCTCCCTTAAGGGCTTCCTTAAGGCACACCAATAATGATGGCCTTAGAGAGTGAAAACGTTTTTCAATTCAAATAAATAACATCAAGTTGACACCAAGATGCAACAAGCTCACATGAGCAATAGGTAGACTTTATAGCACCCACACTAGGAATCTCTCGAGTTTTGAGAAACTCTTCTTTTAAAAAAATATTATTTTTGGTGAAAAACTCCCGGCGAAAAATTCCCATTAATGATGCTCTTACGAGTTTACCTTTAAGCTCTACCTTTTATTTTGATCGTGGTCATTCTATTTTGGTAGAGTAAAAAAATCATTATGTAATTGTACGGAATAATTATAAATTGAAATTTATGTATAATTTATTTCCGTTCCTCTAGTGATATTTTTGTTTTGTCTCTAACAAAACATGCAAATGTAAATGTTATAACATTCACGTTGGTTGAAATTTTTTTTTTAACAATTCTTTTGTAAACTTGACAAGCGTCGAGAAATCTCTCAAAATTTACTAGAATCTCTCAAAAGATAAGAAACTTTTCTATTTTTTTTTCTTTTTGTTAGTTATTCATTAAAAAAAATGTCCTATTACATGTATCTTTGCAGTGTTCCCATTGTCTCGGACGTTTTTGCCCTCTCCATGGAACTTTGAATACACACGTCTATTTAAGACATATCTCTCATTACCACAAGTTGTTGTTTGTATACTCAGTCCTCACATCTCTCTCTCTCTCTCTCTCTTTCTCCACTATCTCTCACTAAATGACAGGTTTGACGCCGGAAAACCAATCAGTCCCGTCGACGGCACCGGCAACAAAACATGTACCGGAGTTAGGTCCACCGGTCAAACCAAAGAGGAACAAGTATGCATTCGCATGTGCAATCTTAGCTTCCATGACTTCCATCCTCCTTGGTTATGGTTAGTTTACTCGTTAATTATACAAACACACACATTCTTTAGTGTTCATTAATATTAACATATATATTTTAATTTACAGATATAGGAGTGATGAGTGGAGCACTGATTTATATAAAGAGAGATTTCGATATCACTGATCTTCAAGTCGGTGTTCTCGCCGGAATACTCAACATTTTCTCACTTATCGGTTCTTGTGCCGCCGGTAAAACCTCCGACTGGATTGGTCGGCGTAACACAATCGTGTTTGCCGGAGCTATATTCTTTGCTGGAGCAATCCTCATGGGATTGGCCCCTAACTACGCTTTCCTCATGTTCGGGAGGTTTGTCGCCGGAGTAGGAGTCGGTTATGCACTCATGATTGCACCTGTCTATACCGCCGAAGTGGCTCCGGCATCTTCTCGTGGCTTTCTCACCTCCTTCCCTGAGGTATGTGCTAACGCCTAATCAAATTAATTAGATCAGTGTAGATCGATTAATTTCCGTATTTTTTATGGATAACTATAAAAAAGATCTTATTATAAATTTAGTGATTGCAAAATGACATAGTAGGCCATGACCCATTGAAAAAAATATACAAAGGTTATTTGTTTTTGTGTAGATTACGTTAATTTAGCACATGATGTCATGTATTTTCGCAGTAGAGGACAGAAATGATTTGAAATATATGGCTGCAACTGGTTATTTTCTTATTTTTAAAAGGGAAATATCATGAATAAAAGGAATGAATAATTGTTGACTAGAAAAAATGGAAGGATAAATGAAATAGAATAGAAACGGTAATCATTAATGGAATATTGAATTCCATTCATTCATGAAAATTTATAATAAGGAAAAAAAGGAAATAAACTTTGACAAAAGATTTATATTTTTGTTTCATTCCAAAAATGGGATATATTTTAAAAATCATATTCCTCAGAAAACTGATTAATATTTTAGTGGATGCTATTGAATGATGCATTCCAAACAAATATATCCCACAAAATAGCATTTCAATTGCAACCTATGTTTTGTTTTAATTTTATTAGCTTTTTTGTACGAAAATTTAAAAAAGTAATTCATTTATTTCATATTACTTGTCGTTCTAAGTTTATGCACACATATTAAGAAAATATATGATTTGTATATTTCTAAAATAAAAAAAACAATTACCTATTCACCTAACCATATTTCAATCAACAAAAAAATTAAGTGAAGAATGTTATTAATGAATTTTACATTGAAACTCTAAAACGACATTTATTTTGAAACGAAAATTTTTCGACAAGTAATATGTAATGGAGGGAGTATATGATTATTAAGAAATCGTTGACTTTTGATTTCATCATCTTTAAAACGAGATAATGATTACGTCGTGTACAGGTGTTCATCAACGCGGGAATAATGCTGGGCTATGTATCGAACCTCGCCTTCTCCAAGTTTCCTCTGAAGCTTGGATGGAGATTCATGCTCGGCATCGGATCCGTTCCTTCCGTTTTACTTGCGATCGGCGTTCTCGCCATGCCGGAATCTCCACGGTGGCTCGTTATCCAAGGCCGTCTAGGAGAAGCCAAACGCGTCCTCGATAAAACCTCTGATTCTCCCTCTGAAGCCGCTCTTCGCCTCGAAGAAATCAAAGAAGCCGCCGGAATCCCCGCCGATTGCCATGACGACGTCGTTGAGGTAAACACAACAGTCTCTAATAAAACTCTTGGTCCCAAGTTTTGTCTCTAACTAACCAGTGAAGTGGTAGTCTAATTAAGGATACTAGTAATGAATTATTTAAAATGTTCTGATTATAAAATGAAACCAGTCAAAACAAAGATTGTTATATGAAACCTATTGTAATAAAGACTAGCTGACTTAGTTAAATTCTAAATTTTGATTTAGATAAGTTTAAATTTTTGTATATATATCGAATTTTCTTTGTAGTTTATTAAGACACAACACACTAATAAAATTTAATATTATTCTTATTCTCTAATTCTACACTAACTCGACACATTAGACCATGATTAAAGGGGTTTCTTAGGAGGGATTTTTAAGCGATGAGTCTCATGAATAGTGTAAGAACCGGTTTTAAAAGTTGTTAATTAAGAACCGGTTCTTAAGAGTTTCTTGCACTGTTCACGGGTCCCACTGACACGTGGCAGCTCGTGATTGGTTCGTTTTTTAATTATTATTTTTTCAAGAAAAAAAACATTTTCCAAGAACCCCTCATGGGTTCTTGGGTTAATCATGCCCTTAGATCAGACTGGTCATAGAAATTATACCATGACTAACTCCAGTTTCTTAATTAGGATTCTTAATTTCAGCTAAGATATATTTTTTCGTTTTTAACTAAGAAAAATGAAGGATCATCTCTTAAATAAGAGATATAAGAGTTGTTTAGTCGAAAAGTGTAAAAAAAAAAATATTTGATTAGGAGTTAAGAACCTAGTTAAAAATTAAGGGTAATCATGCTGTTGGTTCGACTTTAGTTTTGTCTTGATTTCTCAATTTTTATAATTATCGTCAATCCACTTATCATAACTGGTTTTGTTGTAAACTAATGTTACACATTAACAGGTTTCGAGGAAGACGAGCCACGGCAGCGGAGTATGGAAAGAGCTTCTAATCCGTCCAACTCCAGCCGTCCGTCGCGTCATGATCGCCGCAATGGGAATCCATTTCTTCCAGCAAGCCACCGGGATCGACGCGGTGGTTCTCTTCTCACCACGAATCTTCAAAACAGCCGGACTCAAAACAGATCACCAGCAGCTTCTAGCGACGGTAGCAGTAGGAATAGTGAAAACATCATTCATACTAGTCGCCACTTTCCTCATCGACCGAGTGGGAAGACGTCCATTGCTTCTCACCAGCGTAGGAGGCATGATACTGTCTTTGGCCACGTTAGGAACGTCTCTAACGATAATAGACCATACAGAGAAGAAAGTGATGTGGGCTTTGGTGTTAAGCATCGCTACGGTGATGACTTACGTAGCTACGTTCTCCATAGGAGCTGGACCTATCACATGGGTTTACACCTCTGAGATATTCCCGTTGAGGTTGAGGTCTCAGGGGTCGAGTATGGCTGTGGTGGTGAACAGAGTGACGAGTGGTGTGATCTCCATGACGTTTCTTTCCATGTCGAAAGCGATGACGACGGGAGGAGCGTTTTACTTGTTTGGAGGGATAGCGACGGTGGCTTGGGTTTTCTTCTATACTTTCTTGCCGGAGACGCAAGGTAGGTCGCTTGAGGATATGGATGAGCTTTTTAGTGGATTCAGGTGGAGAGACTCCAAGAGTAAGCCTAAGAACAACAAGAACTCGAGTTCGAATCCCGCGGTTGAGATTGGACCAAACAAACTGTGAGCATATATAATAATGTAAAGATCCAAAAGATGCATAATAACTTATTAAACAAGTGAAATCGTTTTTAAACTCAAAAGGTCAGATTTACAGCATGTAATAAAATATCTTTAGAGATAACTAGTGAAGAAACAGAAACAAGTGGGGTTTATTCAGTTTATTCAAGCAAAAACAGGGTAGCTCCCACAAATGTGACAGCTTGGCCACTGTGGAATGAAACACAATTAATAGTTTGGAGCTATTCTTATTTATTTTCTTTTTGGTGATAGTTATCAAGAAAAGCTATTAAGAACCAAAGAATAAAATTCTAGTGACTCAAGTCTCATTCAAGTAATTTACATTACATATATACATCCTCGTGAATTCTTCCAAACAAATGTAAAATAATTGCCTGACACTAGCATATAACTTATTCAAATATAGGTAGCATAGCATCACCCACCAACAATGTAAGCTTAATCATCATTCCCTGTTTTTCATCAACATTTAGAATGTCTCACTAAAAGTCTAAAAAAAAATTAACTGAAAAAACCTCAGAGCTATTAACCCTTTCCTAGTCCCAACCCAAGAAGCTACGAATGCTATCCTTGAAAGGCAAAAGAAATGTAATACCTTTGCAAGAGTAGTAGCAGTTGAAGATGACTCGTTAACTGAAACACAAGTTTTCACAAGAATAAAGAGCTGATTTTTAACAATGTTAAGCAGCATAGATATACATATATATCAAAACTATACAATAGAAAATAGTATATTTTAGTTTCTCGATTCGATAACATTGGTGAAATCAATCTTATCGATCGTATAAACCAGAGGATAATCCATGTCAAAAGACAAAACACCTCCCCCTCATTACATATCTTTAGTGAAGCAGATAGTTTGAGAAAACGAACCCTCGAGAGGAATTGCAATATGACCACAAACACAAGGAAGCAGATTAGGATCATCGACATAACCAACTCTCTCTGCACCCGTAGGAAACGCCCATAAGAAACTAAACAACTTACGAGAATCAAGGTAGTGTTCTACATGTACTTGCTTTCCTTCAACAACAAACTCCATGAGTCAAAGACTCAAACACCAAAATGAACTGAAATAATCTGTCTGCTTCAGTAAGTTTGCACTGTTAACTAGAAGAGCAAGCCAGGGACTCGTTTACACCGATAAAATTTTGAAAAGGAAAATTTTATAAATATACTCCAACTAAATTTCATTAAACTTTTTAATATCCAAACTTTTTTGTTACTCGGTTTAATACCAACCTAATTATTTTATTCATTTTAACATACTAACTTTTTAAACTATGTTCATTTTAATACCAAAAGTATGCTCATTTTAATAATAAGTTTCAAACAAAATTTAAAAATCTCTAAAATTAAAAAAAAAAAAATCTTAAAAAATAAAAAATATATATTTTAAGAGTAAAAGTAACTAAATTTTGGATGATCATAAATTTTTCTTAAAATTTTAGTTTTAGTTTAATTTTCAAATTTAGTTTGTTTTCTGAAGCTTAAATGTAATTAGTTAATTTTATTCATAATTAAAAAATTTAAAATTTAAAATATTATAAAAATCTAGTTACTTTTATTATTAAAAATTAAAATAAAAATTTGAAATTGTAAAGATTTGTTTTAATTTTTTTTTTATATTTTTTATTTTATTTTTGAAACTTATTAATATTTTTGACTAAAATAAGCATAGTTTGTGTATTAAAATGAACATAGTTTTACAAGTTAGTGTATTAAAATGAGCAAAATAATTAGTTTGAATATTAAACCGGATAGAAAAAATCAGATACTAAAAAGTTTAACAAAATTTAGTTGGGATATTTTTATGGAATTTTCCCTTTTGAAAACAATAAATTATGGGCCAAGATTAGTCCATTAAAAGAAAATTCCCTAAATCTACTGATAATTATGTGTATAATATACATGCAGTCTAATTTAGAATGTTACATATATTTGGTTTCAAATATATAAACTCGGCTTTTCGTCTATACAATTTAATTTAAGTTTATTGTAATAATTTTTAGACGAATATGGTTATATGGGTACTGATTGCTTATAACTTTGGAAACTTTGACCGTTTTTAAACGTTGGCTGTTGAAATTTTGACTGTTAAATAATAATTATGGGCTTTAGAAATATTAAAAATGAAAAATTGTAGTTTTACAAAACCAGCTAATGTTAAATGTAAAATCAGTTATTATGGCTTTAAAAACTTTAGAATTAAGTTAAAGTTTGTAAATCCAAACTCCAATCAAATTCATTGATTGATTTAGTTTTATATATGTAAACTTTTATTAGCCATCCATGTAATTTCTAACATTTTTTTGTAATATTATTTTCTTAATGATTTGATGTTTTTGTTAAGTTGAATACTATTATTCCTTTGAATTTGATTGTTTAAGACATCATCATTTGTTTAAATTCCACTATAATATTGTGAAATTCATTGATTTTGATATCATAACATATTACCAAAAAATGTAAAATATAGCCCACAATTATTTCGTATTATAATGGTTATGTTAGTGTTTTCCCATGTTATAACTTATGTTTAAACTAAATAATGGGTACATATATTAGATAACAAAATAAAAAGTACACAATATGTATGAATGAATTAAAAATTTAAGAAATAAGAAAAACTACTTTTAAATCAATAAGTTAAATAATCATCACTATAAATATATACATCCAATACAAAAAAGACAATCACGATGACTACTAGCAAAACGATGTTAAAATGATAGAAAACTTTCATGTACAATTATTGTCCATAACAAGCAATATCAAATACCAAATACCATACAATGAAAAATAGAAGATAATAATTCAATAAATGAGTTAATCATATGGAAGTATATGATGTTGGTTGTTTTACTCAAATCATAATGATGCATATTTCGTTTCACTAATGAGAATGTCTATTGTTTACTTCCAATAAATTTTCATTAGGTAATTGGTTTGTTGACATGTTCTTATTAGAACCGAAGAGAATGTTTGGTGTGAATCTGTAGAAAATTGATAAGAAAATAATAAAAAATGCATGAATATGTGGATATGATTCATAGGAAAAAGACTATATATAAATATCAAGAGATATAAAGGAAAAATTGAAATAGCCAACATAATCACTTGTATAATGAAGACGACGGAAGAACATAGAACATGACAAGAAGAAAACGATTCAAATTCCAAAAGCTTAAACCCTTTGAATGTGTATAATTTTACAAGTGTGTTAACTATTAAACAATAATATTATGTCAAAATATATATATTAGCTTTTAGTAATAGTATATATTTTATCGTTAAAAAAAATACACAGAGAAAAATTCAAACTTTCAACAAATAAATGTGTTCCAAAGATGTGTAACTAATAGGTTGAAAAATCATTTTATATCAAATCATCTAGCGTTTATTATAAATATGAAATCCAGAAGTTGAGATTCGACCAAACAAACTTTGAGCTCCCTTTTTGTTAAACTTCCATTACAAAAGTTGTAGAAAAATTAATCAGATATGTAAATCAAGAAAACTAGCATGAAAAAGGGAAATGAATGAAGTTGGCTTTTTATATACTATTTGTTTCACAATGTAAAATATTTGCAAGATTCTTTCATGTTTCAGAAAAATATAAGATCATATCTTAATTTTTTTTAACTTTATTAAAACGATGTAGCTAAACCATCATATATATATATATATATATATATTAGAATTATAAAGTTTCTTTATCGTTTTTCATATTACTTAGAGGCATGCAAAAAAGCTGTGTATAATTTAAGATCCGAATATGCATAGTAACGCTTTTCTAGCCATAATAATAATATATTTATCAAACAAGTTAAATCGTTTTGAATGGTTCTTTTACCCATTACAGAACAAATGTACAGTAATATAATCTAAAATGTCTTTAGAGAGAACTGGTGAAGAAAAGAGGTAACTGGAGGAGAGACAAGTTTCCCATTCTTGAACTCAAAAGCATTCTTCTGGCAGAGATAATCAATCCCTTAGCATTCACACCCTGTAGACCTCTGTTGATTGCTTGTCCCGACATCGATAGTGTCTGGCAAGTACCTAGAGAACAAAGAAAAAAGAAAGAAAAAATGTTTGAGACCACCAAACTCGTGACATTACAAGATGTATGAAGTCAGGAACTGTTTTGAAAAAACTTACAGCTCTTCCTCTTCTCCGCTCTTCAGAGCGTTCTTGGCGATGCATTCGAATGCTTCCTCAACATTGGTGCCTTCTTTAGCAGAGGTCTCAAAGTAGGGAATGTTTCCCTTTGAAGCACACCAAGCTTTAGCCTTTTTCTCTGAAACCTGTGTTATCAAGTACATCTCAGAGACATTCATGAATGCACAATGGAAGATTAAGTTAGGCACATCATACATACCACTCTGCTGTTTCCACCATCCACGTCCACCTTATTGCCAATAAGAACAAACGGAAAATTCTCTGGATCTGATGGACTCGCCTGTAAGGGAGAGGACAAATACAGTTTGGTTTTACTGCTTTTTGCCTAATGTGAAAATTTTGTTTTACAGAGGGGTAAGAACAAGCTACCTGGATGAGAAACTCTTCTCTCCAGTTGTTGAGATTGTCAAATGATTTCATGGAGTTTACATCATATACAAGAACACAGCAATCAGCACCCCGGTAAAAAGCTACACCAAGGCTCTGAAACCTTTCTTGTCCAGCTGTATCCCAGATCTGTAATTACAACTTACAAGTGAGAGCTTTGTTCAAGCAGAGAGGGTAGCTTAAAGGTTGACCACCATGGAATGGGACACTTTGGAGCCATCCTTATTTATTTCCTAAAGGTGATAGTGTTATCTAGGAAAGCTATTAAGAAACCAAAGGAAAATAGTCTAGTTAAGTTAAGTCTCATTCAAGCCTTAAATAATTGCCGGTCACAACCATAAAACTAAGTCAATGGAAGTAACAAGCATGATTGATGCACCAACAAGGTAAGCCTGAAAATTTTCTGGCAGAAACTTCTTAGTTAGCTAGCGTTTTCTAAGCCAACATACAATTAAAAAACTCTCTATTGACTAAACCACATACAAATAAAAGTAAAATTCACTGATAGAGTCATCCACTAGTAAGAACCTGTAAAGTGAAAAGCCGATCTTCAAACTGAACTTCCTTAGTCAAGAAGTCAGCTCCAATGGTGGCCTTGTACTGGTTGCTGAACTTTTTATTAACATATCTGAAGTTAATCGTGTTAAATTAAAAACAAAAAGCGCAGACTCATAACTCTAAAAAGATCCAGCCAAATCATATAACAAGGAATCATTTTTTTTTTGCCAAATCAAGACAAACTATTAGAGCATACTTGTTAATCCATTCAAACAAAAAGTAGGATACTGATTCATCAAAGAGGTTTTCCCCACCCTGCAAAAAAAAAAAATCACAAATAAGAGAATTCCAAAATTAGTTTCACTTAAATAAACAGATTGTATACAAACATGATGAAAAAGCACAAGTCTCAGTTCTCCCACATCAAGTGCAGGCAAGAACATGCAAAACTTTTGAAAGAAAGCAAATCCGAGTCATAACTACATATTGATTGAGAGCCAATAATGTTTTAAAAAAAAAGGCAAACAGAACTGGAGAATAGTGTCAACTCAAAAGTTTCAACTTTAGCAAAGAAAGAAGCAAACAGACACAACAAAGTTGTGATTTTGATCAACGACACAAAAGTAAACCTCACATAGAGAACAAAACTCACCAAATCATATCAATATCTAAACCGCAGGAAAGGAATCAGACACCTAAATCTCAAAAAACTCAGACAACAATCATTCATTGTAATACCCCAAATCGTCTGTATGATCGAATACATGTAGAACAAATACAAAAACACACACAAAAATGATAAAGAGAGTGTCTTTGGAGAAAGCTAACCCGCTATCCCCGAGGATGATGACTTTGAGAAGGGTACGTCTGCGTGAAGGCATCGAATTCGAAAGTAAAAAGATCAAAAAGAGAAAATCAGAGGAAGAAGAAGAATGTGTTGTTCTCTCTCTCCCTGCCCAGAAGAGTTTAAGCTGTTCCTGATCGGTCTTGTGTGTTACTTGTTAGGCGACTATTGTTTTGCCTTTATTGTAAGAGAATCATTCTGTTTTATTATTTCTTTTTTATATTTAATACAAAATTAAGTATTAAATAGCTCTCGTAGCTCAGTTGGTTAGAGCACCCGTTTAGTAAGCGGGAGGTCTTGAGTTCAACTCTCAACGAAAGCATTTATTTTACAGTTTTTCCCTAAATGTTTTTGTAACCAGTAATTATTGTCTATTTATTTCTGTCTTTCTTCTTTGGTACACCAATCAATTTGTTTTTCTTTTCAATAAACACCATCGAGTTCTTGCCTGTAACTTTTTTTTTTATCTTACAAATTTAGCTAAAGGTACATAATTTGCATGGCTGTATTAATTCCCAAATATAGACCCTACAAAAATAAGAGTTTTGAAAATTTGAAAACACTCTTAAAAATAGGATTTGGAACACAACAAAGAGCTTTTGTGTGTTCTCTTTGTTCAATCTCCCTCTCTCTCTTTAAGAAAATAAAATCTTAAAGGAGAGAGCTTACAAATAAATAAAACACAAAAGAAAACATCCAAAAATATTATTATGGCGGAGGGGCAATCCCCGCAGAACTCACCTCCGTCACCTACACCTCCATCTCCTCCCTCCTCCGACAGCAACACTCAACAGCAATCCCCTCCGTCTCCTGACTCATCCTCCTCCTCCTCCTCCTCCTCCTCTCCTCCTTCATCTTCACCACCAGCTTCTACTCCTCCGCCCGAGAATGCTTCCTCTCCTCCACCGCCAGATAATGCCTCCTCTCCTCCACCACCTTCTTCAGACTCACAATCTCCACCATCCCCACCACAAGGAAACAACAACAACAATGGTGGAAACAATGACAACAACAACAACAATAACAATAACAATGGTGGAGGAAGCAACAATGGTAATAATAACAACAATAATGGCAACAGCAACAATGGGAATAATAACAACAATAATAATGGTAACAATGGTGGGGGAAGCAACAATAATTCGCCTTCACCTCCTTCTAGAAACAACAATGGTGGTGGAAGCAACGACAACTCTCCTTCCCCACCAAAATCGCTAGCTCCGCCTAAATCAAGCGGCGGTGGTGGTGGTGGCTCAAACTCGTCACGTCACGATGTTAACACCGGTGCTATCATAGGTATTGCGGCTGGTGCTGGTTTGTTGCTTCTTGTTATGATCTTGTTCTGCGTCTGTTGCTGTCGCAAGAAGAAAAAGAAGCATCAGATGCCGTACTACGCAAGCAATGGTAAACACCAAGTCACAAACCTAATCCCTCCTAGCCTAACCTAGTTTCTGTTTTTGAACCTTTCTTGTGCATCAAGATAACTCAAGAAAATCTTCTTATCTTCAAACCTAATTTTAAAGTTTTGTAGAAAACCCACTAATATTCTTGTTACCCAAGAAAGAAGGTTAATCAAAGTCACCAACCTTAGCATCCTAGCATAACCTCGTTTTGTTTGGAACCTTTCTTGTGCAACAAGATAACTTAATGAATAACCTAAATAAAAGCTTCTTACCTTCAAAACACATGTCAAAGCTTCATAATCTTTTTACATACAGAAAATTTGATATATTGTGGAAAACCCATTAGATATTCTTTTCTTGTATCCCAAGCAACAAGGTTAAACAAAGTCTCTGTTTTGTAATCTTAGGTGGGGGTGATCAATACCAACAACAGTACAATAACCAAAGTGGTCATGTGATGAATATGTCTGGTCAATATTCTGGATCTAACCACGGTAATAATAACTGGATGAATTCACCACCTCCACCACCACCTGGAAGCTGGCAACCATCTCAACCACCCGTCTCAGGCGGTTTCAACAGCAGCGAGATCTACTCAGGTCCACACGGTCCTGCTCTACCACCACCTCACCCTTCAGTGGCTCTAGGTTTCAACCAGAGCACATTCACCTACGACGAGCTAGCTGCAGCAACTCAAGGCTTCTCTAAAGATAGATTGTTAGGGCAAGGTGGGTTCGGTTATGTTTTCAAGGGAATACTTCCTAATGGAAAAGAGATCGCTGTGAAGAGTCTTAAAGCAGGAAGTGGACAAGGAGAGCGAGAGTTTCAAGCTGAAGTTGAGATCATTAGTCGAGTTCACCATCGGTTTCTTGTGTCTCTTGTTGGCTATTGTATCGCAGGAGAACAGAGGATGTTGGTTTATGAGTTCTTACCTAATGACACACTTGAGTTTCATCTCCATGGCAAAAGTGGTAACATGCTTGATTGGCCTACAAGGCTCAAGATTGCTTTGGGATCAGCTAAAGGACTTGCTTACTTGCATGAAGATTGTGAGTCAAACAAAAAATTATTTCTTTGATCCTATTGAGATTTAACTAGTGATGTGATCAAACTTTACGTTCTTGAACTTGTGTACTCAGGTCATCCAAGAATCATTCATAGAGACATTAAAGCTTCAAACATTCTTCTTGATGAAACCTTTGAAGCCAAGGTATGCTCTTTGTGTGCTTTCATATTCTTTGTTATTTGTTTCTTTATTTAATAACTGGAGTTGGCTCGAATCTTCAGGTTGCAGACTTCGGTTTAGCAAAGCTATCTCAGGACAACGTTACACATGTGTCCACTCGTATCATGGGAACTTTCGGGTAATAAAGAACGTTCAAGAACATATTCTTGGTTTCTAATGTCAACCCAAGAATCTGTTTCTCTAATCAAGAATCTCATATTTTGAATCAAATGGCAGGTACTTGGCTCCAGAATATGCGTCAAGCGGGAAATTGACAGACAGGTCAGATGTTTTCTCCTTTGGAGTGATGCTTCTTGAGCTCATAACCGGACGTCGACCTGTTGATCTCACCGGTGAAATGGAAGACAGCTTGGCTGATTGGGTCAGTAACATATATACAATCATCACAAACTGTTTTATAACAATCTTTGTGGCCTAACGATCTATATACAAATTGTGT
Organism: Sinapis alba; assembly: GCA_012274485.2. Classification (NCBI taxonomy): domain Eukaryota; kingdom Viridiplantae; phylum Streptophyta; class Magnoliopsida; order Brassicales; family Brassicaceae; genus Sinapis; species Sinapis alba. The sequence continues at coordinate 27,122 of MU105779.1, forward strand.
TACTTTGTTACACAGGCAAGACCCTTGTGCTTAAACGCAGCTCAGGACGGAGATTACAGTGAACTAGTTGATCCACGTCTCGAGAACCAATATGAGCCTTATGAGATGGCAAGAATGGTGGCTTGTGCTGTTGCAGCCATCAGACACTCAGCTAGACGCAGGCCTAAGATGAGCCAAGTAAGTTTTATGACAAAAAAATGAAACATAATCACTAAATGGGTACGGCCCAAACCACATGTTCTGAGTCAGTGTATGATTCTTAACAGATTGTTCGAGCTCTGGAGGGAGATGCATCGTTAGATGATCTAAACGAAGGAGCGAAGCCTGGACAGAGTGCACTCTTCGGGAGGGGTTCAAGCTCGGACTATGACTCGGGAAGTTACAGTGCGGATATGAAGAAGTTCAGGAAAGTGGCGTTGGATAGCCAGGAGTATGGTGCAAGCAGTGAGTATGGGAACACGAGCGAGTATGGGCTTGACCCGTCTTCCTCGAGCAGTGAGGAGACTCGTAGAGGAGGAGGAGCTAACAACAACAAAACAACTCCTGGCCGAGAGTTTTGATTTAGCTGTTAGATTCAAACAAATCAAACCTTGCTGTGTTTTTGTGTTTTGTTTTCAATATGAAATCTTTATTAACTCTTTTTTATTTATTTTGTGTCAGATTCTGACCGTTAATGTATTCGTGTGTTGTGTCTGTGAAGAAATATTCAAACATTTGATTGATTATTTATTCTAAATGTCTCTGCTAATATTGAATTGTTATTTCTATTTCTCTATCAACAATCTTGTCTAACTTCAGATTCTATAAGTGAGACATAAAATGAACGAGGGAGGAATTGAACAACACATACTGAATCAAATCTTCAAGTTGGATACCAAAAGAGAGCTCTTGGCTGCTAATATACGAACACATGCTAGTGAGTAGTCTCTGGTTGTTTCAACTGCATCTGTCTTAAACCAATACTAGATTTTGGTTCTGATAAGGAGATAGCGATAGAAATGATTCTGTGACCGCAATGAAATTGAATTACACACAGACTACAAAAAGTAGAGCTAACATAAGAGAATAAGAGTTCGTTTCTCACTCACACTTCTCACACCTTATGTCCCACACTTTGTTCCAAAAGGCAAAGATCACTTCTTTAGCTCACGCACAGAGAATATGTCATCAAAACAGCTCCTTTGACTTGGTTTTAGCCTGATAAGGTACAAAAAGATTTATCAGTCTCTCGTATTTATCAAGACAGTATAGTAGAAAGATCCTTTGCAAACACTAACTAAGCAAGGTTATGTAATCAGCCACTGAGAAATAACAGTTCCCGCATATCTATCTAAGATCCATCAATAAGGGTACTAAATAGTTTGAGACTAAAAGCTATATGGATACAATCATCACCTTGGGTTTGTCTGTTCTATCTGTGGATATTAAGCATAGCTTTTGCCTCCTTCTCCTGCTCAACCAAATCATCACTAGCATACTCTCTCAACAACTCCATCTTCTTCTTCTGCAAAACCATCTTCTCAATCTCCTTCTCATCAGGCAAAGGAACATGCACAACAAACTCCCTCTCTTTCTCCTCTTCCTTCTCCCTTTCCTTCCTCTCTTCCTCCACAACATCTTCCTCCTCCTCAAACAACACCTCCTTCACAGCTCCAACGCTCACAACCTCCGCCGCCCCTTTCCTCGCTTCCTTCCTAACCTCATCCAACCTCCGCCACTCCTCCACCTCCCTCTTCCTCATCACCCCCTCCGCATCCTTCTCCAGACCCTCCAAGATCCCATCTTCCTCATCTCTATAACCATAATAGCTAGCGTCAATCCTCTTATAAATATCGTACCTCGTCCTCCGCTTCCTCAGCTCCGGCGGCTTCTCGAAAAGCTCTCTAACTCCAGGAAGCTTCTTCGCCGCACCGAAGTAACGGTAGCCAGGTCCACGTCCGCTAGTGTTGGGTACATCAACAATGTTTCCTTCGAGATCCGTCATCTTAGCTCCGTGTCGAGAGTAGTTAGGACCTCCCAGCTCAACGATTCGTCTCTCCCAGTGGTACCTCTCTCTTAGAAGCTTGTTGATCTCGTCGTTGAGGTCTCGGAGACGGTGCTCGCCTAATCCTTCGTTCTGGATCTCGGCGACTTTGCGGCTGATCTCTCGCATGATCTGCTGTCTCCATTTGTCCGCGTCGGCGAGATCTCGGCATTCGGAAGCGAGGTAAGGACGACGCTGTAAGGGCTTCTTCTTCTCTGATTCTTTCATGGTGACGAACCTGTTGAGCATCGACTGCGCTTTCTCTTCGTTACGAGCCATCTTTGATCTTCGGAGTTACGATTACGGATTGATTATCTTCGGAAGCACGAAGCAGTGACAAGAGATCGACTCTTCTCTGAGTTTTTTTCCGATTAAACCCTAATTTGCACGAGTATGAGAGGGAAGAGACTAGAGAGACGCTAAGGAAGGGGGAGTGACTGATTGAGGATAATTGAATTTGAAGCTGTAATATTTTTCTCAATCCTACGCCCCAATTTAGAAGCCCATTTATACTGTTTCTAAGGCCCGTTCAATGAATAAACATGGACGGACCCAAGGAGGACTTGACTTTTTATAAACAACGTACGTATTACCAAATGTGCTCGTAATAGGCCTGAGCAGAAATGGACCGGTTCAATAAGATCAATTAATACTAAAAAAAAAAAAAAATCAAGTTAAAAGGCAACCTTCCAAGTTAATTAAAAGTATCAAAGGTTTTAACATACACTTTTCAAACTTATAACTAATGTCAAAGGTAACTCTTTCTTAACTTTTTGTCTTATTTGGTTATGTAAAATAAAATAAATAAATATTTTGTAAATTAGCTTTGTATTTCTTTGTTATTTTTAATATCTAATAAGATCTAGGACTATTCTTTTAAATAGATCTTTTAAAAATAAACCCTTTAAAATTTTAGATCGTGTTCGATTGCTTCATATGCACATGCAAATAGACGGCCTGATTTTGATGACTATTAATAAAACGTTATAACAGTAGAATGGTTGTGGTTAGTGATGTGTGATCTGTTATACTATTTGCATGTAGTGTAGTCATAAGCAGGATCGATCATAGGTCAAACCTAATAAAATATTGGTCTTAAGTCTTTAAAATTTTTGAAAAAAATTAGAAAAGATTTCCAATTTTTTTTTTAAAGCTCCTACGTTTACTAACAAAAAGAATTAGCCAAATTTTTAAAATATGACATACGGCATTTCATGCCGGCCTTGGTCATAAGATGGTGCATTGAAACCTGACTTTCGCTTAGTGAGATTTCTTCTTTTATACGCGAGGGGAATCAGATAAGGCCATTCAGACCCTCGATTCCAAGATGAAGCTGGACTATTAAAGGTTGCATTGTAGTAAAACTTAATGCCAAAATCAATAAAATCGTATCTCATACAATACTTATATATTAACAATACAAAGAGTATCAAAGGTTCTTCCCAGTGTTGAAAGAAATTATAGAAAAATAAGGTATCAATTCGATCACTCGAGTAACAAAAACAATGGACTATAACGCGAAACGAAAGCTGTTTCTTTCAAACGCAGACGTAAAAGTAAAAACCCATAAGAGTTTGTTACACCACAAGTGCACAGAAACAAAAGAAAGAAAATGAAACAAACAAATGGAGAAGCAAATAGGGATAGAAAAATTAAAAAGAAACTTTGATCCCATTCATAAAACCCACAGCTTTTACTTGTGAGAGCTTAGAAGCATTTTCTGTGAACAATCCCTGGACCTGCCTCATCATACTCAGCCTTGGAGATCCACATCTATTCAAGAACAATCATATAAACAATCAGCACCTTTAGTTATATTTGTATACGGAGAAATTGAATAATCATGTTCATGTCAATGTTTACCTGCTGGAAAGTGCTGAGGGAAGCAAGAATGGAACCACCGATCCAGACACTGTACTTCCTCTCGGGAGGTGCAACGACCTTAATCTTCATGCTGCTTGGTGCAAGTGCAGTGATCTCTTTGCTCATACGGTCTGCAATACCAGAGAACATAGTGGTTCCACCACTGAGCACAATGTTACCGTACAAGTCCTTCCTGATATCCACGTCACACTTCATGATCGAGTTATAGGTTGTCTCGTGGATTCCAGCAGCTTCCATTCCCACGAACGAAGGCTGGAACAGGACTTCTGGGCACCTGAATCTCTCGGCACCGATGGTGATCACTTGCCCGTCGGGTAACTCGTAGTTCTTCTCGATGGAGGAGCTGGTTTTGGAAGTCTCCATCTCCTGCTCGTAGTCGACAGCAACAAAGGAAAGCTTCTCCTTGATGTCTCTTACAATTTCCCGTTCTGCTGTGGTAGTGAACATGTAACCTCTCTCGGTAAGGATCTTCATGAGGTAATCAGTAAGGTCACGACCAGCAAGGTCAAGACGGAGGATGGCGTGTGGTAGAGAGAAACCCTCGTAGATTGGCACAGTGTGAGACACACCATCACCAGAATCAAGCACAATACCTGTTCAATGGAGAGGAGAATCAGCCCTCAATTTCAAAACAATTAGTACAAAGAGAGAGGCTTAAGATGTACTTACCGGTAGTACGACCACTGGCGTACAAGGAGAGAACAGCTTGAATAGCGACATACATAGCTGGAGAGTTAAAAGTTTCGAACATGATCTGTGTCATCTTCTCTCTGTTAGCCTTTGGGTTAAGAGGAGCCTCGGTAAGAAGAACAGGGTGCTCTTCAGGAGCAATACGAAGCTCATTGTAGAAAGTGTGATGCCAGATCTTCTCCATATCATCCCAGTTGCTAACAACACCATGCTCAATAGGGTACTTCAAGGTGAGAATACCTCTCTTGGACTGTGCTTCGTCACCAACGTAAGCATCCTTCTGGTTCATCCCAACCATGACACCGTGATGCCTTGGCCTACCAACAACACTTGGGAAAACAGCTCTGGGAGCATCGTCGCCAGCAAAACCAGCCTGTAGTACACAGAAATTATAAAGCCATCAAAAAGAGAATCATTATTACACAGATCTGATAAAGAGAGTAAAGAGACTACTTTGTCCTAACCTTGACCATACCGGTACCATTGTCACAGACGATGGGTTGAATGTCATCAGCCTCAGCCATTTTTTAATAAGCTGCACAAATGAAACCACGATCAGACTAGCTTTCTACTCTTAACTATAGATTCACAGATTCGATGATCTTGCAAGTTTCCAGTTACATCCATGAACATAATCGATTCATTGCATACTCAAAACTTCATCAGAGTCCAAGATTTCAAACTAATCTTAACAGTTCTGACAAAAATAGTGAATCTGAACATGGATCTATAAGTATTGAGATCAATCATCAAGACTAGTCAAAGCTAAAGATGATCGGTCAACTAAAATCATGAGTTCAAGCGATTCCAGATCTCTACGAAATGGATCTAGATCCAACAGATAAAAAGTAGATCCAGAAAGTTTTACCTTAGAACTAGAACAAGATGAGTGAGAACGAAGGAGAAATAAGGAATCAAGACGATTCTTACTTAATCTTCCTCCTCCTCTCTCTCTTCTCTTCTCTTCTAGACGACGGAGATGATGAAGCTGAGGATAACGAGAGACAATTCAAAGAGGGAGAAACAATGTTGAATTTAAATAGGCGGGATGGCTTTATTATTATCTGTAAATCTTTATTTTCGTCCTTTCAAACAAAAAATAATATAAATAAAAAATAAAATAATTATCGACAAAGACAAATCATTTCGACCACAAGAACAGATAACGTGACCTGGCTGTCAGACAGCCTTTTCCCTCGTGTTAACTGCTTAATTACCCTTTTTAAAATTAATTTCATTTTATTAGCCGTTTGATTAATTAACTAAGATTGTTTTTTTGTCGTCCGTTGGATTAGTTAAGATTTATTATTATTTTTGCTGAGGGATGGGTGATCGGCTACAGCTCCATTTTTATTTTATTTTAATATTTTATTTTATTTTATTTTATTTTATTTTATAAGCTAGTGTTAACTTAACCGAGTCAATCCAGGCAACGATGGTCGTCGTGGTTGCTTGTTCATTTAGATTTCACAAAATTCAAGTTAATTAATTCATTTTCTATTAGGATCGATTGATCGAATCGTGTTTATTTTAATTTTTTTTAAGTGGAATAGTAAGATCAGGCCGTGAAAGAAAGTGACTTTCATGATGTGTTAAAATATAATATTTCATCCCCTCCACGATTAATCTATTAAATAGTTCCTACTACATGTACATCCGAAGTCGTCTAAACGATTGTATATTATTTATATATATTTGCTGACACACAAATAAGAGTTTCTTAAATAGTTATTTATTATTTACCATATGTGCTTGCTATAAGTAATGTCAAGTTGAGATACAAATTAAAAATAAATACATGGAGTCTAGGTCTTTGTCTAGTGCCATATATATATGCACTATCACATATCTTTCGATACAATTGAGATAATAAGCTCTTTCTAAAGTTTCACACGCTAAAGTTACTAAGAACATTTCTAACCCGAGAACCCCATTCTATAATTTATTGTTTGTTAATTGTAATAAATTATGAAGTGGAGTTGAAAATGTTCTAATGGATATCACGACTTTTGGAGTGAAGCTATGTATTAATAGTTTTTTTCAATCGCAAAATAGATTTAACATATGCAATTAAAGTATTTTTAGGTTATTTGATTACAAATGCATGTATTAAGTGGCAAATTTCCTCCGGACCCTCATTCTTTAGTTTTTCATGGACCACACCTTAGTTAGATTACAAACTGAGTATTTTTTTTTCTTTTCTACAAACTAAGTATATAACTATATATAACGTCTGGTAGTTAGATCATATCATCGTACGCATAACAAGTTAAAGTGTTAGCAGTAACGCTACAATCCTCATGTTCAAACCCTACAAATTAACAAAACGACTATGACCCATTCTCATTAACTTTTTCGTTAAGAGATGAAAACCTAAAAAGTCAACTTTATGTGATCCACGTGAATCGCACATGCTGAGTACAATCGAATCAGGCCAGTGAGAGAGTGAAAGTTGGAAAAAGAATGTGGGAAGGTTAAGCTGGCACGTACGAAAACGTTGTGTCCATCATTACGAAACTACTTGTGGATTTCATTGCTGCTATTATGATTACATTTGATTCTTACTATTTATTATATGATGAGGCAGGCTATGTTCATGTTTTTTATCATATAATAAAAGTCACATATATATAAATATCAGGCCACATTCATGTTCTTTTGTTGGAGAAAAGTCAATTAAGGTTAGTTTTTCTCTGGATTTAGAATGTAATTAGTGGGTTGCTTGATCCTAGAGATATATAGCTTTTTCGATCCCTTTGCTAGTAGTGGCACACCACAATCATGAATCCACCCATAAAGTTGTATTGCTTATTTTGGAATATGGATTTAAATACCTCTAAATTCATGTGGTTTAAGGCTTTCAGCCTTATATGTAACAAAATTCAAATGGATACTATATTAATACTTCATGTTTTCTCACTATAAAGTTCCAGATTTATTAATCTAATAATGTATTGTGTCCATCGATAGTATATTTTTATTCAAATTGTTATTAGTAGTATACACACAACAAAAGAAAATGATACAAGCATGAAGCTTCCATTCCTACAATAATGTATATGTGAAATTCGTTTTGCTAACTTTTCATTTTAGTGATGGTAGTATGGTGGTAATTCTTGTGCTCGATGTATACCCACGTTAGTCCTGAATCGAATTTTTGATGGGAATTGAATTATTTTTTCTTGGTTAGTCTGGATTTGAGTTTCGGCTTACGTAATTAATATGATAGACCATAACAAACTATTGGTCCATCCTTATTATTAGTCCGAAGATATTTAAATTAGATTAATAATAAGGATGGACCAAACTATATGGTCTATCATATTAATTAATTATTGGTCTATCCTTATTATCATAACTGCATTTTTAAGTTATTGAATAATTTGGTTCAAAAACTACAAACAATCAACCTCTAAATGTGTCTTCCTCAGGCCGATTGAATATTTGAGAGGGTTTATAAAAAAAAACTTTTCATTTTAAATATTTTTAACCAAATTATTCAATAACTTAAAAATGCTGTTATGATTTCATTGTTAAGATAGCTAAATAAATAGTTGAAAAGAAATGTGTAAGAATAAAACAAGAAATGATACCATAATTAACTAGATAACCCGAGTTTTTAACGACTTCCTCATATAGAGTAGGTTCAATACATGATGGAACATAAAATAGGAAATAAAGCTCAAAAGTTTTTTTTTCTCTATTTTGAGGACTAATGTACTTTTACAAAATGAATGACGTCGTTCAATTATTAAAGTTATTGAATTATTGTTGAAAATAAATGTGAATTATGACGCGGATCAACAAAACATGACAATAATAGATGAGGACCTAGCCACTATTTATCTACGGTGATTCATTTCTAATCAGGCGAACCATTTGAATATCCGGTACACCATACACCCGGAGCCGGTCTTGGATATACGTAATGATGATTAATCTGTTCAACTCAAGGAATTATCAGAACTAAATTATTGTTTTTCAAGCAACAAATGATGATTAATCTGTTCAGTAAACTCTGGTATGTTGGGCTTTATTAATAGGCTCAAAAAGACCTGACCACTATCTTTGGTTCTTATCTAATGCACAAGCATTTATACATGAATGCTCTGTGATTTCTTTCTGAATTCTAGATGTCCATGTCTATATTTAGTTGGAACTGAAAACCATGGGCCTTTGGACCATAGTCTGAAGCAGTTTGTCAAGTTTACTCAACTAATTGCTTTTCTCTCTTGAATGCTCCAAGATTGTCTCTTTAGGTGCAGTACCATTATAAGCCACACCATTTTTGATAGTACTGTTACATTTGATGCTCACCCAGTGGCTTTTCAGTCTTAAATGATTGAATTTTTTGGCACTTAATGATCTATAGATTCTGTAACCTCAGTTTTGATATTTGACAGCATCAACACTGGTTGTTAATTCATCGTACCATTTTACTTTCCATTAGTACAAATATTAAAAACCACACATTTTTTTTGTTTATCTTCTGATTTGACTCTATGGTGGTTTTCTTGCTCAGATTCCATTCTTATTTAAACCGTTTGTTCCAGGTGTAACCCTATATATATTTCTCAATTTTGGACTTCTTCTCATTTGAGTGGATTATATTAAAGCCTCTTTTCTCTTGTGGTCCTTTTTAGTATTCCTTGTGGCTTATTTTGTCACGTTTTTGTATTGTCTGATGCCTACTCACTTCAATACAAGTTTGGTAACCAAACAAGAAAGGTCTCCTTCTTGTTCTTTAGTTCGATTTTGTTTTTTAATTTACATAGCTTTTTTAATGTAGTTAATCACTATTAAACATCTCATTAAACAAACAAGTCAGTGGTGTCACATGATTAAGGATTTCTCTGAGTTGATTTGATACCCTCACTTCAAATGTTTTGCCTTCTCAGCTTCCTATCTTTGTATTTAATTTGAGTTGTGTATGTTTTGATTCACTCAAATCTTCTATTGGCATGTCATTTTGTGAAATTTACACTTTTAGACGTTCATGAGTGAACAAAGCAACATGTCATACATAATCTTTAAAACTGTACAGCGGAAATGATAACGCTATCTTGAATATAAAACTACATATAAACCCTGATTTTATATATCAAGTTTTACAACATAACTGCACCCAAGTCTACTTGACTGTTTTTAGAAACCGTGTATCAATTTTTATGGCCCTAATGGTGCTATATGCACGCTAATGATGTCATGTGGTGGTTGATTACGTGATGAGGACGCCTTACTGCAGCCAGCTATCTTTTGGCAAGTCTGAATGAGGCAGTGCCTGCATGTGGGACAGGAAGAGTGTGAACTTAGCCATTTGTCTATACACCGGACATGGAATCCATGGTGGCACTTTGGCAGAAGCTTGACTCGCTCCCCGGATACAAACTCCGAGAGACATATGGCACACTCTGTATCTAGGCCAGGCAGCTTAAGCTCTGTAGAGTAACTTAACGTCTCGAAACTCTTCAAGGCATTTCGTTTGACCCCTGTGTTGGCCAAGCGAACTGGGAGCTCGTTACTAGCTTCGGATGATAACAAATTTGAGTACCTCATCACTACTCTTATGATGGAATGTAGTCCAAGTGAGCAAACTAGTGCACAGAAGACAACTGAGAGGACCATGACAACGTTTGTATCAAAGCTCATATGGTGGGCATAAGAGAGTGAAGCTTCTTGAGTCTCTGCAAATGGGGGAGATGCTATGGTAGGTGGTTGGGAAGATGTATGAAGTAGTACTCTTCTTGAGTAGAAGTTTCCAAGAACATCTTGGAAGAGCTCACTTGGTTTTATAGTGGGAGAAAAAGTTGCAGTCGACATGATAAAAGATAAATCTTCTAGGTTGCATAGCAGGTTCTATATATATAGTAGAAAGGTAAAGGTTTCATATCTTTCTGATATATAGTGTAAATTTTAGTATTAATCGAATTTTCTGAATAATAAGTAGAGGCCCTTTAGTGTTTTGTTTTGTTTTATTTATTAGTCTGCCCATTATATGGATTCTCCACTGAATTTGCATGATCTTAGTGTGCTTTCTTATTGAGAATGGGCCCTTCTTACCATTTACTGCAATTGTAGTGCCATGTGGCAATAAATTTGGCAAAATAAACCCCAAAAGTTGCTCACAGGGACCCATGACCTTTAGCTGGAGGAACCATGAACTTTCCCTAATCTTTGAAATAGAATTGAGATAATATAGCTCTTTGGTCTTGGACTCTTGGCTCATGTTCACTGCCGTCTCTCTGTTTTGGCTTAGATGTTATGGGTTTTAGTATACCTAACATACGACCCTTAGAGCAGCTCCAATAAGGAGTTATAAGAAGAATTAAAAAATGAAAAATATTAAATCTCATCTTTTAGGAACTTATTAGTAACCTCAAATAACATGTATCATTCAACTACTTTTTCAAGTGATTTAAAAGAATAAAAATTTAATCATTTAATTATAATATTCATTTTTTTTTTCTTTTAGAACCCAAGAATGTGATCAACTTTGCCTTTTTTGCTTTATGCTGCTTGGAATACCATCTGATACACGTGCATCCTTGGGTTGACATTCTTTATTTGGTAGTCTTCCTACTACGAAATTATTGAGTATAATGTCAATAGATTAAACTTTGGGAAAATTGTATCAATTTACTGTATCTCTCTAAATGACTGGAGGAAATGTAACTGTATATGGTTCAGTTGATGTGATAAGGTGAGAATTGGGGTATCCTTGGAACACCAACCTAAAAGTATTTCTTTTCTGAGTGCATAAATTGGTTTGGCCTCACTGAATGTGTTAGAAGAGTGATGAACTAGTTTTTCTTGTAACTAGTCATTTGATTTAAATATCTTCTTGTGCTAGATTTTGCTATTCTCTAATACAGAGCTCTTGGCTCTTTCAATTCCATTACTGATCTTCAATCTCTGACTTTTCTTTGAAAAGATGTTTCTCAGTGATTTATCATTTGGTGAAAGTTTTTCTGTAGGACATTTTTATCATTATATCCTACTAGTCTTTCTTTTTATTTCTTTTTTAAGAACTTCAATTTGTGCTAGGATGAATTGGCGTTTGTGTCCAGCTTTTTGGCTCTACAATAGTATGTCGACAGGCCTTTACCATTTTTTATTTGAATGGTTCTGAATGATCTGAACCTCTAATATCCATTACACTCCAAAAAGTTGGAAAGCATGTGCCTTCTGATTGAAGTTTTTGGTCCAGCAAGAGGGATTTACTTAAAGCTCTATGTTACTATTTAAAACCTTCTTTTTCACACCTACCTACCATTGGATCCTCCTTTGGGTTTGCACATGGGTTTGGTCCTACTTAGGACATCATTATCCTTGGTCTCTTAATTGGGGTTTTTAACTTATGATTTGATATATTTTTTTAATATTTTTTTGCTAAGAGACCGTTATTATATCTTTTATCCGAAGCTAAGAACCCCGGTTAAAAGACCGGGGATAATGATTGCCTTAGTTTTGCTTCTTAGGCTAATAATAGTTGGTTCGTCCCTTCCCACCAAAAGAACACGATATTAATTCAACATTATTTACATTGAGTGCACCAGGAACCTGTTTCTCGTTAATAAAAGGTTCATAATGATTTGTTGTTATTAGCCAGTCTCAGCTGTTTTTGCAGTTGTGCAGTCGCAGTCCATGGCATAAATTGAAATTTATGAGGCCATAAACATTTTTAGATTAATCTTAATATATATATTTTTTTGATAATTTGGGGTCAAACAACTTATTTATAATAATTCTTTAAATTTTGAACACCAAAACATATGTTTCATCCGTCTGTGATCAAAACTGGTCTTGATACTGCAAAACTTTTACTTTCGCGGCATGACCGAGTGGTAAGGTGGGGGACTGCAAATGGGTAGTTAACTGCAACATGTATGTATCCAACTGTTATAATACAACCATATGATTCAAAACAATTTCATATCCCTTAGATGCGTACTGAACACCTATCTTACCTATAAAGCAAATTCGTATATGTTAACTAATGTATTAATTACCACGGTTTGATACTGTGTTAGCAATGGTACATATCCATATAAACGTGTTTTATCACTTAAGCAGATTGTTAAATTGGAGCCTTCCATTAATGTCTCATACCACGTGTGATGTGTGTTGCCTGATATATTACAAGACTATAAGTATTCCTCAAAGTAGCTTTTAGGTTTGACTATTACCCACTCACTTAGTGACTTAGGTGGGTTTCCTTGACCTTATTACGGGTTGGGTCCCTTATCATATTACCTTTCCAGGCACACCGAGCTGATTTCTTTATCGTTAGGACCAAACATCCATAATATAGTCTTAACCCAATATACTTACCATGGGGTCGGTTTAGGAGCATACAGATGTTGTTACTATACCAAGGTTACTAAGTGGATGGATTTGTAACTGATTAGAGCAGGCCTAAGTGGTATCATGTAGTCTTTGTTCTGCTTCGTCGTGCAATACTTTGTGTCCCTGAGCTTTATAGAAACCATAACTTTCAGACCTTTCAAAAGTATAGTAGTTACTTAGTTTTACTCTATGTTTGTCATATAAATATGCAGGAGAGTTCTTTGAAAAGCATTTATTAAACTTTTCTTGGTAGATGATGTTGTGATTTTGAGTATTTCATAAGAGTAAATAATTTAAATATTGATGAACTTATGATGCCACGGGAAGCTCAAGATAAATTCTCTTTACATTTTGGGTTTCAAGAAAAAAAGAAAGAAAAAAAAAAAGAAAAAGCTCCATTGTGTCTGGCTTTGGAATCCTATTGGCTAGGAACATAAACTGTGTTCAAATCTAATTGTTTTGTTGGCATACACTAGCTGTTTTCTCTAAAAGTGTTTACTCTTGCTTCATGTTCTAGAGGAGCAATTATGAAATCTATCCTCTCCGTTGGTGTTGCTGCAACCTCATCAGCTACATCGCAGTCGCCTAAGATCTTCTGGCATGTCTCAACCAGAGGGTGTCTGCATTTCGGACAAGTCACATGCTGCGTAAGCCACTTGTCTATGCATCGAACGTGGAACCCATGGTTGCACTTTGGAAGCAGCCGTACCTGTTCTCCCGCTACGAAGTCAGACAAGCAAATGACACACTCCTCACCTAGTCCTGAAAGGTTCATCTCAGGTGAGTAGTTTATTACAGGGAACATCTTGAGAGCTTTCTTCTTGATCCCTTTGTTTGCTTCTGAACCTCGTGATGTTGACGGGCTAGAGATGGGATCAGCGATCATGAAACTAGAGGAACGTCTGAATACGCAACCAATTACGTAATGCAACCCGAGGGAGCCGATGATACCGCAGACAAGGATAGAGAGAAGCATGAGAACGTTGCTGCTCAAGTTGTTCATGTCAGGTACATGATGAGCTTCTTGTTGGTGAATGTTGTTATCAAATGGGAGTTGCTGAAGCAACTTTCTAGAGATGAAATGTTCTTGGAAGACTTCAGAATACATATTCACTCTCTTTTAGGTTTGCTTTGGTTTCTTTAGTGATGTTTTGCTCGGTGTTTATTCTCTTGGGTGATTGACATTGGTGTGTTTATATATAGCTTTAGTGCTACTTAGTTAGTGGGGGTAATAAGAATTAAATATTTTAAAGAGCATTTAGTTGTTGGTTTTGGAAAGTTCATTCTCCATCTCTTAAAATGAGATGAGGAGTTTGGGACCCAGAAAGTGCCTAGCCAATGCCATGAGTCCTCGTGTACACGTTGTGGCTCCGTCCATATCTTTTCCAATTAGAAAATGCTTTTGTAGGGACATTCATTTAGTGTTACAAATAACTTTTATATCTCTTTTTATATTGTACAATAATACAACGTAGATAAACGTGATATCTGTTATTGTATGATTCTTATTTTAATCAAGAGGAAGGGACCTTGTTGTATCTCTAAAGTGATGTGTGTGGCGAGTTGTAAAGGAGTGCTGTGTGTCTGTTGCTTTTATAACTATTTGTATGCTTCTCTTTCCATGTGTTGTGTCGCTTCATTATTTTCTCCACATTGTTTTTTGGAAGAATTTATGAATTAACCAAAATCTCAATGATCATTAAGAATATAACACCTATAACTGAGAAATGAAATCATTAATTAAAATCATTTTGTCATCTTTTTACAGTTTCCACTTCAAATAGAAAATTTGTTACATCATTTGAATATTATTATGTTTTTTATATAGTATAGATACATAATATGATATTATAAGGTATATGGTATCATATATTGATACTTTTAAATATAATTAAACTAGATTGAGTAATATAAATAAAAATTATGTGTAAAAAACATTTCTACTTGATCAATATTGATATAAACACTCAATACATGGTAGTTCAGAAAATATATCTTTTTAAAAATAGTATAGAACTAGTTAAAAAAGTATATAAAGAAAATAGAATCAATAAAGAATATATATCAAGGAAATAATCAGCATATAGAATAAAATGATAGTATATTCTATACAGTTCGGTGGAAGAAATTTAAAATTGTTTATTTATATTTTTCTGTCATCTAAATTTTTTAAACCATATTATATGTAAAAATGATATTTTTTGTTGTTAAATTTAAATTTGATTTATTATATAGTTTGAAGAATATTAAGCAAATAAAATTATAGGGGAAGAAATAAACAAAGAAATTAAGAAAATAGCAGAAAGACACTATAGTATATATTGTAGAAATGATGGAGTTTTTTTGGTTAGTTAGTTATAATTTTTGGTTTGGTATATAATCCAACTTTCCTTTTTTTAAAAAAAAGTTTATTTAGTTTTCTTAAGTTAATTTTCTAATTTTGGAGATGGCTGCAATTTAAGTCAGTAAACTTACTATATATGTACAAATAGAATTACAATAGCTTATAGTGGACGGTAAAAGACAGATCTGTGTTGTTTATACAATTGTTCCTTTCATTTCATATCTTACATGTAAAATCTGCAAAATCGTTTTTGATTGAGTATTGATTATCCAGCATCTAAACGATAATCTTGTCTGCATATATGTGAACCTTTTTGAATTATTAAATTATATACCTATTCATTTTTTTTCGTTTTGCAAGAAGCACAAAGAACAGAAAAGAGGGAATGAGACATATACGATCATAGCAACAGCTAATGTAAAAACATTTTTTGTTTGAATAAATTTAAAATTCTTTCAAAAAAAAAGAGACATATACGATCGTCTCGTCTCTATTGCCCCTTCTCCCGTACTCCACAAACGTCATGCTTAATTGCCTTTAATCAATTGTTTCGTTTTAAGATTTTTATTTGTAATTATATAAACTTAAACACAACTCTTCAACTCTGAGAGTCATCGCGCGGTCCTATTGATTTTTCGAACTTGAATTCGACTTTTACCATCCTTGGTATGATTTTAAATCTATAAGAATTGATATCTGGTACGATAATTCATTTACGGTATGAAGCATCAACTTTGACTGATAAACACACACCATTACACATTCATCTTGATCAACAGTACTCTTTGAGTGAGTTATTCAAATTTTCTAACTGAAAAGGGACTTTAGTGTATATATGATATGTTGAATATTAAATCCTAGATACAGACTTGGATATAGGTATAATATAACTGAAAAATGTGGTTGTGGACATGGATTAGAGCACCCCCCCCCCAAATAAAATAAAAAACAGTGGGATACTTTACTTTCCAACCTTACTTTTCTCAATATTTTTCTGTCTCTTTGATTAATTTATTGAGCTGTTGATCCGTTGATGAAAAAGTCATGAGATATAGACTTATCTCTGTAAATACTTGGTACATCAGGGGTAATATTTTGCATGTCGCATAGCCTAATCACAAGTTATTTCATTTGGATATGATTTTGTAGTAAGTACTAAGTAGTAATCCAATTACCAAAAATTAAAAGAAAAGAGAATCTTTTTTTTAAGAAAAGAAAAGAAAATCTTGTAGTGCGTTAAAAGACAATTTTCAGAGGAATACTATTTTCCACATCGAAACTAATGTCATATTTAAATGTACATGCAGCATAAAATTTGTCAGAAAAGTCTGTATTAGTTTTGTCAACGTGTAGGCAGTGTAGCCTTCCCTTGTTTGAATAGCATTTACGTTTACATAGTATCAGAATTTCAGTGAAGCTGGAGAAGCATTTTTTATAGAATTTGGTTGCTCAAGACACTCAACGCTCATCTTGGTAACATTCTCTACTCCTATATCAACTTCATTGACCAATGAAGTTGAAAGAAATATATTTGGTAGCTCTTTTGCGGCTTTAGACATGGGTTCAAGATTTGAGATGGGTGATACCACTCAAAGAACCCGAGAAGGAAAATCGATAAAACCTACTCAAAAAGTCCAAGAGATGCAACGGACCTTAGTGGGAGGACGTAAAAACAGGGGACATGGAGGACGAGGAGGCCGTGGACCACAATTCTAGGAGTTTCCAGAGAGCCATCTCAAGATCTTCTATTTACAACCTTCTCTCGTATGTTTGTTTTTCAAATGTATGCTTTCTCAATTATAAGATCATGTCTAACAATTATAAACTTTGTTGCCTTTTAATTTAATGTACCAAAGTTAGTCAAAAAAGAAAATAAATTATCATCTTTATATCATCATTAATATGTTCTGGATAAAAATACAATACACTTGTAAGCATTGAGACGGCTTGTATGTGTATGAAATGTAACATGTCTGAGAACATGTTGTTTATTTTCAATTTTTCATATTATCCAATAAAAACTTATTTAATATGACAATTATATTTATTACTCCTATATGTTAAAAAACCATTGTTGGTGCACAATGTAATTAAGTACAAAATCATGCACTGTATGACCAATTTACTACAAAACATTAAGGGTGCAAATGGATTATCAATATTTGAAATGAAAATGATATGGAATAACTCATTCCATCAATTCATAAAAAAATTTCACCATTTGTCTTGAATGAAATGGTCATTTCATTAATACCGAAAATAAATAGACAAATTACAAAGATAATCATTCCATTAAAAAAATAATAAAGAATAAATGGAATTGATCTATTCTATTTTTCTCTACATTTCATTCATATTATTCCATTAATTTTCACTTCATCAACTTCTAAACATGTAAACAAGCTACAGCCTTAAATGTAATGAATACTTAAATGCCATGTTTGAAAACGTGGATAGAATGATCGATTACGTGGTGCTGCAACGCTCTATAATGGGCAAGTGTGGCAATTTGGCTATATTCAGTCAAAAAAAATCGTGTTCTTCAAAACTTTTTTTGGATTTTGAATAGTTAAAATCGAATGTTAAATAATAGATTTCTCATTTTATCTCATCTCAAAAATGACAAAAAGAAAAACGTGAAAGATTGATAAATTATGGCAAAAAATAGCCATTTACGGTTATGAAAGAGTTGCAGAAAAAGGTAAATAACCTAGAGGAAGATAATGAAGAAATTGCAACTTACCACTCCTTTAAAAAAAAAAAAAGATTAAAATGCACAGTGCATGTGTAGATCTTAGGGTCATGGGCTTTAAATCAACTAATGAAACAACTTGACCACTATAATCTTTTGGATATTATTTACAAATGTATTAGAAATTAAGAAAAATACACAAATTTAATCCTCGATTACTTCCTATTTTTTAGTTAACTCTCTAGGCTCAATTCTACCGTCTGATTCACGTATAGCGTAGTTTCGAACGTTGCTTAAATGTAGTGAGAAAACAATTTACAGAATATTGACCAATTGAATTTTAACTTAGTATCATCAATAAGTTATGTTATTAACTATTTTATTCTTTCAAATTATATAACTAACATTTTAGAACACACGATTTTATATTACTAAAGCTATAAACATAATTTCATACATATAAATTAAAGCTTATATAAATTTTATAACTAATATTTTAGGACACGCGGTTTTATATAAGTAATGCTGTAGAGCATAATTTGCATCCATATAAATTAAAACTTACATAAGCTATACGATAGTAATGATAAATTAATAATAATAATTAATTCGATATATATATATAGAAATTAGTTAAGGAAGCAAAGAAAACAAATAAAGTAAGCACTAAAAAGAAGATATCAAAGAAACAAGGAAACAGAAAATCAAAGAAGCAACAAATCACAAAGCAGAGAAACAAGCAGTGAACTAAGCATATGAATCAAAGAAGTAACCCAAGTAAGGAAGTAACAAGGAGGAAGGAAGTAAGAAAACCAAAAAACAAAACAAAAAAAGAGTAAACAATGTAAGCACGTAAGAAAAGAAGCACCGTTGAAACAAATGAAATAAAGGAATCAAATAGGCATGAATGTATGTAATGATGATGCATGTATATATGCATTAATGCACGCAATGTGTTTCCAAATCACAACAATCAAACTTTTTGTGGATCAAGGAAGCAAATATATTACGAATGTAAACATGTAATGATGACATCCATGCAATATGTTCCGAAATCACAACAATCACACTTCCTGTAGACCAAGAAGCAAACATATATGAATGTATGTATGCATGTATGCCCGGAATGCATGAACGCATGTTTGCGAAATCACAACGATCACACTTTATGTGGATAGCGTAGCCGTTGTGATTTTGATTGTAACGTACCAATGTAAAACGTTTTTGATTACATTGGCTATGGAATCTACTACTGCGAAAGAAAGAAAAACGAGAATGATAAACCATAGGAGAAAAATGTAAGACTGGATTAAAAAGAACGAGAAGGAGTGAAGTTCTTCTTGCAATCCCAACTCTCTGGTACTGTTTATAGGCGCACAAAACGAATGATAACAAGATATATAATTCGTTTTGTAATACCATAATCGGTTTGGTACATATAAGATTTTTCATCAGTTTTGGTGCATGTGTCTTGGCAGAACATAACACATTGGAGAATGGAGATGCTCTTAGAAGTTCCATCTGCAGCATACTGAATGTCGTTTTGCACAACAACAATCACAAGTTTAATTTCAGTTACTTTAGACTTCTTCAGCTCAGATAACATCTCAGACGAAGATGTAGACTTGGAGAGAGTGGGATACTACTTTATGGAAAAATGTATGTATTGTGTCGTTTGTTGCTTTGTTTAGGAGCAGGCGAAGCAGTTCTAAGACCTTATGTGATTAGCTCCACTCTGCCTTTTAAAAGTTGCACTTCTTCCCTTATTGGCATCTGCAAATAACAAAGAGCTTAATCTAAGGAAACGGGAAATTACTTAAGTGTAAGAGTATTTACTACACAAACTACAGTCGCCAGTGTAGTTTGAAGCTAAGTTCCTTCGTCCATTCATGCCATTGTCTTGAGTTTTTGGCATAAAATTCTGCAACAGTCAGTACAAAGTAATCATGAATTACCTACAGAGGACAACATAACTTGGAATAGGATCAAGAAAACTGAGTATTGACCATGTCCCCCCATGGTCCTATATTTTGAGAAGATGATCAAGAAAGGTTCTTCTATTCCCCTTCCTTCTAATTAGCAATCAGTAGTTCCCAAGTTGTGTATGTTCCAAAGCCATTTATTATTGGAAAATAAGTTTTTTCAAAAAACAGATATTTTTCAAAAATTTGTATGTTTCCAATTCAAACCATTGTCATTAATTTTAATATATTTATAAAACATATATTTTTTCTTATGAATTAACAACAAAAACATACTCCATCCGTTTCATATTAGTTGTCTTTGTAGGGAAAATTTTTTATTTCGTCGTTTTAGAGTTTCAATGTAAAATTCATTAATAAGATTTTCCAATTTATTTTTCTATTAGTTGAAATATGGTTAGATGTATAAGTAATTGTGTTTTTATTTTGGAAATATACAAAATCATATATTTTATTAATATGTGTGCATAAACCTAGAACGACAAATAATATGAAACAGAAAAATATCAAAACTTTGGATAAACCAAACTAGTTGAGCAAAATGGAGTTGGTTTAGTGGTAAATAATATTATAGATTAACTCATTTTCTAAAGAAAATTAACTTCATCTAAAGAAATGTAGTTTGCATTCAGTCAATGTATCTTATAAAACAATGTTCAAGAAACAAATCTCATGTAGTGACAAAAATAAATCAATTGCATCAATTTCTTTTAGTCAGTTGCAACAAATTTTCCTTACAAACAAACATTTTACTAAATATAACAATTTTTGATTGGCCAAGCAAACGATTTAAAAAAAAGGTTTTCACATTGGAGCCATAATTGGTATATTCGTAACTTCCCTTACCTAAGAATGACCCACTCCAAAAGCAAAAATAATAAATTTGAAGAAGAAAAGAAAAAATTAAACATAAAAAAAATTGAAAGTATAAGTGTGGATCGAACGAGTCATGAAGAAGATATCATTCTAGTCTTCTAGATATCATTCATCACCGTCTCTGAATAAACAAAGTAAGCATAGAACGAGCAAAAGTATTTGAAGTTCCAAAGTCGACAAAACCTCACTTGGTTCGATTCAGTTTCGGTTCCTAAGGATTTAAAACCGCAAAACAAAACAAGTTTTCTGATTCATTAGTAATCGAAAGTTTCTCCTTTTTTTTTCTTTTTTCCTCGTTAGGGTTCATTCAATTTCGCCGATAAAGTCGTGAAAATACAAAAAGAAACAGTTCGAAGATAGGCTTCGAAGTTTGAAGGAGCGACACAAGCGAGCAAAGGAGTCGGTGGTGAGTCGATAAGGTGATGATGCTTACTGGTGTTTCATATGCTCTGTTCTGGATTTTGCATACTCTGTTCTGGGTTTTGTAGACTAATCCTTAAAGTCTATGTTTTTACTGGAGATTTTTTGTTCTGTTCGATTAATTAATTTTTCAGTTTTGATTCCCAGGAACTGTGTTTTCAGTGACAAAAACATGAACAAGAGTAGCAATTCAGAAGGTGCTAAAGCAGAGCAGATCATATTCGAGTTCTTCGCTAAAAGCCTCCACATAATCCTCGAATCAAGGACTCCTTTCATGTCTTCAAGGAACTTCAGTGGTGACCAGATGATTTGCTCTCCTTGCTCATCTTCTTCATCTTCCTCAAGCGTCAGGCCTCGTGACAAATGGTTCAACTTAGCTCTCAGGGAATGCCCTGCAGCCTTGGAGAGTTTCGATATAGGGCGTAGAAGCAGCCTTGAGCCTTTAGTTGTTGATGTGGTTCTTGTAGCCAGACCATTTGTTGGTGGTGGTGGTGATCAGATGAGTTTGTCAGATCAAGATGAGTTGGGTTGTGAAACAAAGAACGAGCAAGTGATAGAGAGGTGGTTGGTGCAGTATGATAATAGAAAGGTTAGGGAAGCTGCTGCTTCTACTAGTGGTGGAAGGAGGTCAAGTAGTAATAATAAGTTGCAAGTGATGTATAAGAAAGCAACTCTGCTGCTGAGATCATTGTTTGTGATGGTTAGGCTTTTACCTGCTTATAAGATCTTCCGGGAACTCAATTCATCTGGTCAGATCTGCAAGTTTAAGCTTGTCCCTAAGGTTCCCACCATAGTTGAGCCATTCACTCGTAGAGAAGAGGCAGAGATGCAGAAGTTTGCTTTCACACCGGTTGATACCATCTGTGGTAGACTTTGCATGTCGGTGTTGTATAGATCTCTCTCAGACGTCAGTTGCCAACACTCAACTCCTGTGTCTCCAACGTTTATAACAGATTACGTTGGAAGTCCTTTGGCTGATCCTTTAAAGAGGTTCCCTTCTCTTCCACTCTCGTATGGTTCACCTCCATTGCTGTCATTTCAAAGGCGTCATAGCTGGAGTTTTGATCGTTACAAGGCCTCTCCACCTTCAGTTTCTTGCTCACCCTCGCCTACACGGTCGGATTCACAAGCGTTGGTTTCGAATCTTTGTTCCCTTCGTCGCCTTCCTCCTCACCCTTCTGATATACCACCTACTGGTCGTAGGAAGGAAAGCTATGCTGAAGAGTATTATCCTTCTCAAGATTTCTTCCCTCCTTGTTCTCCTTCAGGACCTGTCTCAAGAGGCATTACGCGTACTGAAAGTGCTCCAGTTAGAATCCCGGCTCCTAGTTTTGAGTCCAAACAAAACTTGGTGGCACCTTCTCCTCGTTTGAAATTGTTAAGACAAGCTTCTTTGAAGCCTGTGAGAAACAGTGGTGCTATTGAATCTGGAGCAGGATTGGAGAAGGTAAACTAACTCCACATGTCTTAATCTTTGTTTCATTGTGTGTCTCTGAACGAGTGAAACTTTTAATATTGTTTCCTCTGGTAGCTGTTTCTTTATGGGAGAGAAGACTTTAGGAGGAACTCTGGAGTGAGGATATCTACCAACAGCTCACCGTTCTCTCGAAGTTCGAGTAGATCATACCAAGAAGATTTTGATGATACTGATTTCCCTTGCCCATTTGATGTTGAGTATGATGAGATTACTGATCCTAGCAGCAGGTATGGTCTTTAAAAATCCCACTCTTGTCTTTCTATTCCTTTGGCTTTCACTTTATCTTGCTTTATTATGCCTTGTATCAGACCAGGGTCGTTCGACCAGAGAGGAGATATACATGAACCACCACTCGACTCAGGCGGTTCCTACCCAAAGAAGTCACAAGATGCTGCAGTTGGTGCTCTTGTGAATATGCTGAAGAAAGCTCCGCCTCTCAGACAAGACGTCCCTGAATCTTCCATACCTGAAATTTATTGGAACAACAAACCTGCACAGGCTCACGAGGTAGCAGCAGCAGCAGCGTCTATCACAGCCTCGGGGCTTGCTCTGGCGGCAAAGACAACAGCTGATGCCTTGGAAGAGTTGAGGTCTTACAAGGAAATGAAGAATGTGTTGCTTAGCCAATCCACAATGGGTTCTTCCTCAGTTACTACTTCACCCTTTGCTGTTTCAGAATCTTGACCCTTTTGGGTTTCTGGTTAGTTTCGGTATTGTTTTTTCGTTTGGTTTTGGTTTTTGATTATATAATGTGCCTATATATTATGAAGCTCTCGAAGTTTGATATTGGTCGGTATCCATCCATGTAGAAAAACTTGTTCCCCCAGGAAAATTATCTATGTAAATAATTTTTTTTTGTCAACATCTATGTAAATAAATTTAATTTTTTTTTTCACATATGTATATAAATTTAAATATGTTAAAATTATTTTATTTATAATTGCTGGAATTTATTTCATAAAAATAGATAGAGTATATAGTTTTATAATAAATAATATTTCCGACATCATTACTACTAAAACATACTCCCTCCGTTTCACAAAGAGTGTCATTCTGAGGTTTTATTTTTGTTTCACAAAGAGTGTCGTTTTATATTTCTAATGCAATTTATTGATGTTTTTAGCTCAATATTTATTGCAAAATGCATTGGTTTTATAAATATTTTTATTTATCTAAAATACTATTGGTTAAACAACTACTATTATTAAAAACATTAATGCATTCCAATCATTTTCTTAATTAGTGTGCAAATGGTCAAAATGACATTCTTTGTGAAACAAAGGGAGTATTCATTCTTGTATTTATATTAAATTAAAAATGTTTTAAATTTTTTGTATTTTTAATCCGTTAAAAAATCTCATGCCAACAATTATAAATTTAAGTTTTAATAGACCTAAACAAATAAATAAATTATCTACATTAAAATTGTAATAGTATTAATTGTATTTAAAAATATACAAATATAATCCAAAATTACTTATATTTTAGTCTATTGGTTTTGAGGTTAAAAACAATTTTGTACTTTGAAATATTTACTCAGACGAGAGCCTGTCCATCTTTTCTCATATGGTCATTGACTTGGTGGTATTTTGGTCAGACAATGAAATATTTTAATTTTTTTGTCAAGATTTTAATATTTTAATCCATGTAAATTGAAGATATTTAGCTATTTTCGTAACAAGAGATATTACAACGTCAGCAATTAAATGCCACATGTATTGACACGTCATCTCAGCATGGGCAAAAGAGGAGAAGCGTTTCGCTGTTTTTAGAATTACTTGAATTTTTATCATTTTTTCCTTAAAAAAGGAACTAAAAAAATAGAGGAAAAAGGGAAGGTGATAAACTTGAAACAAACAAACAAACAAACAAACACTTTGTTGTTGGTTCTATTTTCCCCAGGATTTTTTTTTTTTAATCTGAATTAGGGTTTCGGATCATTCACCTCTCATTGTTCTTCTTCTCACGTTGGCGATTTGATCAGAAACAGAGCAAACGCTTCATCTCGGTAAAAATTCAATATCGGAGCTTCATTTCTCTCGATTCTTTTTTTTTTTTTTGGAACACTTTTTTTTTTTTTTTGGAACACCATTTCTCTCGATTCTATCTCGCGATTAATATATATATTATCGTCGTGCGTTTAGAATGCATGGACGTGAATGAGAGACATACTTTCTCTCAATTTCAATTTGTTCATGTGTGTGTGTATGTTTATTATTATATTCATCATCTCTCAAATCATGGAATGAGTCTATCGTAATTATATCTCTGAATCTGACTATTGACCGTAATGCAATCTCGAGACATGAAGAATAATAATAATATTGAATTGTTTTTTCTGATTCTTCTTGTTGTTGTTGATCTGAGCTGTGATTTAATTAAAGAGAGTATAAAAATGTCGTCTTTGAATATTCGTTCAAATCTTAAGGCTTCCTTTATAAGATTCTGTGTGTTTTTTGTTGATTGTTTATGTCCTAAGCTCTTACAGGTGGAAGATACCTTTAATAATAATATGGAAGGTTCAGAGGATGCTTCTCCACTTCATGAGCCTCCTGACCCTGAAGTCCTCGAAGTTGATCCAACTCTTCGTTACATTCGGGTACTCACCAACTCTTTTAAAAAGGTTTGATTTTTATTCTCTCTGTGTGTGCTGCTGAATAAATTCTTGTGGTGGAACTTTCAGTATAAAGAGGTTATCGGAAAAGGCGCTTTCAAAACAGTGTATCCTTTCCTTCCCTCCCTTCTTTATTGTAATAAGAGATACTTCTTGTATCATGTTTTATGTTTTGCTTCTTTGTAACCCTTTAACTTGAAGAAACACCAGTTACAAGGCTTTCGATGAAGTTGATGGGATTGAAGTCGCGTGGAACCAAGTCCGAATAGATGATGTTTTGCAGTCTCCTAATTCCCTTGAGAGGCTCTACTCTGAAGTGCGTCTTTTGAAGTCGTTGAAGCATAGTAATATCATCAGGTTTTATAACTCGTGGATCGATGATAAGAACAAGACTGTTAATATCATTACTGAGCTTTTCACTTCAGGGAGTCTCAGGCAGTACGTATCTCTCTTTACCACACTACACTTGACTTCTTTTTCTTTTTTTTTCTCTATTTGGAGTTTTAAGTAACTCTTTTTGGTTTTAGTTACCGCAAGAAACATAGAAAGGTGAATATGAAGGCTGTCAAGTGTTGGGCGAGACAGATTTTAATGGGTTTGAGATATCTTCATGGTCAAGAGCCACCCATTATTCATCGGGATCTCAAGTGCGATAACATCTTTATCAATGGGAACCATGGAGAAGTGAAGATAGGAGATCTTGGCCTAGCCACTGTCATGGAGCAAGCTAATGCCAAGAGTGTGATTGGTATAGTTTCTCTGTTTCCCCTTTTTCACCTATTCACATTCCTGCTTTTACCAAAACTTTGAACATTTTGGTTACTATGTTTCCAACAGGTACTCCAGAGTTTATGGCACCTGAGCTTTACGATGAGAACTACAACGAGCTGGCTGATATCTATTCATTTGGGATGTGTATGTTGGAGATGGTGACATTTGAATACCCATACTGTGAGTGCAGAAACTCTGCTCAGATATACAAGAAGGTCTCATCGGTGAGTTAGAAACAAAACTCATATTATCCCATATATAATCCATGTCCATTAGTTTATTGATTAACATTATAACTGGTTCTTGGCGATTTCAAGGGGATAAAACCTGCCTCACTCTCTAGGGTTCAAGACCCAGAAGTAAAGCATTTTATTGAGAAATGCTTACTTCCTGCAACCGAGAGGTTATCAGCAAAAGAGCTTTTATTGGACCCTTTTCTTCAAGTGAATGGTTTAACGATGAACAACCCTCTGCCACTTCCCGACATTGTGATGCCTAAGGAAGGTGCGTTTGGAGAACGTTGCCTTATGTCTGAAGGCCCTCCTGCAACACGGCCTAGTAGACCCATGTCTATGGATCTCGATGAAGACAGTAACCTGCCGATTGTTACTTTTAGCGACAACTCGGGATCCAGGTGTATAGAGGTCAGACGCGCAAAGAGAGGGAATTTCTTTGTCCTCAAGGGTGAAGAAAACGATGAACAGTCTGTCTCGCTAATTCTTCGTATAGTCGATGAGAATGGTGAGCGTTTTGGGTTTAACAACCACGTTTCATTTTTGTATATTCTGAAACTTAATGTTTTACTGTTTCTTGTTGCAGGACGAGTGAGGAACATTCATTTCCTGTTCTATCAAGAAGGTGACACTGCTTCAAAGGTGTCGAGTGAGATGGTTGAGCAACTCGAGTTAACTGACCAGAACGTAACGTTTATAGCAGAACTGATTGACATATTGCTTGTCAACATGATACCCACCTGGAAAACTGATGTCACGGTCGATCATCTCATCCATTCGCAGCTGAATCAGAGCTCAAGAAGTCATCAGAACGAAACTAAGCCACAGAGTCAAGACGAACCCGCTTTTCACGATGCTTGTGAGTCGGTTAGACACTCCTGGACCTCGGATTGCCCACGATCAGAAGAGGAAGAGAAGCAGTACGTCGATGCCGTTAAAGGAGAAAACGGGAGCTCCAATGAAGAAGCAGAGGAGGCTACAGAACCGGTGAGTTTGGAGGAAGAAGAGAGGTTAAGACAGGAACTGGAGGAGATAGAAGCAAAGTATCAGGAAGAGATGAAAGAGATAGCAAAGAAAAGAGAAGACGCAATAATGGAGACAAAGAGAAAGCTATCTCAGAAGAAGGTAGAACAATCTGATTAAGTAGTTTAAAAAAAAAAAAAACACAACAAAGACATCATTGGTGGTTTTCTTTTTATTTCTGAGTTTAATTAGTTTTTTGAACAAGCACTTGGCTCTCCCTGAAATTGTAGAAAGTTTCCTACAGTGTGAAGAGTTTCTCATTGTTTTGATGTTACTAAAATGGTGGAGGTTGAAGCTTTTTTGATTTCCTCAAATGATGTTAGAACATATCAGAGATTGGTTTTGTTTTTTCTATTCTGTATTTGCAGAAAGAAACTACGATGAAAGTGTGATGATTTAAACATGCAATGACATCGACCATTACAAATAAAACCAATGGCTGTAATAGAAACTGAGAATTTTCATTTGAAAGGAGACAAGATGATATCATGTACCACAATAAGGAGTTTAGAAACCAAAATATCATAAACCATAAGGAGTTTAGAAACCAAAAACAACCTAACAATCTTTGAAGAAGACATAAGAGTTTCATAAAGCATAGAGATAAGGATAACAAAAAACATAACAGCTCAATCAAAAACAACAATCACTGGTCTCCAGGAAGGGACTTGATGATGTCGGAATCACCAGGATCAACAATGCTAAGGCAAGAAACACGGAAGTACTTTCCACAAGCAGTACCCAAATCAACATTGTTGCCATTGTAATGATGAACACCAACTTTAGCAAGCATAGCGTAGTACTCAATCTCTGATCTCCTCAACGGAGGGCAGTTGCTAGAGATGAGAATCAACTTACCTAACACAACAAATCAATTATCCATTTTAACGACTACGAACCACAAATTGAACGAATCGGTGGAGAAAGTGTTTACCTTTGGAGCTGCGAAGGGACTTGAGAACAGATTTGTAGCCAAGAGTGTACTTCCCACTCTTCATGACCAGAGCTAATCTGCTGTTGATTCCTTCATGTGACTTCTTCGTCTTCTTCGCCGCTACCATTTTCAAAACGCCGGGAAGAGTGTCGGAGATCGCCGGGTTATCTGGAAGAGAGGCCTTCGGGGGGGAGACGCAGAAGCTGCTAGGCGGCGTAAAATGAGAAGTTAAATAGAGAGAGAGACGAAGGAACCCTAATGGTTTTGTTCTTCTTCCTCAAGATAACAGGCTCACGGCCCCAAATAAAATCGACCTAAGGCCCAATAGTTCAGGATTTAGTAGGCCCAGTAAGGCACTTTCAGGTCAGAAACAATTATTTTCCTTGAATCTTTTTGTTGTATCTGCAATGAAACCAAATGTCTTTGAACTATCAACTAAACCTTTTGCAAATAATAAGAATTTCGAAGAGCTTAATATTCTGAGGGTGTTAAAGATTAAAATAGATGAGACTGTGTTTGGTGAGCCTATGAAGGAAGGGAAGCTCAGAAATGGGACAGGGAGAACATGGTACATGTACATCATCCATTACCGCAATGGACAAAACCTGTAATCGCGAGAGAAAACACCATGTCTAGAGCCGAGACAAGGAACAAGAGTTATGCAGAACCGATATGGAGTGTGATGATTTTCAAGTTGCTCATCAAAGTCTCTTACCAATTGTATTAATATTTAATTTGAAATTTTACCAGAAAAACTAAAAGATTCATGTCAAAAAAAAATATTTAAGAAATTTTCACAAGAGTTTCTCATCTTTATATGGCATAGTCATCATAAAAAATTTCAATTAAATATTAATATAATTGGTAAAATTCTCTGATGAGAGATTTACTAATGTAAATGGCCTAAGATGAGCAAATAGAGGAACGAACTCCAACGTTAAGTAGTTTTAGTTTTACCATGCAAGAACCATATCATCAAAAAAGCTTTTGAACTATTGCAGATTCTCGATCTAAGCTACAAGCCTACAATGAGTTCTCAATTGAAACCTTGGAAACATTATAGATGGCATGGTCATTATCAGGATCTCATAGGCATGTGAAAGACGACATTGTCCATTTCTATGTCAAAGGAAAGATGTGTTGTGGAGTAAAATCATCTTGCTGAAAGTATTGAAGATCTTCCTTGTCTGAAACTGTATTTGTAAATATAATTTTCTTCAGGTATAAAGCTTTGTTCTTTGGGTGCAACATATGTTTGTCTTTCTTATGGACAAAATGGTTACTCTCCAATCTTTCATCAAAATCGTTTTCAGTTTCTTATATTTGGCTCAATGGTTGTATTATTTGTATTTGTATCTTGTAAAATATTTTTGATATCAATATATTCTGATTTTTTCGGAAAAAAAATTCTTGACGAAAAAAAATATTGACGACATATTTAAATTATTACCTTGTTTAAATTGTTGTAGTAATTCAATATTCATATATAACTATCGAGTATTGAAAACCATTTCATAATCTTGTACATGGTAATATTACGGTTTGGTTTGGTTTAGAGTTTTTGCAATCACAAGATGTAGAATAAGTACAATTATTTTGATGAAAAAGTATGGTTAATCAGGATTGAAACTACATGAGTATATAACTTTTGATAAATGAAAAGGTCAAAAAAATTTGTGTTATTTAATTAAATACAGTAAACTTTATTAGTAAAGTGATATAATAATTAATAATTGAGAAAGTACACATTACAAACGTGTATTTGTAATTCTAGAGTCGATTGTGGAAGCATCAAATACTAATCAAATCATTTCATACGATTTAACGTGCGGGTAAATACAATAATCCTCATTATATCCTATGAGTCATGCGGTGTTGACCATTTGCTCTTCCAATTAAACGAGTCATCTTTTTACATAATTGTACGATTTTTTTTCTCTTTTTGTGCACAAATTGTTTGAGATATAATTGAGTAATAGGGTTGATATAAATGTAATTATTTGGAAGATAGTAAAGTAATTAGAAGGAAAAAAATCATTATCTATACTAGTATAGTTTTGAGTGAGCTTTTTCTATGTAGTCAGAAAGAGAAAAGTAAGGCTTTTGAACATTTGTATGCATTTAGAACATTCGCCTAAAAAATTAAAGTTGTTACTTTTGTTAAAACGGCACATCTTTCGGCTTTGTGTCTATAGTGTAGCTTGATCTTTTCTATAACATAAATATTTAATCATGTTTTCCATTAAACATATTAAATAACTTAAAAGTGAAAATGTATTATACGTACATGCATTTACATACATAACTTTTTATTATAAAATCATTATGCAAAAATTAGTTGGTTATACCATATGATCGTTCATTAGAGTTTATATTTTCTTTACAAATAATCTATCCGTCTCATTTTAAGTGTCGTTTTAGATTTGTAACGGAAAATTTTATATATTTCTATATAAAAATATTACCACCATACGCTTAGTCATATTTCAACAAATAAAAAAATTAATTAAAAATAAAATTAATAAATTTTACACTAAAATGCTAAAACAATATTTAGTTTATAACATAATTTTTTTAAAATGACAGTTAATATGAAACGGAGGTAGTATATAGTTTTTATCAGTTCCAAAAATCTGGTTGACAAGCAAATGAGTCTGTGTCCACTCATTTTTTTCTGTGAAATTTTAATGTAATTTTGGTTTGATTTAAGAAAATACAAACAAAATATGTAAAAATAAAATTAAAACTGTTTGATCAATAAAGAAAACGTAAGCGAGTGTCAAATCAATCCGGGCGTGGCGGGATGGTTATTGGATACTCTGTACATGACGAACGAAGGCTATTATTATTTTTACCGATTTTACGCTAAATATTAAACCAACCTTGAGTGATTTATTTCACTATTTCACTCTTTCTATTATTTTTTATTCTGTATTATATCTTATAATATAAAAAGCTCCAGGCACTTATCTTATTATAATATAGTATGTTCTTCATCCAAGAATATAAAAATTTGGGAGGAGATATAAATTATTTTTCATATCAAATTGGTTGAACGAGTAAAAGATGGTGATCCACGGTCACGATAGTGAAGTTGTTGGTCTTCCTTTTCTTTAAAGACAATAATTTTCAATTTTTTTTACCAATTAAACTTTACGAATTGAATTATCAACGACTTTGATATATTCAGAGATCAATGAATTGGTTAATTAGGTGAAAAAATAAAGATGTTAAATTATGTACGCTTTGAGGTAGCGAGATTGTTGCATTCAATACCTCATTTTAGTAAACTCTAATTACATATACAAAAGGAAAAAAAAAAAAGACAAAGACAAAGAATAACAAAATCCAGAGCTAACCATCTATTATCTTCTTCTTTTTTTGAAAGAACCCATATTATCTTTCACTTCTCTACTCTAAAGCAGTTTACATGCAAACCAAAAAATAACTAAAAGAGAGAGAGAGAGAGCATGATCATGGAGACAACAAGGCTTGTATACCAATGTCGTTGTGTTTTCGTGAAGGACCAGAAGCTGGAACAGGGAAGTGTCTTGGCAAGAACCCCAAGAAGTGACCTCTCCTCATGGTATTTTTGTTGTGGTCATTATCAGGGTTTCTGTAGAAAACGCTTGATGGTGATGAGGCTCTCGAGGCGTCGCAGTGGTGAAAGAATAAGAAGCAGATGAACAGAAGAAGAAGAAGAGCTTGTGGGTTTAATGATAATCTTTTTCTCCAATTATGCGGATATGTAGGAACCATTTCTGGACTTCAAATCTGAATCAGAGAAAGAGATATCAATTGAAGCGTTTTTGTTTGTTTCAATGTGAGTGAACTGGATTTTGGTTGAGGATTTTTGATGGAGTAAAAGATAGCAAGTAGTAGTGAGATCAGCAGATTCAGAGTGAGAGAGAGATAAGCTAGCTTTTGAAAGCAACACCTTTTGAATAGGTCTTTGGCTGGAACAAGTATAATGGCCAGCAAAACTAAATAAAAGCAAGGGGAAGTACTGAACATTCATTTATTGCATTTTATAGATTTGAATCACTGAACTGAACTGAACAATCACTTGTGTAAACATTTTTTAATAAAATAAATGTTCTTCTTTTGCGTCCCGTTTTATATAAATTTGGAGTATATGATAAAAAAAAATCATGGATTTGGAATTTATTATTTTATATATATGCAGTGTCAGGTGGACCGGGGGACATGAGAAGCAGACTATAAGGAAATGAATAGTATTAAAATGAAAAAGCGAGAATATAAGTATTTTTGAGACATGTGTTTACCTTTTTATTTTTTTAAATCTCTTTGTGATACAATCTTTTATCATTCTATGTTAGTTAAGAATTCATTGAAAGTTTTTTCCCCCACAATCTCTCTTATTGAGGCTATATATAATGGTAGCACAGTTAAAACTTCTAATGTCTCCACAAAAGGTAAATGATTTTCCTCCGTTATGTAGTTTTTTAAATAGTATATTGAAATAAATAAAATGAACGAACATACTATTTCTTTCTTTCTTTTTGAATACCAATAAATTTGGAGTTGAATCCCGTAATTTATCAAGTCCAAAACTACATCAAATAATATATAATATTAGTTTTGTATCAGTATTCACTAGAAGTCTCTGACATAATAGTTAGTTTGATTTGTCTATTGGACGTCGTAAATTCAATGTTTACAGAGATTATTGACAACAAAAGTAGTGTCATGTCTTATGCATAGGTTATTATATCACACAATGGTTACAGAGAAAATATTAATATAATACGTTGAAACAAAGAATGGTTCAGAGAGTTAATAATTTATAATAGCAAAATGGATGGTCAATGAAGAAGGTTTTTGGGTCTCTGGTCTCCAAAGTTAAGGTTAATAAGATAGAAAGTTTTTTAGCAAACAAAAAAAAATAAGATAGAAAGTGGGAACAAGTTCCATCTGTCCTTTTTATTATATTCTCAGTATTTGTTTCTTGTCATTCGATTTTATTATTTTCATTCGTGCCACTTGTAGAGTCTGTTTAGCCAACCATTTGTCCAAGTACCTTTTTTTTCTTTTCGTCAAATATAGTCCGATTACGTAATTAGTGGTTTATATTAGGCTAGTTTATATACAGGGCGGGGAGATAGTCAAATTTCACAAACATATCGGTTATACATTTAATTGGAGTATATGGTTCCACTCCTTTAGCCAACTTTCATGCTAATTCGATATTAATTTGTTTATTACGGGAAGATTGACGATTGAAACTAAGACATAATTGATCTGCTTGGACAAGAAAAACATGATTGCTCTTCTCCAATAAGATTTATGCGAATCCAAGATACCCACAGTGAACCGGATGCAGCAAAGATGAGCCATATTAGTTTTAAGCACAAAACTTTATTTCAAGCCCCTAGGCGCCTCAAACCAAGTCCTCTGTTTTGCCTAGGGGCGCATACAACTTCCCAACTCATCTTTACTCTTCGTGTTGAGTCTGGTACTCCTTTCTATAAGAATTTACTACACATTTGTTCCATTCTCTTCAGACATTGATTTGGTAGGAAAAAAGATAGAACTCCAAAATAATATTGTTGAGTAGATGACATACTTCAGTAGCTCAAGTCGTCATGCAAATGATAGGATCAGTTTGATTGCCTAGAGTAAGGACCTCCAATAATCATGCCTTTATATCATTTTTAAAAAAAATATATTTCCTGGATAATAGCACGAGTCTGTGATTCAAGTAACATTAAATTCTGTATATCCTTGTCTAGACATATAATAGCATTTAAGACGTATGACTTGCGAAAATGTTCTTTATGCATATTAATATTTTAAAAAGAAAAATTAACATATCAATACATTGGTTTGATATGTTTTGTTATAATAAGCAGAATTCAGAATGTGGGCTGAACTTATATAATGATACGCTTAGCTGTATAGTTATTGATAAATATGATAATTATTACTGATTATTTTCTGTTAAAACGTCTAATAAAAGAATACAATTTCTCATCACTAATTCAACCGGTGTAGTGGTCATGTAGAAAAGTTAAGGTTTAGAATCCAAATCTCATGAAGAAAAATGACTTTATTTGCATGTTTTTGATCTCCAATCCAAGCAAACGTTTTCTACCAATACATGCATTACATATGTATAGCGAGACGTAGAAAATGCATATATATATAACCCTCGTACGTGTGAAATGCTTTCAACAATCCTTTGATCCTTTCGATTCTGCTCCTCTTGATTACATATAAGTGTGATCAAAAGCTTCCCGTATATTAAGGAACAAAGGGGATGATCTTTATTCCATGATATAGGCTAAAGTTGAACTGTTATCGAGTTATTCACAATCGCACGCGAATAAATTTATCATTATTACCCATTTTACTTCACAGTTTCTCATTTTACTCTCATCATCTTTCTTAATTACACGTAGCGTGTGAATGTCTTCATTATTAAAATTTTATTACCATAATTCTAACTTCTAAAGTTTATAGTATTAATGTTCTACAGTAGTACCAATATTAATTAGTTTAATATTTATCCATGACTAATCTAGATACTAATTAAGTAGGATTATGTAGTCAAAGCTATATAAACTAGGCCTGAGACTTTTATCCGAAATCCGGATTCGATCCGAGATCCGATCCGGATCCGCTCCGAAAATCCAGATATCCGAAGGGGCCTAATCCGGATCCGGATAGTAAAATCTGTTAAACTCTGATAAATTTCGTTACAAAAAGTCTATGAAATCCTTCATGTATATAACTCAATAAGAATTGGATGATGTTGAGACTCGAATGGGAACATGACATTAGATATATTTTTGTTCATGGGATGCAAACTAGTTGCATCTGCACCTTGGCAACCTCTCAATAATATGAAACATACACCCCCACTCTTTTGGAACTCGATTCTTCTTCATATCTCTCTATCTGAACCAATATTTATTTGGACTATTTGAACCATCAACATTATGGAGAACTAGTTTTTTATCTTATTTGCTTAGAATAGTAATGATTAATTACTTTTAGTTACTTTTTTGTTGTAATCAAAAAAAAAAGAAAAAATGATCAAAGACACAAGTTGTAACGAGTCTTGAAGAACTAATTGATTGGGCTAAACCAGAAGCAAAATGTGGGCTTTAGAAAATGAAAGTCCATTTTCCAAATGACTTGCAAGTTACCGGATTTTCTATTTGTCGGTCAAAGATTCTCTTTTGAGAAGAGACTAACAAAAAAGTCTCCATAATCGACCAATCAGAAAATTACGGGTTTGCACATATAACAAACATCTTAAGAAATTTCCGCAGAGGTTAAAGTATGTTTATTTAGATGTAACTATGTAAGTTACATCAAATACTTCATCCATTTAAAATAAGGATGGTGCTGACAAGTTTCGTGGAAAATAAACAGATTAATTTTCTTTTTTTTTGTTGTATTCCTAAAATTAAATTAAAGGAAAATAGGGCTAGATAACAAAAACAAATCAAAACTCAATATATAACCAATATTATTTCCTCTCTTTTCATTTCTCTTCTTATCTCTCTATTTTCTTTTTATAAATCTAATTTCTTTTTTGGTTATTTCACAAATAAATGTTTAAATTAACGTTTAAACTTATTTTTATCTCTTATATATTTTATTATTTTTTCTTTAAATTTTTGATAGAAGTAATGTTTTAGAAAAGTTTTGTTGTTTTATAATAGAAGATGTTTGCACAAATATAAATATTTTTAATTTTATTAAAAACTATATAATCAATTATATTTTTATTATATTTATTTATAATTAAATTAATTAATTTTAAATTATATTTTAATAATACTTTAATAAAAATTAGATTTCTTAGTATCTATGCGTTGAAGTAAAATATGACTTAGAAATAGATGGAGTAGTTAGTAAGGCCAATCACACAATTTGAAGCTGCAATATATAATATATTGAATCAAAAGGACCAATGTACTAATCAAAAAAAAAAAGTAGTAATAAGAGCACCATAATTCTATATCCCCAATTTTAGGGTTTTTATTTATTTTTTTAGTTTGATTTTTTTTTAAAAAAAAAAAATAGAAGAGAACCAATTGCGGGTCGCCACGTGTTAGTGGTGCTCACAAACAATGTAAGAAACAAAGAGAGAGTGTCTCTTATTTTGCATACATAAGAGCTCTCTTTTTATTTTATTGGTGGGTCCCACCCTCTAAGAGACCCATTTCTTAGAGGGATAATGATGCTCTAACATGATATTTATTGTGAAACGAAGAGAAACAACTCATGTTAATTTTAGTCAAACAAAAGAAACAACTCATGTTAATAGGTCTTACCGTCCTATGTCTATTACTTCAATTCCAAACATATCATGCAGTGTCAGTCATCATATTATGAATTAAATTCTCATAAATGATATGTTCGTTACTTCTGTGGCACACAGTGCCGGTCTAACGTTTACGTTGTCTTAAACTGATTTTTAAATTATGCATCTTGATAAATTTTATCTAAAATTACAAAATAACAATAGAAAATTAATTTAAAATTTCATAAAATAATCAAATGTAATTAGTTGTTTATAAAATAGTAAATTTAAAATACAAAAATAAATTTTGAATGTTTTCTTACAAAATCATTCATTAAATTTATGTAATCAAAATTTGTAATCACAAGTTTTGTCAATTGATAATCAACCTATTTAATTGTTTCTGTGACATGTTAGACCATCATACTTAATTAGTTTATCTGCTCCAATTTCCAAAAAAAAAACTTTCAGTTGTGATGACTGATTTTATGATAGTGAACAATATGTGATATACAATTTTATATATTTTGATAATAATTCTCCATTTTCTACAAAACAAAAATTATCTTCTAATCTATTGGTATTACTTCTCATAAAATCTTTAGTGCCACAAATAAATCATCATCAATTGTATATAAATGCATATCATAATTTAAAGAAATTTTCATATTCAAATATGATACCTCAAAGTATTATAACTAAAAATGTATAACCAATATTATTTTAGTTAAAAAATTTATCTATTTTATTTATCTATAAACATTAATAAATAACGTTCAAATATATTTTTTAAAATCAAATAACCTAATTAATGGTTTTGGTGGCTTGGGCGGTTTTAGTGGCACATAAGTTAATCATCTAAAACATTATTAAAATGTTGTTGTGGTTGATAATGAAATGATTCATAAGAACTTTCCTACTAGTTTCAATTGAAGGCAAGATTAAGAACTTCATAAACAGAGAATGCGCTGTAAAAAAGACTAGTTGGATGCAAAAAGTCAACATCTTAAAAGTCAAACTAAACGGTCTGAGAAACCAAATAAAATTTATTTCTGTTTATAAATGTTTTGGTCAATATTAGCTCGTCGACAAAGATTCATTTCGATTCCCAAACCAAACAAGAAGAACACAAACTCGCTCGAAAGAAACTCTTATTGAGAAAATAATGGATCCGTCGGAATCTTTCGCCGGCGGCAATCCTTCCGACCAACAGAACCAGAAACGTCAGCTTCAGATCTGTGGTACTCGTCCTTCACCTCTCAGCGTCAACAAAGACTCTCACAAGATCAAGAAACCTCCTAAACACCCTGCTGCTCCGCCTCAGCATCGCGACCAAGCTCCGCTCTACGCTGCTCGAGAGCCGGTGGTCATCTACGCCGTCTCGCCTAAAGTCGTCCACACCACAGCTTCAGATTTCATGAACGTCGTCCAGCGTCTCACCGGCATCTCCTCCGCCGTTTTCCTCGAAGCCGGTAACGGCGGAGATGTATCTCCGGCGGCGAGACTTGCCGCGACGGAGAATGCTAGCCCGAGAGGAGGAAAAGAACCGTCGGCGGCTAAAGACGAGACGGTGGGAATCTCGACGGCTATGGAAGAGGCAGCTGAGTTCAGTGGCTATGCGCCGGGGATACTCTCCCCTTCTCCAGCTATGTTACCGACAGCTTCTGCCGGAATATTCTCGCAGATAGGTGGGATGTTCTCGCCGGGGATACCGCCGGGGTTGTTTTCGCCGGCGGGGTTAATGAGTCCGTTTGGTTTTGCTAGCTTGGCTGCTTCTCCAACGTTTGCTGAAGTCTTCAGTTATATTTGGGATACTTAGAATGTAGTTTTTGATTGTATGGCCCCAAAGGGGTTTAAAGATGAGAGGTTCGTGTATTTGTTATGTACTATACTAAAACTTTCAGACAAAGTAGATTCTCCTGACCTAAAGATACTATAGTAAGGAAGTAGTTCTAAGGTTTCCTTTTATAGTAAGTAGTTTCTTTCATGTGGCTGTGACGGTAGAGTTCCAAGTTCCTCCAATCAGTGTCCCAACTCTCTCTCCTTTGATTGCTTTGGCGATGTTTCCAGGCTCAGATAGATTGAAAACCACAACTGCAGAAGAATCACATACCAGAATGATCATATGGTTTTAAGGTTTTAGAGAGAGTGTTTTAAAAAGCAAACCTGGGATGTTGTTTTCTTGGCATAAAGTGATGGCAGTCATATCCATTACAGAGAGATCCTTTGAGGTTACTTCTTGGTAAGTTAGTGACTCGAGAAGACGAGCGTTTGGGTTTCGTTTAGGATCATCGTCAAAGACTCCATCTACATTTGTTGCTTTCAGGACTACTTCTGCGTTAACTGTGTCAAAAAGGAGGAAAGTGTTAAAAAAGCCAAAAACTTCAAAACAAGAAACTAAGTTTTATGACTTACTCTCAGCACATCGAAGAGCTGCTGCAGTATCAGTGGTGAAGAAGGGGTTGCCTGTTCCAGCTGCAAATATCACAACTCTACCTTTTTCTAGATGTCTAATTGCTCGTCTTCTAATGTAAGGCTCTGCGACTTCCGACATGCGGAAAGCGGTTTGAACACGTGTTGGGATGCCAATACTCTCCATTGTCGCTTGGAGGAATATGGCGTTCATCACAGTTGCCATCATCCTGGCCAAGTTTTAGAACCAATGAGACCATAAATCAGATTTCGTTTGGAATATGTAGAACACTCTGACAGAGAAGACTAGAATAGAAAGTTCAGAAGTCAGGAAGATACCCGATATAATCAGCAGAGGAGCGATCAAGGCCACTGCAACCAGCCCAGGTGGATCCACGAAAGATATTTCCTCCTCCAACAACAATCGCAACCTGTGTAGTTAAAAGCATATGAAGATCAAGACAGAGAGCATACAGTAACCAAACCCATCATCCGTAGCGTATGTCAAAAGCATAAAAAATCTCTGCCACATGACTCAAGCACATGTTTCTAGACTTCTAGTAAGTTTGAAGTTTGAACTATACACAGTTTGTAACCTCTACACAGGCAATCCATCAATACTTTCAGTATATCACATGCTTTGTCAATCAACATGTCTAGGAAACAGCTCAAATCTTAATACCTAAGCACTAATACAGTTAAATCACAGATAGAACAAAGAAAATGTTAGGAGAATAACCTGTGGGAAGATAGAATGAGAATGCTGGGGGAAAAAAGGAAAGAAAGAAAGAAAGGAGAAACCTTTGGATCAATATTCTGAAGCTGGTCTCCAGCAAGAGCTTCTCCACTAACTTTGAGCAAAACCCTTCTCCATTTAAGTGGTGGTTCCGATGCTCCATCGAAGGACGCCATTCCAGGAAACGATGGCTCCCCGTTTAACCCACTGATAATGATAATCACATATGATATGGGTTAAGATTTAATTAAGTTTGCAATATGCTTTAATCAAATCATGAATCCAAAAGTGTCTTCATTGAGGAATTTTCGCAAACACCTGGTGGACGTAAAAGGTTAAGTTAACAAGTTAAGATTAATGATACCTCCCGTTCATGGAATCTGGAGATGAACCGTTTTTCGAGGAGCAGCTGATAAGTGCACGCCTACTTAAACTCTGTTCAGAGAAGAAGATACGGTGGCGAGGCGTGAGGGGGACGGAAGAGGTCCGGGAAGAAGAAGAAGTTGAGATTGGGGAGTAAGAAGTGAGGGGCAAAGGAACCGCCATTGCCGGAGAGAGAGTAAAGAAGAAGAAGAGGATTGAGAAGAGAAGCGGCGTCGCCGGCAAAAGAGGAGGGATTTGATTTGAGTATTGTCTGAGAAGATAAGGTCTGGCTCGAATGTAATTTAACTGATTAACTTTGTCTTCTTTCTTGGTATAATAAGAGAAAAAAAAAAGGATTCACAATATATTTAAGGGCAATTCTCTAGTATTATTATTTAAAATTTTAGTTATAAAAATAATTTTAAAATGACTAAAATAATATTTTATTTTAAAAATTTAATATTTATTTTTACTTTTAAATTTTTTGAAATTTTAGTCCTAGAACTCCACATCCTTTAACTCTAAACCATAAATCTATAATAGTTAACTCTATAAATATAAATATATATTTATCTATTTAATGAAACATTTTGATCATTTTTTTCTTGTGTGTTATTTTGCTATTTTTGTGACAAAAACTTTTTTTAGAACTATCATAAAATATTTTGCTATATTTAATTTTATCTTATATTCCCAGTTTAATTTTAGATTTTTTATTTCATTTCAAAAAAATATCATTCTATAATTTCATTTTTAATATCATTCTATAAACATTAACTTCTAAAAAAAGAATCTATTTGGATTTGTACAGTATCGCTCTGACACTCTTAAGCACAAGAAGCTGCCGCCAAGTAACAAACCATCACAAAAAGCTATTGACGGCAAGGTGATTTGTTTCCTCGACTTTCCTCTAACGAAACATAGTATGTAACAGAAGAATGGAAGCTAGATGTTTCGTAAAATATATGTGGGTAACAGAACGCCAAAGAGACGAGAAGGAGGAAAAGAAATAGGAGGGGTTAATTAGGGTTTTACTCTTTGGAAGCAAAACAGAACGATTGCCTCTATATGTTGTAACAAAATTATGAAATTTCATCAAATTAATCTTTTCACTAATTTAGATTCACTAGCTACATTTTTCAGCTTCCACAATTAAAATAAATAATTGTTTACACTACAAGAAAACATAACACATTCTAACAGAAATTCTGACGAATAAAAAATGTTATCAATTTTTTTTTTAAGAATTACCAAGGAAATACCAAGGAAACCTATGTTTAGATAATCACTATATTTTATATAAAGAAACGATTATTCCGTGATACGTGATTATGCGGAAAACTCTAATTGTCCTGTAATATATATATGGTTTAATGTTGGCTATCCTAAGGAAAATGCATACATTAATATGCTCTTTCTGTTTAATCTTCTATGTGTGCCATCAAATTCATCTACTTAGAGCATCGCTATCTGGGTTTTTTAAGGGGTTTTTTTAAAGGGGTTTTTTGCACTGTTCGCAGGCTCCACTGACATGTAGAGCCCGTAAACAATGCAAGAAACGGTTCCAAAAACCCTTAAATAAGAATCGTTTTTTGCATTGTTCGCGGACTCCACTGATACGTGTCGGCCCACGATTGATTTAAAAAAAAAAATCAGACAATAAAAATAAAAATAAAATAAGAACTCTATTTGGAGTTTTTAAGGATAAAGATGCTCTCTTATGTGGCTTGTATGTTTTTATCCTATTTCTTTTGTTTAGAGTAATTGTGATATAAAGGTATGTTAATTGTTGTGATATAAAGATATGTTTTCAAACCATCAAAATTAATACTGTTTGACCATTTGATTCAGTTAAGTGTGTCGTATCCATCAAAATTATATTCAGCAACAAGTTTAAAGGTCTTCATAGTTTGTGTGTTTTAAACGTCTGGAAGTTCAACAACTGATTTTAGAATTTTGATGATCTTGGTTAGCAAGAACAATTCTATAATATATATTAATTACCTTGTAATAATATTCAATATATCTTGTTCGAACTATTTAAATCTAATACGTAGTCATAGAAAGAAAAGGAAACTTTTTGGTGAAATTGTAGGCCCTTGGAGAGGAAAGACGTACAAGATACGATAATACGTTTGCTTTGCTTCCAATACAATGTCACTTTTCAACAACACGTTCATCCGAAACTACGTATATCAGTATATGTGTATATGCGTATATATTAATACAGTATGACACAAATGAAGAAACACCATTTTTGTGATCAGATATTACTTGAATTGGATATCCGAATAAAAAAGTTGTGTAATTATATAACAATATCTTGAATCATACGTAGCGATGGGTGCAAGGCTCCTATCAAAAACATTTATTGAACTTTCAAGTCCCCACCTTCTCCTATGTGGCTATGTGTTCAGGTTCAGCTATTCCTTCTGTTCTCTGCTCGACACATGTCCCTCCCTATTTT
The DNA here is from genome assembly GCA_012274485.2 of Sinapis alba. Classification (NCBI taxonomy): domain Eukaryota; kingdom Viridiplantae; phylum Streptophyta; class Magnoliopsida; order Brassicales; family Brassicaceae; genus Sinapis; species Sinapis alba. Next base: position 69,687 of record MU105779.1, read on the forward strand.
GTTCTTCCAAGTGTTTATGAAGCTTAGAAGTTAATTAATTGAACTATTTAATTTCATAGTACCGTTCTTCGGATTAATTCTTATCAGATATTTTATTAGTATTTCGTGTATACCATATACTTGTTACTCACATATACGACATTCACTAAACTTGTATCCATCGGCGGAAAAAAAATGACAGTCTACCCACAAAGAAAATCTTATTATGTTCATATGAATCTAGTCATCTATTCCTCATTGACCAAGTTCCTTTTCTTATATTTTATTTGCTTTTGCCAACCACCACCAAGTTAGATTTTCGTTCTCATCTAAAATATTCAGATATATGAATAAGTTATCAGAATATAATATAAGCTTACACTAATTTAGCGGTAGTTGTTTCTACACTAATCTCAGTTAGTTAAGACACATAATCAAGATTAGTATATATATAGTGATTAAATCAATAAATAAATACAAATTCAAAACACTAGAAGGTTTGGTGGAAGCAGTTTTTGAAAGGACCTCTGAACCTTGCAAGCCATGAATCAATGTATTATTGTGCTAGCTGTCTTGTTGTGTTGCCTTATCTTCTTCACCTTACTTTCCCACCAAGGCTTAACAACACGTTATGTATCATTTTTAGTATTATCAGTTTTTTGTTTGTTAATGGTAACGGTTGCTTTGTCATTGTTATTAAAATACGTCATTAATATGTTTTGATTATGTTTCAAACTAGTCGAAACCAGAAATTTTTTAAACTTAAAACAATTGTTTTATTCATATATCAAGTGTTAACAGTAATCACGACTCCACGTTCTCAAATGAAGAAAAATAAACAATGACTCACCTTTCAGGTTTATTTTTGCTTAATCAAATGAGGTATGTGGCCTTGATGTATTTTAAAATTATTTTTAAGTCTATCTTATGTTGTTTAAATCATTATTATTTTGAAAATAAGTTATTGTGTTCTTTACAAAGAAATGATTAAAGTTTGGTGGACATATATCAATCCTAAGAAAGTTTCAAACTGAGAATGGATTTTCAACCAAAGCGTGCAATAATATTATCCATAATGGAATAAATGTTTTTTTTTTTTAAACTCCTACAACAGATCAAGTTGAATGTGCCTTATAATGTTATATCAGACCTTATTGGAAAATCATGTTATATATACAAAATTTACAACATTTTAGAAAATAACGATAAAATATTATTATTAGAAAAGGTGGGTGTGCAATATACATTTTTATATTTTCAAAAAAAAAAACGAAAATAAAAACACTGGAAATATAATATAAGAAGATTAAAAGAGACGTTAAGTCTCACCTATATTGCCATTCCTCTCCCTTCTCCAATTCAAGAGTTTTCATCCACCAATTTTATATGGCTAATACTCCCGCCGCCAATGCAGCCACAGCCGCAACCGGCGGAGACTCCAGGCGTCGCCTCTCCGCTTCCATGTAAGCACAATATATGAGTCTCTCATTGTACATACAATATTCAAGATTAGATGAAAACAAATCGTCTAAAGGTTTGTGTGTGGGTTGTTTTAACTTTATAGCAGTGAAGCAATATGCAAGAGAAGATTCCGGCGAAACAGCAAAGGTAGTGCAGGCAGATCGGATATGATGAAACCATTTAGTATCATCAATTTTCCGACAGGAGACAAAAACAGTAGTTGTTGTTGCAGCAAGTTTCAGATCGTGAAGATTCTCTTGTTTATGCTTCTATTGGCTACTCTCTTCACCATCATCTATTCCCCTGAAGTTTATCATCACTCTCTGTCCCACTCTTCTTCTAGGTAAAACTCCTTTCCATAACAATCTTGACCTCATATTTTTCAATACAATTTTAATATATTTTGAAATTAATATAATTTTTCAGTTTCATCACCTTTTGTACTATGACTTATATAGAGCATGTTTAATGGAAGTCTCTTAGTGATATTCTCTTAGCGGAATTTAAGAGATAATCTCATTAAACATGCTCCTAGCAATCCAAGTAACGATTAAATTTTCATTTTATCAAAACCATAGAGGTTCTTTTAATACGAACCATGTGTGGAAATTAGATGGATATGGAGAAGACAAGATTCAAGATATGTTTCGGACCTAGAGGTAAATTGGGACGACGTGACCAAAACCCTTAAGAGTGTGGAAGAAGGCCGTACGATCGGTGTCTTGAATTTCGATTCCAACGAGATCCGACGGTGGAGAGAGTTAGCCAAGACTAAAGACAATAATGATGAGGAAAAGGTTGTTGTATTAGATTTGGACTACGCAGACAAGAACGTGACTTGGGACGCACTCTACCCAGAGTGGATCGATGAGGAGCAAGAAACAGAGGTCCCTGTTTGTCCTGATCTCCCAAAGATCAAAGTACCTACAAGAAGACTCGACCTGATCGTCGTGAAGCTTCCTTGTCGGAAAGAAGGGAACTGGTCAAGAGATGTCGGGAGATTACATCTGCAGATGGCGGCAGCGACGGTTGCTGCTTCAGCAAAAGGGTTTTTCAGAGGTCACGTGTTGTTTGTGTCTAGATGCTTTCCGATTCCGAATCTGTTTCGGTGTAAGGATCTTGTGGCTCGGAGAGGCGATGTTTGGTTATATAAACCTAATCTTGATACCTTGAGAGACAAGCTTCAGCTTCCTATAGGTTCTTGTGAGCTCTCTCTTCCTCTTGGCATCAAAGGTGAAAAATAAATCTCTTGTTTCGAATGATTGCTAAGCAGATCCGGATTTGATATTTAGAGGGCATAAACATCTTTAGGTTTAATCATAGTTTGAAAATTTGATAATTTGAAGGTCATGCTACTTATGTCATGTTTTATCCGGATGTGTGCAGATCCGACCATGATGTTAAGCATGGTCGGTCCTAGGTCAAACCTGATGAAACATTCGTTTCATGTTCTCAAAATTTTTGAACTTTATATATATATATATATGAATGGGCAATTCTCTTAAATAACACTTTTTAAGTTTTTGTCACAAAAATAGTCCTCAAAAAATAAATGACCAAAATAGACTTTTTTTTTTGTTGAAATTTTAATTTATTTTTTTTTTTTTTTTTTTTTTGAAATTTGAAACCCTAACCCTAAACTCACCCCTTAACTCTAAACCCTAAAGTCTAAATTAGTTAACCCTAAGGATATAAATATATATAAATGAATTTTTTAGCTTCTAAAAAAAATATTTTGATTATTTTCTTCCTTAAAAGCTATTTTGTGACAAACAAACTAAAATGGACTATCTAATGGAATTTCTCTATATGAATCCCTAAATTTTTTATTTTTTTAAAGGCGCCCAAACTATTATAATATTTATGAAATCGTCTTCAACCTCTATAATCTCAGGACCAGCCATGATGCTAAGTTTCTAGTTTTCTATTTTCTTCAATGGATTTCACAGAGAGAAAAAGCTTAGGAAACCCTAAAAGAGAAGCGTACGCTACAATCCTCCACTCCGCTCACGTTTACGTCTGCGGAGCCATTGCAGCGGCTCAGAGCATAAGACAATCCGGTTCAACAAGAGACCTCGTGATCCTCGTCGATGAAAACATCAGCGGTTACCACCGGAGTGGACTAGAAGCCGCGGGTTGGCAAATCAGGACAATACAGAGGATTCGAAACCCTAAAGCGGAGAAAGATGCTTACAACGAGTGGAACTACAGCAAATTCAGACTATGGCAGCTCACAGATTACGACAAGATCATATTCATCGACGCAGATCTCTTAATCTTGAGAAACATCGACTTCTTGTTCTCGATGCCTGAGATCTCAGCTACAGGAAACAATGGAACCCTATTCAACTCAGGAGTTATGGTAATCGAGCCTTGCAACTGTACGTTTCAGCTTTTGATGGAACATATAAATGAAATTGAGTCGTACAACGGGGGAGATCAAGGCTACTTAAACGAGGTCTTTACATGGTGGCATCGGATTCCGAAACATATGAATTTCTTGAAGCATTTTTGGGTTGGGGATGAAGATGACGTGAGACGCAAGAAAACAAAGTTGTTTGGAGCAGAGCCTCCGATTCTTTATGTTCTTCATTACTTGGGAATGAAGCCGTGGCTATGTTACCGTGACTATGACTGTAACTTCAACTCCGACATATTCGTTGAGTTCGCTACGGATATTGCTCACCGACGATGGTGGATGGTCCACGACGCAATGCCAAAGGTATGAATGATGGTACATTCTTTTCTTAAACCCTAATTCTAACACATAAACACATTATTTTTTTTTCTTAGGTAGATGTTAGCATGTGTGTCATTGGCTAAAAACCAACAAAATGTGAAAAAAATATTGGCATGATCAAAATATTTTCCACTACAAAATCACTTTTCTTTTAAATAACTAAGAGGTTCTAGACATGTAGACTCGTACATCCAGACAAAATCTAAACCATTTTAAATTTATTTTACTTTGGAAATGAAATATTTTTAAAAAAACACATATTAAATAATCTAGAAGGTTTAAAATATGATAATATTGTTTTAATATAGTTTTTTTTTCTTGTGTCAAAATTTAAATGATAGATATGTAATGTAGGCCGTAATGTGATGTTTTTTTTAGGAGCTTCACCAATTCTGTTACTTGCGATCCAAGCAAAAGGCACAGCTGGAATATGATCGCCGGCAAGCCGAGGCCGCGAATTATACCGATGCCCACTGGAAAATAAGAGTAAAGGACCCAAGATTCAAGATTTGTATTGATAAGTTGTGTAATTGGAAAAGCATGTTGAGGCATTGGGGAGAATCAAATTCAAATTGGACCGACGACGAGTCTTTTGTGCCTACCCCGCCGGCTATCACCGCCGTCCGGAGATCCTCGCTTCCCGGCAATAACTTGTGACGTGATACATATAAACACAACTACATATTAATGAATTCATGAGTGTGTTTTTTTTCCTGCGAGAGTAGGTAAATATCAGATTTATAACTAATTTTTCATATAGTTTTTTTTATTGGAATAAAATGTTTTTTTTTTTCTTCTTTTTGTAGTTTAGCAACATCATTAACACATATCTTATACGTCATGTATTTACATCCCATTTTTATGCTATCATTTCTTTAAATAGAATAATTTGAAAGTTAATTTTGGAAATACCGATAATGTTAGTAAAATTCAAAGTATTTATACCCAAAATATATATTGTAGACTTATAATTAAATTACATAACTTAAACGATGACATCACATGTACTTACATCCCATTTTAATTATTATTTATTAAAAAATAATAATTTAAAGTTAATTTAAAATGGATAATAATGTCAGTAAAATTCAGAGTATTTATATATACAATATATATTATAGATTTATAGTTAAATCAAATAAATTAAGCAATGACACATTCTCAAATCTCAAGTTCTCAACGTAGGCGGTCGTTGTATCTTTTGTTGTAAACATTACACACACAATCTTGTATGTGTAATTTTTTTCCTAATTATTAAGCCTAAATAAAAACTTTTTCAAAATCGAAATTAAATAAAAGGAAAATCATATCACAAAAAGGAAATCGAATTTAACAGATATCCTTTCTGATCTTCGAAACCAAAAATGGAAAATCTCAAATTAATTAATCTTCTCTATATATTAAGAAATATGTAAAACAATAATCACTAATTCAGTTCACAATCGCTGACACAAACATAACATGTCGTCTTTTTTTCCTTCTTCGTCTTCCTCGCCGATGACGAAGAAAACCACTGAAGTTTCCCAATTTCGACCAACCCTTTTCCAGAAAGCTTCTTCCTTAAAAGTCACAAGCTTAGTAGCTAAAAGACAAGAGACTGTCTTTAAGAAAGCTAAAGAGCTTTCAGTTCTCTGTGGTATCGAAGTCTGCGTCATCTACTACGGGTCAGACGGTGAGCTTAAAACGTGGCCTAAGGATAGAGAGATTGTCAAAGACATGGCTCTAAGGTACAGCCAATTAAGCGACATGAAGCGACTCAAAAAACAATATGATCTTGACCAGTTTCTCGAGAAGATCAACAAGGATGATCCCAAGAAGAAGAAAGTGAAACTTGGATCCAGTTACAAGTATCCGGATTGGGATCCGAGGTTTGATAATTTCTCTGTAGAGCAACTCACAGAGCTGATAGAGTCCTTGGAACGCAAGCAACCCATCATGCAAGATAGGCTTCGAGCCGTTCTTGAATCTCAGAGACAGAGGAATTTGTATTACATGAACATGGCTGATCAAGAACAGATGCAGATGAATCATCTTCAACTTCAACAGCAACTCCCTAACCAAGCTCAGTCGCTGGCTCCCCTTCCAAATTCACTGACGGTATACCAGTATCCGAACGTGGATTTGTACTCGAGGTTACTCGGTGCGCAAGATACTCGAATGAATGAGTTTCTAAGCACGAACATGCTACCCTTTAACAGCTTCAACACCAACTGTTTTAACATGTTTCCAAACCAGTTAAATCAGAACTGTTCCAAAGTCGAAGATTACTCTGTCTTTCCTCAAGGAACTGGGATCAATAACAACATGAATGTAGAAGATTATTCAGGGTCACTTTGGGCGCAAGGGACTAACGGGTTGCAGAACATGGACATGTACGGCTACAACAGCAACAACATTAACACCAATGGTTTTTCACATCAGCTTGTGGCACAAAGAGCAGCACCCGTTTATCAATATATGGATGGGTCAACACAAAAATAACATACCTCAAATGAGATTTAATCTCTCGCAATGTCTCTAATAACTTAGAAGCATATTGATACATATATTTTTTGTTGGTTGATGATGCAATTATCAGTTTATAACATTTATGCTTTTCCAATTATGTCGCTATGTGCCAATGTGACCAACTATATATTATATTTTGTTTTTTGTGTCTAATATCTCCATGAGTGTCTCTTCTCTGCTTTTGCTATTCCGAGCTATGATATATCGTTAATGTTTGCTTGGTAAAACCCTTTTATGGAAGCCTTTTTTGTGACGTAAAGGATCTATCACTAATCATCATCACTTGGTTAATAAAAAGAAAAAGAATTGTAACAAAAGAATAAAGTAGAAAGAGATCCAACAAGTGTTAAGCTGTTCGGCTAGTTTAAGAAGTAACCAACGACTGAGATCAAAAGAGTTTAAATCAACGGTTTAGATTGACCGAAAATCTTATTACCTTCAAAGTGGGACCGGACCCACCAATCACACACAGAAGCAAAATCATTTAGCGAGGATATTTTTTTGGTGGAGGCTGCTTCCTTCTCCTGAGAATAAGACCGACCTAGTAGAAGTAAGAACACTCTGAACCAGTTAAACTCGTTGTCTGTCTCTCTTCTTTTGATATTCGTATATTTGTAACCAGTCTCGTACTTATCTACAAACCCTGGAAGCGAAGAAACTTTGGTGTTAGGATTTGTATCTCTCTCTCTGTTGGCGATGACAAGTTCTATTATTCGGATTCAAGTGAGTGCTGTTTCTCTTCTCGTCTGTTTCTGATTCTAAGGTTTGTATATTATAAGCTCCAATTGATTTCAGTTATATTGAATTCAATCTCGGGTCAAATTTTCATCCTTGTTAGTGTACTTCAGTGATTGGGGGGCTTCTTCACTTATTTATTTCGTTTTTTTTTGGAAATTATCATCTTTTCAAGATCAACAGTTTTCACTATTGGAGATCTACACTATGAGGTTGTGTAGTGGTGTGCTTTAAGTAACTCTGATTTATATCAAAAATAAATAAATTTCATATGTGACAACACCAAATATTTCCATTGATATTCTGCAGATTTTTTGGTGGTAATTAGTTTGCATAGTTGAAATGAGTGGTTCTGGAAGGAAACATGTTTCTAAATGGGACTTCAAGGAAGACACACATCCTAACATAGATGTAAACTCAGGTTCTCATCACCGTGACAAGGAGGCCGAACCTGTCCGGTTCAACGCTGACAGTAATGCAAGTATGAGGTCTGTGGATAATCAGCACTCCGGCCAAGCTAGAACTAGAAGCAGAGCTTTACAGCATAACAATAACAATTATTATTCTGAACATGATGAAACTAGGCAGCAATTTTCCCATAGGTTAGTAGTGGTTGAGTTGGTTACAACAAGTAAAAGAGTAGAGATTCTTCTTATTTATTGTTCTTCAGTTCTTACTTTTTTGTCTTCTTATTCAGGAGTGATAGTAGAAGTTATAGCAGAAGTAGAAGCCGTAGCAGAAGCCCTGTCTATAGAGCAAGTCGAGATCATGCAGGATCTTATTATGATAGACACAAGACCAGAACACGTGATGACTTCAACAAGAGAGGCGGTGATCAAAGCAGCGACTATAGTTGGGAAGATAAAGTTAGTAGAAAGCCTAGGGAGACGAGATATCACTCCAATGATTTCAGAGGTGTAAGGTCTTCAGACTATGATGATAATGAGGAAAGTTCTAGAAGGGAGCATTTACATGATGGCGTTTCAGACCCGAGGTTGAGAAGACAAAGAAGCGAGCTGACAGGAGAGAAAGAAACACAAAGAAGAGATGGTGATGGTGAGGGACGGTTCCTCCGCAGGAGTTCTGACATCCTTTGCAAGTTTTTCGCAGCAGGGAACTGTCGTAATGGTCAGCATTGCAGGTTTTCTCACCATGGTGGTGGTGTTGATAGAACGCAACCTCAAGACAACAACAACAACAACAGGTTTTATAGACAGGACAACAACTGTCATAATAGATGGAATGATGATGAAAGATTGGATAATGGAAAACTCAGTAAAGGGACTTCTGAAACTAAGGCTAGTAGTAGCTGGATTGGAGATATGGAGATATCTCCAGATTGGAACTATGGTGCTCATAACTTTAAAAAACGTATGAATGAAGAAGAGCCTGGTGTTGGCAGTATTGGTCAGAGTTCAAAGTCTCGAGTTGATGATCAGAGGAGCAGTGGTATGTATTCATATGATGGTGACAACAACAAACCCATGGTTGAGAAACCTGTAGTAGCTGATTCTCATCAGAACTACAACAATGTGGTGAACACCGCTCCACTTCAAGCATTCAATCAGAGTCATAATGTATTGCCGTACCAAAACTCACCAACCCCTGGAGGAACTCAACAACAAGCGATAGCTCCTGCTGCCGCTGCTACAGATTTCTCCTTGAAATTGAGTAATCCTGAGATCGGAAGTAGTAGTGTGACCAGGGAACAAATAGATCAGATTAGCAACATCTCAGCAACTATAGCACAGTTTCTTGCAAATGGACAGCCCATTCCACAACTTACACAAGCATTGCTTTCAGAATCTTCCATTGCTGTTCAACCAAATCAGGCTACTCAGAGTAACAACCCACTTGGGATGAGCCCTGACACTGATGAAGCCCCACCGTTGACTGAACTACCGTTGAACCCCAAGGCTTCTGAGGAGAACGAAGTCACAAAGACCACCAATGAAGCTAGTAAACAAGAAGAGTGTAAGAAACCTGGAGAAGATGGCAAAGATGCTGAGAACGTTGTAGATGAAAATGAAGATGATGATGATGGGAGCAGCGATGAAGAAGAAGACAAGAAAGAGATGAAAGACCCGAAAGGGATGAGGACGTTTAAGTTTGCGCTTGTTGAGATTGTTAAGGAGCTTCTGAAACCAGCTTGGAAAGAAGGTAAGATGAACAAAGATGGTTACAAGAACATAGTGAAGAAAGTAGTTGAGAAAGTGACTAGTTCAATGCAAAGTGGAAACGTTCCTACAACACAGGAGAAGATTGATCATTATCTATCTGCTTCTAAACCAAAGCTTACAAAGCTCGTTCAGGTACTTTTGCCTTCGAGAACTTAATCAACCGCAAATGTTCCTAACCGTTGGTTTTGTTGCTATCTTCACTTTCAGGCATATATCAGTAAAGTCAAGAAGACATAAATGCTTATTAACTGTATTCTTAAAACCTGCTTAGTCTTCTTAAGGAAGATGAGAAGATGAGGTGAGTCTCTGTTGTTGTTGTCACCGTCTTCCAGTTCTGTAGATATACACCATTAGAGATTTTGTCCCTAACTTTACTTCTTCTTTTCCGACATGGTGATATATATCCAGTCTCATAGACCAAGATTGTGTTGTCTTTTTATAGAAACTTATACTAGATTTTCAGTGATCCTCATCTCTTTGTCTCAACGTTAATTGGTCTTTGATGCCTTTTGTTCATGTTCTTCTCGACAAAATTACCGTAGCTGAAAGAACCGGTTTAGATGTAAATGAATCAAATTGAAATGGGAATTATACAATTGGCCTCTTAACCGGGTTGGACCGATCTATACCGGCGCTCCCGCCAATTTTAACTCTCCCTCTTCTCTGTTTTCTTTTTCTGGGAATTAAAAAAAAAAGGATCTCTTCTTCGTAGTGAAATTTGATATCTGAAGACGAAGATGGCTTCGTCCACATCTAAAACCCTAATGGACTTTATTCAACCCGCAAAACGCCTCAAAGCTTCCTCCTTTCCCGCCGTTGGGTCCCGCGGTTTGTGTTCCGCAGCAAAATCGCCGCCGCGCATAACCGTCACCAATTCCATTACCGACGAATCTTCTGACCTTGCTCCCGGCTCCGAGTTGAACAGATTTGTCGCCAAGTCCAAACGCAACCTCGCCGTCTGCTCCGAGAAGGTCGCTAAAGCTAAAGGTTTGATTTTCAAAGCTGATTTGTTGTCATCTTGTGTCTCCCATTACTAGGAAAAAAGAGGGTTTTCTAGGGTTTTACGATTTAGATTGATTTGGGATTGGAAACTGTTGTAGCTGAAGGAAACTGCTACGTGCCTTTAACTGAGCTCTTAGTGGAAGAATCATGGCTTAAAGCTCTCTCTGGAGAATTGCAGAAACCCTACTTTAAAGCCCTTTCTGACTTCCTTGAACGTGAGATCATTGCTGAGAGTAAAGGCCCTTTGATATATCCGCCGCAGCATTTGGTTTTCAATGCTCTTAATACAACACCTTTTGATCGAGTCAAGGCTGTCATTATCGGACAGGTACAGACATTGGTTTCTTTGAGGAGGTCCTTGGTTTTTGTTGTGCTTTAACAAGTTTGATTTAGGATCCTTACCATGGACCTGGTCAAGCTATGGGTTTGTCTTTCTCTGTGCCTGAAGGACAGAAGCTTCCTTCTAGTTTATTGAACATATTTAAGGAGCTTCATAAAGATGTTGGATGTTCAATCCCACTTCATGGTGATCTACAGAAATGGGCTCTGCAGGTAAAATGGAGTTTCTTTGTTACTTCAATTCTCAGTTTACTTGGAGTAGCTCATGTAAATCACTTCTTGATTTTATCTTTTGTAGGGTGTCTTGCTGTTGAATGCTGTTCTTACAGGTAATATATATATATATATATCATCGCGTAGGTGACCTTATAAGTTATTAAAAAGTGCCAAAATTCACGGTTGTATTGCCTTGTAAATTCAGTAAGGAGTAAACAGCCGAACTCACATGCAAAGAAAGGATGGGAACAGTTCACTGATGCAGTCATTCAAAGCATCTCGCAGCAGAAGGAAGGTGTTGTCTTTCTCCTCTGGGGAAGATACGCTCAAGAGAAATCCAAGTGGGTTTTGGTTTTCTTATTCGTTAGTTTATTTTGTATGAAACTACTGCAAGCTTTCTTCTGTTCATTGCAGGTTGATAGATGGGAATAAACATCATATACTCACGGCAGCTCATCCATCTGGTTTATCTGCGAATAGAGGCTTCTTCAACTGCAGGTTAGCTCACTCCTGCAAACCTTCTTTTTTTAGTCTCTACTGCCTAATCACATGCATAATGTAACCAAACTGTCTGTGCATTGCGCTTATGTGGTTCCCAACTGCTGAATTTAACAACATTAATGTTCCACCTTTGAACAGACATTTCTCTCGAGCAAACGAGCTTCTGGAGCAAATGGGGATTCCCCCCGTAGACTGGCAACTTTAACCGCAGTCTTGAGACCAAGAGGAAGCATGAGTGTTCTTATCTCTTGCAGTCCCTTCTGGTGAACAAAGCTTGAAGCTTTAACCGCTCCTCCTCTGTGAATTATTATCTTTATCACAGAATCCTAGACGCCTAGCATAGGCTGTTAAAGGAATTCATTTTGTACTCTATGAAGAATGGTGTGTATAGATGGTTTCCTTGTTGCTACAAAGTATGTACAACTTAAAAAGTATAGATGGTTGGTTTTGTTACTTAAAAGTACACGGAAGCTAGCCAGAAGCTTTTTGGTGTTGAGGTGCATATAAAACAACAGTTGAAGTCATCCTTGAGAACTTAGATGGCTTAAGTAAGTCTTTTCCTTCATAGACGTAGCTTAAGTTGTTGCCACAGCAAAACACTAAGCTTATATATATGATGTGTTTATGTTTTACGGGTGTGATATTATTACTTGTTAACAAATTTGAATGAATTCCTTAAACTCCTGGCTTCACTAGTTGTTCGTTAACTACATTCTCAACTTAAAATAAAGAGAGACTAAATGTCTAAACCAAGATTAGACAAATCATCATAATGTCAAGGAACAATATTGTAACAGCATAACTGGAACGTGTTTACAAGAGGAGTTATACCTTTTTTTATTTCCTTGTCAATTTTCTTTTCACTAGGCTATGTTCTCTGTTTATATTGTCCATCGTTCATGCTATATACTCTTTTGTAAGGCTATCAAACCAGAAAGTTGGTATCTGAGAAAATTAAGGTTATGATTAGAGATTGCAAGACAAAGTTGTATTTAGTTAACTCTTTAAATTTTTTACAAGCTTTTGAGCTTAAATAAAATTAATTATTTCGTGTTGAAATTTAGAGAAATTCCTTTAGATAGCACATTTTAGTTTGTTCTTCACAAAAATAATTTTTAAGGAAGAAAATGATCAAAATATGGTTTTTAGAAGCTAAAAAAAATGTTTATATGCATTTATACCCCTAGGGTTAACTAATTTAGACTTTATGATTTAGAGTTAAGGGGTTGGTTTGGGGTTAGGATTTCACATTTAAAAAATAAAAGTAAAAAGTTGAAAATTTCAAAAAAAATTATTTTGGTCATTTTAATTTTTTAAAATTATTTTTGTGACAAAAATTTAAAAAACTATTTAAGAGAATTGCCCTAAAATTTATCTACTGGACGAATAAAGTTTACTAAAACACATCGTAAGGAATTATGGATTTTGCAACGGAATGTTTTTATTTTACAATAAACGATGGGTGAAAAGTATTTAAAACTTTACTTTGGGGTCGGAATCGAAACATTATTACTTATCAGGGGTTTTCCTCTCTAGATTTTATCCTTTTAATTTAAAGAAAATAATTATTTAAAAAAAAAGTCAAAAGGTTACAAGTTGAAAATCGTCGTTAAACCCTAAACCTTGTCCTTTTTTTTTCTTTCTCTCCGCCGCGGTATCACTCTCTCAAGTTTCTCTTCTTCGCTATCGCAACCTTCAAGTAGTTTCGTTTCTTCATGTAAGTTTCTTTACTGTTTTACTCTTCCAGAAGTAGTTCATTTTCGAAGCTCTGTATTGATACGAAAATCAAAAGTACTGCGATTTCGCAAACCTAATTTTATGTTTATGTTCTCTTGTAATACACGAGCTCTTACAAACTTTGCACATCTTAGTTTTGGTATATAAATTTTAAATTTTTGGATGTGAGAATCAAAATTGACGATTTTTTAGAGACTAATAATGATTAAGACACAGAACCTGTTTACGGACATTCGTTTGATCTGTTGAAACATTGGTTTCGGTGGGCTTTCATTATCTGTCCTAGAACTGTCCCTCTTTCATAGATTGTTGATATATTTATGTAATTTTGCTGCAGAGAGTTGATTGATTGAGATTTAGAGCTAAGACAGACATGGTTGAGCTGGAGAAGAAATCCAGTGATGAGCTGAAGAAGAGGATAAGAAAGCGTAACCGTGGTAAGAAAAACGAGGTTCAAAGGACGGAAGAAGAAGAAGAAACCCTTAACGTAGAGGAAAACGCAGATGAAATCCAGAACAAGAGAGAAAAGAAGGTTAAGAAAGTAAAGCAGCTGCAGGAGAGAGGCAAAACTGATGAAGAGGAAGAAGAAGAAGAAGAGGTGGAAGCAAAGGAAGAGGAAGAGGAAGAAGAGAAGAAGATGGTGATTGTGGCGAAAGGGATAATGACTAATGAGACTTTTGAATCCCTTGACTTATCTGAGCAGACTTTTCAAGCTATCAAGGCTATGGACTTTAAGCACATGACCCAAGTACGTGAATCTTGGAACCATTTTTCTTATGTTTATACCAGAATTTGCAAAACACTTTCTTGTGGGATACTAGTACGTACATGTTTATAAGTCTCTTAATCATTTCGCTATCATTTTCAGATTCAAGCTGGGTCAATTCCTCCTCTATTGGAGGGAAAAGATGTTCTTGGTGCTGCCAGGACGGGTTCTGGTAAAACCCTTGCTTTTCTCATTCCGGCTGTTGAGTTGCTCTTTAAAGAGCGTTTCTCTCCTCGTAATGGGACTGGTGTCATCGTTATTTGCCCCACAAGAGAGCTTGCTATTCAGGTAGATTCCCTTCTTTGTCTACCATACTGTCATTGTGAGTAGATGAGTCCTGGTAGAAGATAGAACCATTCTGTAAGGTCCTCATCTCTCATGTAGATTACTCAAATTGTAATTGTAAAGTCTGAATGTTGTTGTACGTTACTGCGGCTCCTATCCTCTTTTTCACTGTACTGTTTTGATATTTCAGACGAAAAATGTGGCGGAGGAGCTACTCAAGCATCATTCACTGACGGTCAGCATGGTTATTGGTGGCAATAACAGAAGGTCGGAAGCACAACGTATTGCAAATGGTTCAAATTTGCTGATAGCAACTCCTGGGCGTCTTCTTGACCATCTTCAACATACCAAGGGTTTCATTTTTAAACACCTAAAGGTGCTTTCCTTTTCATTTTGCTCATTAGCGCATCTTCTTGTCTTGTAGATGTTGAGAATTCTGACTGCTGAGCAACTTAGACATTGTTTTTTACACGTAAAAGAGCCATAGATGAACTGTTTTAGCAGCTTATGATGTATTCCTTATGCCGCCTCTGTGACAGAGCTAGAGAGGGAAAACTACATAATTGTTGAAATGTGATTACTTGAGCTGTATATAATTCTAATGGATATCTATCTTTATATATGTTCCTTTAAATTGCAGTGCCTTGTGATTGATGAAGCTGATAGGATACTGGAAGAAAATTTTGAGGAAGACATGAATAAGATTCTAAAAATTCTACCAAAGGTAACTTATCTCTGTCTCTTAATTAAGGTTAATCCAATGAGAAAACTAAATAAATTCAAACCTTTCAGTATCAGAGATTCCTTCTCTTCTTCTTCTTTTTGTGTTTAAAGTTTTCCTTTAAAGTAGCACGCCATAGTATTGCTATTCTCCTCAGCCAAAACTCACTGGCGAAATAGTTTTGTTGAACTATGTATGCTAAAATGTTACAAAAATCATGTGCCCCTAAGTATTTGGCATTACTATGGTTTGGAGTTTGTACTGATTAAAGTTTTTACCATGTTTCTGCAGACTAGGCAAACGGCACTATTCTCTGCCACCCAGACTTCGAAGGTATTTGACTGTTAGCTTCGGTAATGTCGTTATTTGTACTTGCTTTGCTGATACTTAATTTTTTTTGCACCCTTTGTGAATCGTTGCAGGTTCAAGATCTTGCTCGCGTGTCATTGACGTCTCCTGTTCTTGTTGATGTCGATGATGGTAGACGCAAGGTATGAATCACAAGAAACACTCGAGTAATGAAAATTTAAGGACCATGCCTTAGAGATTTTACTTAAATAAGTTTCCCAAACTGTTAGGTGACAAATGAAGGATTGGAGCAAGGCTATTGTGTTGTTCCGAGCGAAAAGAGACTTCTCCTTCTAATTTCTTTTCTGAAGAAGAACCTAAATAAGAAAATAATGGTCTTCTTCTCGACGTGCAAGTCGGTGCAATTCCATGCAGAAATCATGAAGCTTATCAACGTTGACAGCTGTGACATCCATGGAGGACTGGATCAGAACCGAAGAACTAAAACCTTTTTCGACTTTATGAAAGCAGAGAAAGGTATTTTGTTGTGCACTGATGTTGCTGCTCGTGGTCTCGACATTCCTGCCGTGGTACGTATAGGTTCTGACATTGATTACTAACACTTTTATATATTCAATAGGTCAATAGTATTACTAAAATCATGTTGTGTTGAATCTTGTAGGACTGGATTATACAATATGATCCTCCAGACAAGCCAACGGTAGGAGAAATACTTTGCTTTTTCTTGTTCTTTTTTTAAAATCCGGTTCTGTCTGTTTGTGTGCATCTTAGATTGTTGATGGTTGATGTTGTTTACAGGAATATATCCACAGGGTTGGTCGAACAGCCCGTGGAGAAGGAGCAAAGGGAAAGGCATTGCTTGTTTTGATCCCTGAAGAGCTTCAGTTTATTCGGTACCTTAAGGTATGTATTGTTTTTTTAGAATCTTCTTGTGGTTAAACCTACTTGTTTTAACTGATTTGTCCTTAAACCCGCAGGCTGCAAAAGTACCTGTAAAAGAGCTCGAGTTCAATGAGAAGAAACTTTTGAATGTTCGATCCGCTCTGGTAATTGTTTCTGATTCAGTCTTTTTTGTGCGGGTGAATGACTTTTGCATCTGTAGTTGCATTGTAAGAACATTGTTTATTGCTCTTGTCCTGCAGGAGAAATACGTTGCCAAGGACTATAACCTGAACAAGATCGCCAAAGAAGCGTACAGGGCTTATATCGCAGCATACAATTCACATTCTCTGAAAGACATCTTTAATGTTCACCGGCTAGATCTTCAGGTATAGTATAGATCACACACAAAATAAACTATTGTTCTTTCTTGCAAGGTTAGAAGATAACCGGGTTTTCAAATTTTGTCATGGGATGTCACAGGCGGTTGCTCTATCGTTCTGCTTCTCTTCGCCACCAAAAGTGCATCTGAACATAGAAAGCGGAGCTGGAAAGGTGAGGAAGGCGAGGAATCAGCAAGGTCGCAATGGCTTCTCTCCTTACACTCCCTATGGCAAAGGCAAGAGGAATGAAGTGTCTTGACCGGACTAAACGATTAGGATTATTTTCTTCTCGTTTGGAAACCTTTTTTGTTTTATTAATCACACCACCAAGTCTTGCCCCAACAGTACTGTAGTTTTTGTTTTAATTCAGATTATTATGTTTCTTGTAATACTTCTCAGATCTCTGTGTTGTTATAAGAATGGTTTAATCAACTAATGGCAGCTTTCTCTAGAGATTATTTGCTTATGAAATATAAGAAACTGTAAAGAACCACATATAAGTAGGTAAATATGAGACCACAAGAAAAGTGAAAACATGTTGAATGAAACCTAGACCGGTCCGGTTATTTGGAATGGTCACTACTTGAGAACTTAAGGAGAACAAAATGCTAAACCGGGACTAAAATCTGCTCTAATGCCAAACCAAAACCGAAACAATAAGAACCGCAAAGCCGGAACTAGTGAACTGGACAGCGGTTTTCAACGCACTGCTATTCTTGGGAGTTGAACCCGGGAGAGATGAAGATGACGAAGGAGGAGGAGAATCTGGCGAAGACTCGGTCTCCATGACTTTAATGATCATCTTCTGACCCTTTTCACAGTGGCCCGAGACACCGCTGATAAAGTAAAACAAACCAGGACGGTCTAGTTTGAAAACCGTGTCTTGGTTGTTGGAATAGAGTTGCGGTTTAGTCGCCTTGCATTGCTTGTACTCGTCTTCTGACACCACCAACACTGAGTCTTTCTTGTACTTGAAACCTTCACCAAAATAAAAATCTCTCACAAAAAGTTTAACATATATGTAAAGATGATGAAAAAGAAGGGAATATAAAAAAGAAAACTTACGGATAGTGTCGCCAACTTTAAACCGGTTGTGTGAAGCCCATTGGTTAAACATATCCCCGTGAGTATTGTTAGAATTTGGTACGACCCAACCATCTTCTCCTCCAACTTCAAGTTCAGTGCTTGAAACCCCACATGAAAACATATAAAATGAAACAAGAATAGTAACAAGAGTGATCTTCTTAGATGGACTCATTTGTTGTTTTTGGATTGATATGTTCTTGGAAATCAAAGTTACGGGGATTGATATTTTTAGAAGGGTTCTCTCTCTGTGCTCTTATGGCTTGTGAATGCTTTGAGGCTTTGGAGTTTAAAAAGAGAGAGGCATCGAGGTCTGTTAGTCTTGTCCACTTCTTGAGGGATTATTAATGTATTTGACTACGTATTTTTACTCTCTTTTTTTTTTTTTGAAACATTTGTGAAAACATTATGACTTGGAAATTGTTGAGGAATATCCGATTTTGTGGGATATTTGCTTCTTATTTTGATTTATATATTTTTTTAAATTAATGTGTTTTCTTAAAAGATTTCTTACGATAAATTAGCAAAATATTAATCATGTATGCATGGTTTGCTCTCGAATATATAATTACATCTATGAAAAACAAATATAGATTACTCTATATAGCAAATGTTATTTTGTAAGAAAAATCATATTATTCTATTTTTTTTCCTGTTGAACTTAGATTATCATAAATTAATTTAAAATATAATTTCGTATTATAGTGGAGTCAATATGAAAATATATTAAAAAACTTATGGCTAAGTGTGTGACATGTATTTTTTGGTGACTACAAAAAGCAAGTTCCCCTTCTCATTGACCATTTCTAAGAATTTTCAACTTAGGGTTGAAATTTCACTTTTCATAAAGTTTAGTAGATAATATTGAATTTCCAAATAATATAGGCCCTTTGTACCAAATCTTTCCAATTACTTTCTTCACTTTGATCCCTTTAGGGTTTAAGACGTTAAACCCAGAAGAAACCAACATCCGAGCTCAAATGGCGAATTCAATGGCTACGCTTTCTAGAAGACTCTACCGATCTCTCCTAACGAACCCCACATTCTCCCAAGCTTCCAAATCTTTCTGCACCAACAACATCGACGAGCTATCCTCCTCCATCTCAGACACTGAATCGCCCCATGAACCCAACGCTTCAGATCCGAATCATCGATTCTCCGGAGAAGATCGCGTCATGGAGGAGCGTCCTCTCGAAAACGGCCTCGACGCTGGCATTTTCAAGGTACCAAACTTCCTCCTCTCAAAACGTTTTCTAGCTTCAGTGGATAGATATGGTTTTTAGGGTTGTTTGAATTGGAAATGGTAAATCTTTGAATCTGAATGTTTGTTTAGGCGATATTGGTGGGGCAAGTGGGGCAGTTACCTCTGCAGAAGAAGCTGAAGAGTGGAAGAACGGTTACTCTCTTCTCTGTAGGAACCGGTGGGATTAGGAACAACCGGAGACCGTTTATTAATGAAGACCCGAGAGAGTATGCGAACCGTTCTGCTGTGCAGTGGCACCGTGTCTCTGTTTACCCTGAACGCTTGGCTGATCTTGTCTTGAAGAACGTTGAACCCGGGTTAGTTCTCGCTTCTCTAGGTTATGTGATGGTGGTAGAACTGAATCCTGTTCTGAATTAGTGAAAAAGGATGAAACTTTAATCGAGTTTTAGTTGGTAGAATCAAAATGGTAAAGCTTGCTTTTTCATGTTTGTGTTCTTATATAATAGCACAATTGTCTACTTGGAGGGTAATCTGGAGACGAAGATTTTCACTGATCCTGTCACTGGTTTGGTTCGACGTATTAGAGAAGTCGCTATTCGTAGAAACGGTATGATTTGGCTCAACTCACAAGATATTGATTTTGTTCACTCTACATATCTTCATTGGGATCTCTGTTTCTTCTTCTTGCAGGCCGAGTTGTGTTTTTAGGAAAAGCTGGTGATATGCAGCAGCCAAGTTCTTCTGAGCTTAGAGGCGTTGGGTATTACTGATTCTTCAACGAACAATTTGTCATTTGATGAGGTGTTGTAGCTTTCGTCTCTTCTTGTAACTTGAAGGTTTGCTCAGTGTTCTTCAATTGTCACTAGCCCTTTTACATTGTTTTCTTTTTGTTTGGCAAATAAACCGAACCAAAATACATGTTTAAATTAACCGAATCTAAACCAAAATCTCGGTTTAAGACAATGGAAACAAAGACAAACCTCCACGTGTTTGAAAACCATGCATGAACGCTACCTCAAAGCTGAATTTGTCATACATTTGTTTTTAACCTTTCCTGTCTCTATCACCCACACAAAAGCAACAATCTACAATGGCGGAAACGTTCTCTAGCGGCGAGTCCCAACATTGGCCCATCTACGGTACCAACACCACCGAAAGAAACAGCCCTTACGCCTCGCTTCTCCGCTTTCTCCAATCTCCTTCACCAACAACCTCCTCATCACATCTCTTTGGTTTCCTCGCTCTCTTCATATCCGGTGGACTCCTCACCTTCCTCCTAGGTGTCTCCCTCACGGCCACCGCTATCGGTTTCATTGCCTTTCTTCCCTTGATCATCATCTCGGGTCCCATCTGGCTTCCGGTTTTTGTCCTCGTTGGTGGTTGCTTAACTGTCGCCGGATTCCTTGTTGGAGCCGTGGCTCTCGCATCGTGGACGTACCGTTATTACCGGGGAATGCACCCGGCTGGATCGGATCAAATGGATTATGCACGTGGTCGGATCTATGACACAGCCTCCCACGTCAAAGATTACGCTAGAGAGTACGGTGGATACTTCCACGGTAGGGCTAAAGATGCAGCCCCTGGTGCTTAACCTGAACCGGTCCGTATTGTCTGGTTGAGGGTAAGATCAGAGCCCTTTCTGAGATTGTTTGACCCTATTCGAGTAATAAAAATATTTACAAATTATCGTAAGCTTTTCATAAATTGTATGAACAAAAACTTTTATTTTGAAACCCATAGTTTTATGATATGTTTTTTAATACTTAATTATAATAAAATGAGATTCATCCAAGCCCGACTTTGGGTAAGATAACTGACCGGTTCGGTTTATGGAGGATGAACACGATTTATTCATGGTACTAATATTACATTTTGTTATTTTGTTTTCGTTTATGAAAATAATATACCTGGTTATGCACAATCTCTATGAGACTTTGGGTGTGCGTGTTCGTCACTTGAAATGAATATTTTACTTTCTTTTTTCAGATACACATATGGTCAAATGTCTTTTGAGTTATATAATATTTTCTGAAGAATGACAAGAGTATACATTATAAACCACATGATAACCATCATTTGTATAGTTTAGATATCTAAGCTAAACAAATGATAGTTATCATCTAATAATAAGATCGCGTTTTCTAATAGGAGTATCTTTCTCATCTTCCATCGATCCTTGTTGTGTCCTTTTCTAATAACGAAAATTGTTTGTATGGTTATAAAATGCAGTCTCGTCAAAGTTTTAGAAAAGAAAAACTGAAATTAATTAGAACCTCATATTCCTAACATTGATTTACAACCCCAATTATACGTCTCCTGAACATGACAATATTATTTGTCAATCTTTGAATTGTTTTGTATTTATAATTACGTTGAAAGTTGAAACTCTGACCAAAAAAAAAATTATAGTTAGATTGATTCTAGAAAAATTCTCTTATATAGCTTTTTTTAGTTTGTTTTTCTCAAAAATAGTTCTTAAAAAAGAAAATGACCAAAATAAGTTTTTTTTGAAGTTAAATTTTTTATTAATATACATTTATACTCCTAGGGTTAACTAATTTAGACTTTAAGGTTTAGAGTAAAGGGGTGAGTTTGGAGATAGGGTTTCAAAATTTTTTTAAAAAATAAAAAATTGAAAATTTTTGAAAAAAAAATTATTATTTTGATTATTTTTTTTCAAGGGCTATTTTGTGACAAAAACTTAAATATTTTATGATTGAATTAAATTGTATGCCGTCTCCAGAATAAATAATATGAGTAAAAAAAATTGGAAAGTTATTCATGAATTAGTCGAAAATTATGTTTTACTGATTTTAGCTTGACAGGTTGAAAAGATTCCAAAACTTGTATAAAGAAAAATATCTAAATTCTAAATTTTACACATGCACCTCACAGAATTGGTGGCTTAGAAAAAAAAAATCTAGCCGTTCGGACTCCACATAGATTGTGGGTTGTTGATTCATGAACTGTTGTATAGTAATAAGTCATTAACTGAAGATTCATACGCCAAAGAAAACCATACGCTGGAACGTGACATTAGGGATCTAAAGAATACTACTAGCATTAACAATCTAAGATAGTTGAAATCATTTTAACCTCTACTTTTTTTGTTGGGTTGACTTCTTTGTGTATTGATTTGAGGTCAAAGTCAGCAAGACAAAAAGCCTCCCCCCATCAAGTCAACACCCAAATTTGGCTGGACGTTAACCGTTGATTTGGTCTAAGTAAGTACTTTTCGTTTGTATTTTGTAATCATTAACACGGTTAGAAATGCCATCGTTGAAGCCTTTTTACCGCATAATGGATACAAACTTTAGATGTTAATGAACGGTTAATAAATAAAACTTGCCCTTTATTATATTGAAAATGCCCACTAAACTTTATAATTTTTCAACGTAACTAGATTACACAGCAATTTGCATAAAATATGTGACATCATCTACCAATAACAAGCCAAGAAACGAAACTTCTAGAGAATTTAATTTAATTACCATTCACCTCATGACACACCAAACAGAAAATCATAACATATTCTCAAACTAAATTTACATCTCCTTTCTCGTCGGGTTCAATACTGACCCGACATACGAACGGGTCGGGCGATCCGGGACCAAACCGGCACGTGGTGATCTTGGAGGCAGTTCCTTGAGCTGATGTCCACTACAATCATAGTAGATCACGCCGGAATGATCCAACGGCTCACATTTTCCACCCATCAAAATCTCTCTCTGCCAAATACCAAACTCCTCCTCTTCCTCCTCCAACACCATCTCCACCGCCGTCTTTTTCTTCGCCGGTGTTCCTCCAACGTCGCAACCTTTATTTCTCCGGCCAACCATAGTCTTCGCCTTGTTGCTCAAAGTCGTAAGAAGCTCCTTCGGACGTGCTCTCATCGGCGAAAAAGCCCTCGCAGGACTCCATCCAAACCTTCCTCCTTCTCTGCGAGTTTCAGGGCTCTCGAGATAGTCTTCGAGATGAGTTGCCTTACGAGTTGGTTTGAGTTTAAGTTTCTTGGTGACTCGGCTTGCGTGTCTAGCACAAAGAACCATAAGAGAGACGATGAAACTCACGTTTAGACGCTTGTGTGTCGAGGAAACATGTTCCGGTCTCGATATCTCCATGTCTCCCCTCGTTTTCTCCGGCAGGTGATAAGAAAAAAAGGGTTTTAAACTCAACGATTGGATACTTTTAATGTGACTTCGATCTCTTTTGTCTGAAATGGTTTGAGTTGCGTCTATTTATATAAACCCACGCGTTAGTGTAGCTGTGTAGGGTCCATTAATGTGAAAAAATGTGTTAGGTCACCGGCTGATCCGGTATCTTTTGCGTTGACATATTTTATTGTGTTGACATTTTCTTGATTTCGTGTAATGATCTCGTCTTTCTGTATAACATAATATAAAATCAATGAATGAATGATAATGACTTCTTAATATATGAGATCGATGATTGCATTAGATATGATTTGTGTATGAAACCTAACGAGCATGCGAGAGACATGCATCAACGATCTCTAGGTAAAACACTAACGTGTTTGGATTCATTCCTTGAAAAAATAGTACTTAATTGTCTTACGATTTGTGAGCTCTATAACAAAAAAGTATTTAAACTTCCTTCGTTTTATATGTTTGTAATGTCTAATTACATATTATTATTGTTTTGTTTGATCATGTATATCAAAGACGAGCACTAGTGGTGGGGAAAATGTCAGCCACGCAACTAAAGTGAGGTGAAAACCCCACTCAAAGGTGTTGGCCGGTGTGCAATAACTTCTCCCTTCCAAGTTCATCACAAAAATCACAAACAAATATGCGTCAGCAATTTTAATTAGAGCTCTTTTAATTGATAAACAGAACTTCAAACCACAAATGAGCCTGATTAGAGGTATTAGGTACCCTATATATATATATATATATCATTGCAACAGGTTGATTCCGCCATTAACAACTTAAAAACTAAGAAAAAAAACAGTTAAATTCGCATCAAATTTTAGCAAAAAAAAAGAACAGTCAAATTCAGCTAGTTTATTTTATTATTATTATGCGGACTACATATAAATTTGGATGAGGAGTTTTTTCTGCATTTTCTAGAGTTTACATCAAAATAATCACTAAATAGATTGCAGAAATTAAGATTTTTTTAAATTATATTCCGATTCCTTCTGACTGGTTTAAGTTATATGGTTTAGTTTTTTAAAAGCTTGATAAAAAGTTATATATGTATATACTGTATTAGATACGGTTTTAGTGTTAAATGTGTAAAGTGATAAATGTAATGTGTGTTGGATCTAGATCCTAGTCATAATTGTAAAGCGCCGTGTTCATGATCACGACTTAAATTTATCCTCTACCTGTTTTGCGAAACACGTGTTTAAGTCTTAACACTCACGAACCAGATGAAATGGATCAGGTTGGGTTAGTGATAGTGGAGGACCCAATTGGCTCATCAACTTGATCTTTAATGTGTCTATCAAACAATAACACAACACGAACGGTGACTGGTAAAAGGTCCCACCGACTTTTTCTATTTTATTTTCGTTTGTGAAACTCTGACTCAGTCTCTCTCGGTCGTTCATTTCATATACTCCCTCAGTTTCTGAAATTTTTTGTTTTAAAATAAGTATTAATCATTCTATAATTTCAATACAAAATTTATTAAAACAAATTCTAATTTATTTTTTTATTGGTTAAAATATAGTTAAATATAAATAATTATATTTTTTTTTTAAATAACAAAATTATATATTTTATTAATTTATGTGCATAAATTCAGAACGACAATTAAAATAAAACGGAATGAAAATTTGTTAGTTGTTACGATAGCTTTGTATGAAGAAGTTGATATGAATTTGGGTATTGATTAGCGTCGTGTGTTCGCTAAATTAGTTACATAAGGGACTTTGATTTTTAAAAAACTACTACGAACAATTGTTTATTGTTGTTTTTACATCTATAAAGCAATCGCAGTTTACCAATTTTAAAAATTTGGTGTATCCATCAATTAATCTCATTTTGTCCAATAGTCCACTTGATTCTCAATAAAATTAACGTATCATTTACATATAAAAACACCTAACACTTTACGTGGGTGGTTAGGCATTTTAATTAAAGTTCATTAATTAGAACATTAAGGGACGCTAAATGTAGTTGACCGGAACGACCTGTATTTCTTTATTAACCCACTAATCAAGTTTGATTTTCTGTTTATTTTCTTATTTCTCAAAGTCTTACAAGTAGTACCCCTATCATATTACCAAAAGCTCTGAAACGCGATATGTTTATGCATAAATAACAACATTTTCAACAACATTGGTGGAATATGAATGTTAAACTATTAAATTCAAATAGTTTGGTACAAATAATTAACGAAGAAGAATCGCTGTTGAAGGGGAGTTAGGAAGCACGATATCAGGAGTGTTAGGTAGCCTCCCCCTACAAAAGAACTAAAGAAGAGTGTTTACTTTAAACAAAACCATATAATTCAAAGGTAATAAACTATTATATCATTTTTTGCGCTTTATTATTCGGGATATCTTCATTTTGTCACCAGTATTAAACCAATACAATTTGTTTATTAAATACGTAAAAGGAACCAAATGAGCAAATATGTGAATCTTCTGATTACGTGGTTCCAAGAACTGTTCACGGTATAGTGCACGTTCAATGCATTGCACACAATAGTCTTTGACTTTCAGATTATAGTGTTCTTATTCGTACAATTTTCTTAAAAAATTTGTGGCATTATTAATTTGCTAATTTGTTTCGACTCGTTTTATATTAATTATAATATTACTATATGATATATATATATATATATACTATAAACTAGTAGAGAATCACAACCACATCTATAAAAGATATTATCCAAATAATGTATCTTGAATTTAATTAAATTATTAAACTAATGAGCCAGACAATTATGCATTATTGTTGATTTGTTTCATTTGATATATCATAGATATGTGATCTGCCCCGCACTGAGGCAGAGGAGATAAAATCTGTGGGCTTTGGGTCACGTTAACAGTTCTATATATCTAAAAACTGATGAACGTTTTGGGCCTGTTTATTTCAATGGCCATACCTACCATATTGACCCATTGTGGCCATTGGATATCGTGTTCTGTTTTATTTTGAACTAAATGGCTAACATAAAACCACTTTAGGTTTTAGGAAGATGTGTGATATGATGTGCCAAATAAATGAGGACTTCTAACCAGTCGTCTATGCTTGAGCTCATCAGTATTCAATTACTTATTTCAAAATCAAGGTAATTTTAATTCAAAAAGTAAAAAAATGCAGAAAATAAAATTTATATCAATTTCCCAAGAATATACAATCAAGCAGATACAATCCAAAAGGAAAAATTAACAAAGTAGATACAATATCAAACGTCTGTTCTTGAGCTCAGTTAGGACTTTTAAGGCATACTTTAAAAAAATAACTACTTTAAATTGAAAAAAAGGCAAACAAACAGTTGTCATATTCTTCTACGTAAAACACATTGAAGAGAAAAATATATGTAAAGGATCTGACATCATTTTCTAACTTTGTTTTATTTACTTAAACTATGAAAATAGAAGTTTCAGTCAAATTCACCACTAAAGCAAACTACGCCATTAACATTAGCTTGGATCCATTTTTGTTTTATTGGAAAATTAATATGCTGAAGTTGTAGCGGATTCTTAGGGGAAAAAAAAGAGTTGTAACGGATTCAAGGAATATAATTTTGTTTTGAGAATTAATAAAGAAAAAATCTTCCCAACGACGAAAGGGATATATAATTTTTACACCATGCTTAAAATGCATTTTAAAATTTTGGTGCTTTTAATTTACAAATTCAAAATTAGCTTCTAATTTAAATTAGAAAAGGATTGTGTAAATATTTCTATATTTACGCGTGATTTATCTTTGTTTCATCGGGTTTTTGTTTATAATTTTATTTTACAATCAATTTTTTTTTTCATTTTTCCTTTATGCATGTCAATTTTTTATTAATTGGGTGTGTTTTGTTATGTAACTGTAGAAAACATCATGACAATCGTATTGAAATTGTAGACAAAGGAAATTACTAAATGAAAAAAACTAACTTGATTCAAAGTCAAAATTTGTGTGCAGCGACAAAAAAAGAATAGAAGAATATGTATTAACTATTAACAATAATGACATGTACTATATAGAGAATCAGAAAAGGAAAGTCTCGAACACCGATACCAGGAAAAATTCTACTATAATTTTCTGTGATCTCCAATCCGAAGCGATTATGGGCTTAAATTATTTTAAAAAATTATTAGAAGATACCAATATATATATGTTGAAAAGAAAATAAAATCCATGAAAACAATGCTACTGCTAAATATCACCGTGAACAAAGTGAGGTGGGTTCATTACTATGATAGATATTAAGTTTAATTAAACTATACTTAAGATTTTTGTTTTGTTTTGCAAAAGAACTATACTTAAGATCGGCCTTATATTTTAACCTAATGACCCACTCACCAAGGAGAAATGCGATGACTGTTTGGCACCTGGAAAAAATAGAAAAATTAAATGAGCCACTTCCCAACTAATGCATATGACTTGTCTTCATGTGACTCACTTCTCCATTTGAACCAAAGAACAACAAAAATCTTTACTTAAAAAAAACAGCAAAAATCAAGAATATTTGAAACCCCTAAAAATCCGCCATTGATGCCGGATGCGTACAGCTCTTCCTCTACTCCTACTTTTAGGGTTGGTATCTATCGTTCAAACCACACTCTCTTTCACTAGGGCTTTGAATTATAGTAGGGTTTGAAAACATAAGAGAGAGAGAGAGAGAGACAATGTAGGGTTAATTAATTTTGCAGTTTCTGGGTCTCATTCTCTTATATATATTTCTGGATCTCTATCTCTAACAAGTACATCTAAGGTCGGATTCTTTAGTTTTAATTTTATTTTTTGTTGATAACAGTCAAAGTTCTTTCTGGTTTCTCGCTATCCAGATCTAGGGCTTTTTGGTAACTCAGATTTAGGTTTTTTTTTTTGTTTCCTTCATCAGTTTCGTGATTTCTTCTAGTTTGCTTTCTATCATTAGTTTTTTTTAACAGCTTTGTCGAGTGGAATTGAGAGGAGAAAATCTTGCATATCCATTTGGTTCTTGTTTTGTTCTGCTTAATTACCTCTTAACAGAGTTTTTTTCCTTGATAAGGCCCCTCTAATTGTTCCTAATTGATCTTTTTGACGTTTCCACATTCAACATGATAAATTATATGACTAATTAACAATTTCTTTCTCTTAGTTCTCTAAGACCATGTTTATTGGTGGGTTCTTAAGGTTGGGTTCTTAGCGTAATTTAAGAACTTCTCTTAACTTTAACTAAGAAAAAGTTAAAAGACGACTCTTCACCACATATTGTTATTTTTTATTTTTTCGGTTTCCGTAGATTTTTTTTTCTTATAAACTTTTGATTTTCTTTTTCTTTTTTCTTATACCATCTTTTCCTCTGAGAATAATGTAACCTAGTGGTTTAATAGAATCCTCTAAATTGCCTTCTCCTTTCCGCTGAGAACAACTTAAACTTACTAGTGCTTTGCTTATTCATAAACATCGTACTATATTCTAATCCTTTATATACTAAAGCACAAGTCATCTGGTGAATCAAATCTTGACATGTGGAAAATATTTTTTAAAATTTAAATAAAAAATTTAAATGATTTTTTTTCCAAAAAGTAGTTTTGTTTATTTTTTATTTATTTATCTTATATACAATATAAAATCCCTAAAATTTCTCACACTTTACCCATGATCTCTAGATCCTTAAAAGATCTAACTCACGATCAAAAATTGTAACTTCCTCAACTATTTGCTATAACTCCATTTATTCTCCTTTTGTCAAATCTCC